>CATIWC010000541.1:0-389203 GCA_948472305.1 Vicia faba | reverse complement strand
GGGTCAGCAACATTGTCAAGTGTAGGTACTCTGCATATTTTCACATCTCCCCGATCGGTTATCTCTCGAATGAGATGATAACGCCTAAGTATGTGTTTGGATCGTTGGTGAGATCTAGGCTCCTTAGCTTGTGCGATAGCACCATTGTTATCACAATAGAGATCAATGGGATCCACAATGCTATGGACTATGCCAAGTTCACTAATGAACTTCTTGATCCAAACAGCTTCCTTTGCTGCAGTTGAGGCAGCAATATACTCAGCCTCGGTTGTAGAATCAGCAAATGTATCTTGCTTTGAACTTTTCCAGCTCACAGCGCCACCATTTAAACAAAACACATAACCAGATTGCGATCTAAAGTCATCCTTATCTGTCTGGAAGCTAGCATCGGTGTATCCAATTACAGCAAGCTCTTCCTGACCTCCATATATCAAGAATGAATCCTTAGTCCTTCTCAAGTACTTAAGGATATTCTTGACAGCTACCCAATGTGCATCACCGGGATTAGACTGGTACCTACTCGTTGCACTTAAAGAATACGAGACATCTGGTCGAGTACATAGCATGGCATACATGATAGATCCTATTGCAGATGCATATGGAATCTTATCCATGCGATCCCTTTCTTCCTTACATGAAGGGGATTGTGTTTTTGACAGACACATGCCATGTTGCATAGGTATGAATCCTTTCTTGGAATCATGCATATTAAAGCGTCTCAACACTTTTTCTATGTATGTACTCTGACTTAGGCCAAGCAGTTTTTGTGACCTATCTCTATAGATCCTGATTCCTAATATATAGGCTGCTTCACCTAGGTCCTTCATTGAAAAGCATTTCCCTAACCAAGTCTTCACTTGTTGCAAGGTAGGGACATCGTTTCCAATGAGTAATATGTCATCTACATATAATACCAGGAATACGATCATGCTCCCACTAACCTTCTTGTAGACACAAGGCTCATCTTCATTCTTGATGAATCCATATTGTTTTACTGTTTCATCAAAACGAAGATTCCAGCTTCTGGAAGCTTGCTTCAATCCATAAATTGATCCTGTAACTTACATATCTTTTGGGCTTCTTTTGGTATGTCAAATCCTTCAGGTTGTGTCATGTACACATCCTCAAGAAGATTCCCATTAAGGAAAGCAGTTTTGACATCCATCTGCCATATTTCATAATCATGATATGCAGCGATAGCAAGTAAAATCCGAACAGATTTAAGCATTGCAACTGGTGAAAAGGTTTCATCATAGTCAACCCCATGAATTTGTTTATAGCCTTTTGCAACCAGTCTTTCCTTATAGGTATGTACCTTACCATCCATGTCAGTCTTCTTTTTGAAGACCCACTTTCATCCTATAGGGTTAACTCCTATAGGAGGCTCTACCAAGGTCCAAACCTGGTTTATGTACATGGAATCCATTTCAGATTTCATGGCTTCTAGCCACTTCTCAGACTCAGGACCAGTTATGGCCTCTTGGTAGGTCACTGGCTCATCTTGATCCATGAGTAATACATCACCCTGATCACTTATGAGATATCCATATCTCTCAGGTTGTTGATGTATTCTGCTTGACCTACGCTGGTCTTGTTCTACTTGAGCAGGTTGCTCTTCCACAACTACTTGTGTTTCCTGCTCTAATTCCTCTATAGGTGTATCAATGCTTTGTGGTTCTTGAATTTCTTCAAGCTCTATTTTCCTCCCACTGATTCTTTTGGAAATAAAATCCTTTTCCAGAAAAACTCCAGTTCGAGCGACAAACACTTTGCCCTCAGAAGGATTGTAGAAGTAATACCCTCTTGTTTCTTTAGGATACCCCATAAATAAGCATTTGTCAAATTTGGACTCAAGCTTAGTTGAAATTTATCGTTTCACATAAACTTCACAACCCCAAATCTTCATGTAAGACATATGTGGTTTCTTACCACTCCATATCTCATATGGTGTCTTCTCAACCTTTTTGGATGGAACCCGGTTAAGTGTGTAAGCTGCAGTCAATAGTGCATGTCCCCAAAAGGAGTTTGAAAGATCGGCGTGACTCATCATGGATCGGACCATGTCTAACAAGGTTCGATTTCTTCTCTCAGATACACCATTCCATTGTGGTGTTCCGGGAGGAGTAAGTTGGGATAAAATCCCATATTCCTTTAGATGGTCATCAAACTCTAGGCTTAAATATTCACCGCCTCGATCTGATCGAAGAACTTTAATATTCTTACCTAGTTGGTTTTGTACTTCATTCTTGAATTCCTTGAATTTTTCAAAGGTTTCAGATTTGTGTTTCATTAAATACACATAACCATATTGTGATCGGTGGATCTGAAATGTCGCGGAAGCAAGAGTCGCCACCGTCTTTTATTTTCTCCAACATGGAAAGGACAAAAGCACAGAAAAATTCCTTATTGAGATTAGTTCTCGGTTCGGGAGGTAGATTTATAGAAAGGGAAGGTATTAGCACCCTTTCTATCCATGGTTATCCATGGGCTCTTAGATACTTGCTCATTTGTGTTTTCAAAAGGTTTGTTTGCTTTTCAAGTGTGAGTGGGTTTGAAAAAGTTTCATTTAAAATTTCAGTTCGACTCTTGTATCAGTCCTCAAGAGTGTTTGAAAAGTTGTTTTTGAAAGCTTTTTGAAAAGTGTCGGTGTGAAAAGAAGTTTTTGATTTGTTTTGAATTAGAGCAAGTATCTACAAGTCATCTACCTACCCTAAGGAATTAGTCTGTGTAAATGTCCTTAAGGTAGTGCCATCCCACCATTGAGAGGTAGGTAGCACCACCGTTGGAGGTGTTCGGGTCAATTCGAGGGTTAGGGACAGTGTGGTCACCGAGCAATAGTAAGATACCTTAGAAGCTACCCTTATGCCATTGATCTTTTTATTCCGAGGCAACCGTTTCGAGGCAACTAGATCAATGGAACATAAGGACTCACTAAGACGTCCTATACTCGACGACCACGTTTCAAGGGGCAAGGCAACAGTGTGATCACCAGAGCAACAGTAGGGCACCTTAGAAGCTACCCTTATGCCATGTTCATGGACATAAGGACTTACTAAAACGTCATATACTCGACGACCACGTTTCGAGGGGCAAGGCAACAGTGAGGCGTACCCTAGGAGTGGTGTGTGAATTGTGTGTCATTTTCAGTTATATTTGTCTTTGTCATGCATTTGGTGATTTACGCTTTGATTTTATTTGGGCATACATTCTTTCATGTGATTAACAGTTTAAAGGGTGCGGGAATTAAAATGCGGAAAATAAAAGTCCTACGCTATTACAAGGCGCGGGTCTATACATCGCCAAATTAAACAAAGACCCGATTTTGAATAAAAGTGCGGAAAGTAAATGTCCTAATTATCTATTACAAGGCTTTGGGGCAAATACATAAGATTAAAAAGAAAAATAGAAGCAAACGCGCGAAAAGGAATTATAATCGAAGGTGCGAGGGCGTTGGACCCTTTAAGGAATTGAATTGAAATTACAAATTAATTAAATGATTAAATAAAGAAAAGAAATTATTTTTATGTTTTTTTTTTTGGTATTTTATGAAATAAAGAAGATTAATTGAAATTAAAAATTAAAATAAAAGCCTAGTTCTAAATTGTTTTTAATTATTAAAGAAAATATTTAAGTTTAAACCTAATTTACTAATTGTTTAATTACAAGAGTATTTACAAAAATAATAAATAATAATAATAATAAAAGTGTTAATTATATTTTTTTTGATTTTTTATGAAAATGTTAGTTAAATTAATTTAATGATAGAATAATTATTTTTTTTGTGTTTTTGAGTTTTAAAATTAAGAAAGAAATTAAACTTAAATTAAAGAGCTAAATTAAATTAATAAATTAAATAATTAAAACAAATTATGACATTTTTTTTAATTTTTTTTTATTATTTTAAGAAATAAAACTAATTAAATTAGCATTTAAAACCTAATTAAGTCTAATTAATTTTTAATATTACAAAAAATAAATTAGAGTTTCCTAAAATTTAAAACCTAATTAATTAATTAAATTTAAAAAAGAAAAATCTGAAATTTATTTGGGTAAGAATATTTTGTGATTTTTGAAATAAAAAGAAAATTAATTTTTGTTAATAAAAGCAAATTAAATAAATTAAAATAAAATAGAAAAGAAAATTTAAGGGAAAAAGGAAATGGGCCTGGTTTTTGTAGCAAAAGGGGGGTGCGGATGGCAAAGCTGAGCCCAAACACTGATGGCCTCCTTTGACTTTCTCCAATTCCATATGCCTGCTTTGACTAACGCCCACGGTGGAAGGATGCACATGAGACGTTGGATTTGGATCAGGGGGCAATCTGACGGCTGGATCTGACAAGCGCGTGGTGTGGACTGAAGCTTGAAGCACATGGAATCTACTAAGCCCAGTCAGCTGAAGTAATTGAGTCAGCAACCTGAATGGCCAATCAAAACACAGGAAAAAGCCACGCTTGCGTCAAACTGAGTCAAGCAAAGTCAATGACGCCGGAGCAATGCTCCGGTCGTCTTCTCCGGCCGGGGTGGTTCTGAAAACCTGCAAAAACAGTGAAATTGAAGCAAACAAAATAGCCAGATCCAATGATTAGGGCATGGCGATCCTCATGGTGATGTTTTCGTGGTTTGATGCTACCTATTCTCACCAAAACGAAACTCCAAGTAATCTGAACCCTAGCCATGGTGATTTACATTTTGGCCATTAAAGACCCCAAGCGATAGTCCAAACCTGTTCTAAACATTCACTGGAACTCCAAGGTATGGTCAGTAGGGATTAAATCAAGCCATAAGTGAAAATACGATCCATGGAAATTTTGCAAAGTGTATGTTCATGTATCTACAGTTTCAGTCTGCATGGTTATGTGAAAAGGGTGTGTTTATACCTTGTTTTACCTGTAGATCACGATAGGATGGATGGGAAGTCTTGTGGATGGTTGAGCCCTTGAATTCGATCTTGGTGCACTTCTTTGGAAATTTTAAAAATAATTTGATCTTGGCAACCTCTCGCTCTCGTCCAATCGCCTTGTGATAGTTTGCATCTAGGTTATGTAAGTGATTCCAATCAGCATTAAGGCCCATAATACCATGCATTCATGCTTAAGATTTTGACATAAACTCCATTAACAAACTTTCCATCTTTGTACCAAAATTTGAATTCTTGCTTGATTAGGCCTTGGTACGAATTTGGGATGTTGTATAATGGTGATTCAAAGTTAATCAAAGCCAAATATGTCCCTTAATTAACCTTTTTGATTTTCATTTGATTTTAAAAGATTTAAAATTAATTAAATCCAATAAAATCAAATAAAAATGAAAAAATTAATTTTAAATATTGAAATAAAAAGCGGGACACGTCGGAAGCATGGCCAAGCTGATTCAAGTGGAAAAAGTGGGCCCCTTTTGTCAAAAATGAAGTTTCAAGGATAAATGATTTTGGCCATTTCACAAAATTTCCCAACTTCTCCAATGCATATCTTGCTCAATTTTTAAGCTTTGATCATGTTCTTGGACATTTTGGAAAGGTCTTGAAGTCCTCTAACCAATGTCTTTGGTCCCATGTCATTTTGATTTACCAATCTCAAGTTATGGTCTTTGACTTAAAGTCCCTTTTTGTTGACTTTTGAAAATGACCTATAATGTTGAAATTGATAACTTTTTGTGAGAGCATTTCTTGGACTTGGAGTGTGAAGATGAGTTGTAGGAAATGTCATCCCCTTCAAGATGAGAATTGGATGGGATTTTTCTGATGAACCATGAAAAAGTTATGCCTTGGTCAAGTTACAGTTGACTTTTCAGCTGTCCAAAAATAGAAACTTTTGCATCTTGATGATTTTTGAGCCATTCTTGTGAAATCATGGTCAAGACTTGACCAAATGATGATTGTGGCTTCAAAATAAGATGTTGACCAAAAATTTTGACTTTTGACTTCCAAATGACCATTTTGCCCCTGTAGTTGACTGTGAGGCAATTAGGGTTTTTGACTGTGCAACTTGACCTTGTGAGCCTTGAAACTTGACATGTAGGTGCTTGACAATGTTTATGGGCATATGGGACTTGATTGAGCCCTTGAAAACCTCGACTTCCTTGCAAGAATCAGAACCCTAATTTGACTGGCTTAGGAGGATGGTTGATTGTGTAGCCCTTGAGTAGACTTGAACCATTTGTGGATGATTCTTGTCAAAACTTTGAAGATTATGGGAGGGCAAATTTTAGGGTACAACAGTTGCCCCTGTTCAATCTTCTTAGACCTGAGGATGTAGATTGGCTTGCATGCCTTTCGTGATCCGAGGGTGAAAGATGATTGAACACTAGAGTGCCCAGAAATTTGCACTCACATAGTTGAGTATCAGCAGTGCGATGGCGGGAATGGGCTTACAGATGCCATTTGGAGGGATGGTGGATAGGAGGATGGGCTTATAGATGCCATCTAGAAGTGTGACAGAACTTTGTCGGGAATGGGCTTATAGATGCCATTTGGAACTGTTGGTATGTGGATGGGCTTATAGATGCCATCTAGGTGTCGATCGCGTAAGAGATTCCTTAGCGAGAACTTGCGTACCTGAGAAAGAGAAATAATTACCTGGCCTGTTACAGGGGTTGATCTTCAAACTCTTTATGTAGACGTGCCCTGGATGGATACAGGAATCGAATCTTTAAACTCTTCAGACGTGCCCTGGCAGGATACAGGAATCGAGTCTGGTACTGTAGTCGTCAACAGATACACCCTGGAAAGATACAGGAATCGGATCTTCGAACTCTTCAGACGTGCCCTGGCAGGATACAAGAATCGAGTCTGGTACTGTAGTCGTCAACAGATACACCCTGGCAAGATACAGGAATCGGATCTTCGAACTCTTCAGACGTGCCCTGGCAGGATACAGGAATCGAGTCTGGTACTATAGTCGTCAACAGATACACTCTGGCAAGATACAGGAATCGGATCTTCGAACTCTTCAGACGTGCCCTGGCAGGATACAGGAATCGAGTCTGGTACTATAGTCGTCAACAGATACACCCTGGCAAGATACAGGAATCAGATCTTCGAACTCTTCAGACGTTCCCTGGCAGGATACAGGAATCGAGTCTGGTACTGTAGTCGTCAACAGATACACCCTGGCAAGATACAGGAATCGGATCTGGAATCACGACAGTTGATAGCAATTATCTTTGTATTAACTTTTGTCCTGAAAAGACAAAACGTTAGTTGTATGTGATGTCATGATGTATGACATGCGTGATGAGATTATATGTTCATGATGCGTATATGCATGCTATAATGTATGAAGATGTGAGGTTTATGAATGCATGTTTTCGTCTTAGGAAAATAAATCCTTGACGGATGTCGGGAAGTCAAATCCTGGGCTGATGTGAATAGCATTCTCTGTTTCCACTGGGGAGTGATGGCTGCAAGGATACCGGTAGGAGAAGATGACTCCGTTGGGGCATAAACTTGGCGAATGGATTACTCTGCGGGGAGAAAATTCTCTAGCGATCTTGCTGGGGAACAATACTCTATGGGAAGAGAGGTACTCTGTTGAGATGTTGGTAGTAACTTCGCTGGGGATACCGTTGTTATATTGGAAGTTTTAATAGACTCCGCTGGGGATAAGAAGACTTCGCCGAGGACGATCTTTCCGTGGCTTTTGGCTGAGGATAACCCAGTTATATCCTGGTAGGGAAATAAACTTTGAATAAAGCCGGGGGACGCGTTCGTGCTCTGCGAGGGATAAGCTTCCAGAATCTACTGGGGATAAGCTTCGTGCTGGGGAGATGGATTGAACTTTCCTGGGGAAACTTCTGGACTGGACTCTCCTGGGGAAGTTCTTGAGATATACCTGGGAAGTGGCTCCACTGAATGTCTGATATACCGCCGGGGAACAATCTTAGACCAAGATTGTCGGGGATGCTTGTTAAGAATATATGTATGATTATGCTGGGGAATGTTGAGATCTGCTGGAGGATACCCAACTTCCTTAAGACTGACAGGATAACTCTGCTTGGGGAGAGTGCATTGACTTGCTGGCTCACTCTCTGGGGACTTAAGACATCTTGGTTATGTTCTTCCACTGAACTTACCTTGGTACCTTGGTGGATATAGCAATTAGATCGCTTAGACCACTCATTGTTGCCCCTGTTTCTAATGTCACCTGTAATTAATCCTTTGTTTTGCATGCAAATACTTATGAGTTAGCAATTAGTGTCAAATGCATATATCAAAAATTGAACATTGGACGTTCTTCGCAAAACAAAACAGAAAAAGAAAACAATTGGAAATTAGTTTGAACTGTGAATTTGTATTGATTTTTGAATTTGCCTGTGAATAGGCGTTTATGTACAAGAGGCTGACTTCCTAGTAAGAGAACGCCGCCGAACAAAAGAGTTTATACAATTTGTACAAAGGGAAAACAAAATAGTTGTGTGAAAAGAATAATCCCACTGGGTTCCAACTCTGCTATCGTCTTTATATCTTCGAGTGTCTCATCACTTTGCTGCTCAGTTGACGATGAAGCTGATCGATCGATGCCGTTTGAACTTGATGTTGATACTGGATTCTGGATTCAAAGTGATCCAATGAGACATAGTATTACGCTTTATCTCTAACTTTTGCCTGGACCTCCCTTTCGGGTTTTCAGTCCACCGGGATACCCATTTTTGCCCAAGCCGCCTTTTCAGGTTTTCGACTTGCCGGGTGTACAGATTTTTTTCATTTCATCCCTTCATTTTGCCCGAACCCTTTTGGTTCACCGGGAAGCCCTAATTTTTGCCTAGATATGTCAACCTAGCGGGTCTTTTATCATGCGTAGTATCTTTTTACTATGTCTGCATTGGCGGGGTGAGGAAGGTCGTCACCATCCATGTTGGTTAGAATCATGGCTCCTCCTGAGAACACATGTTTAACCACAAATGGCCCTTCGTATGTAGGGGTCCATTTGCCCCTTGGATCACTCTGAGGACGAATGATACGTTAGATTACCAGATCCCCAACTTGATATTCCTGTGGTCTGACTTTTTTGTTAAATGCCCTGATCATCCGTTTTTGGTACGTCTGACCATGGCAAATAGCAGTGAGTCTCTTTTCGTCAATTAAGTTTAATTGATCAAGTCGTGTCTGGATCCAATCATCTTCGCTCAGATCTGCATCCTTCATTATCCGGAGAGAGGGTATCTGCACTTCGATCGGTAAGACTGCCTCCATACCATAGACCAAGGAGAAAGGAGTTGCCCCGGTTGACGTCATTGCTGAGGTACGGTACCCATGAAGAGCGAACGGTAACATTTCGTGCCAATCTTTATAGGTCACTGTCATCTTCTGCACAATTTTCTTGATATTCTTATTATCCGCTTCTACAGCCCCATTCATCTTCGGCCGGTAAGGGGAAGAGTTGTGGTGTTGTATCTTGAATTGCTCGCAGAGCTCAGTGATCATCTTGTTATTGAGATTGGTACCGTTGTCCGTAATGATCCTTTCTGGGACGCCGTATCGACAGATCAGGTTATGCCGAATGAACCGTGCCACGACATTCTTGGTTACTGTAGCATAGGAAGCTGCTTCAACCCACTTTGTAAAGTAATCGATCGCTACCAGGATGAAGCGATGCCCATTGGATGCCGTAGGTTTAATCTCGCCGATCATATATATGCCCCACATTGCAAAAGGCCAAGGTGCTGTCAAGACATTCAGAGGAACTGGAGGAACGTGCACCTTATCTGCATATATCTGGCACTTATGACATGTCCGAGAATGTTGGTAACAGTCGGCTTCCATAGTGGACCAGAAATACCCTGCCCGAAGGATCTTCTTTGCCATAGTATGTCCACTGGAATGTGTTCCGAATGCACCTTCATGTAACTCCGCCATAATCCTTTCTGCTTCAGTCTTATCCACACAACGCAGTAAGGTTGAATCATGGTTTCGCTTGTACAGAATGTCGTTGCTAAGGAAGAACTTCGCTGCGAACCTTCTCAGAAACTTTTTGTCATTGACATACGCACCCTCGGGGTATTCTTGAGCTTCCAAGTACCTCTTCACCTCATAGTACCAGGGTTTTTCAGTCACTACCTCAGCCTCAAGATCACAACAGTATGCCGGTTCGTCCAGTTTCCAGATGATGACCCGGGGAGCCTCATTTTCCCACTTGACTTTGAACATGGAAGACATTGTAGCTAACGCGTCCGCCAACTGATTCTCCTCTCTTGGGAAATGTTCAAAAGTTATCTCTGTGAAGTGGGGGATCAATGTCAACACACATTCTCTGTAAGGAATAAGATTCGGATGTTTCGTATCCCACTCCCCTTTGATCTGATTGATTACGAGAGCGGAATCTCCGAAGACACTCAGAAACTTGATCCTTAAGTCAATCGCAGCCTGGAGACCCATGATGCATGCCTCATACTCCGCCATGTTGTTGGTGCAGTTGAAACATAGTCGGGCAATGAGTGGAGTATGAGTGCCTTGAGGGGATATGATCACCGCACCGATACCGTTACCCAAAGCGTTGGAGGCTCCGTCAAAGTGCATAGACCATCGAGATCCTTCCTCAAGTCCTTCATCCGGTCCAGGTACTTCACAATCAGTCACTATCATGATGCTCTCGTCAGGAAACTCAAAGTTCATTGACTGATAGTCGTCTACTGCCTGATGTTCCAAGTGGTCTGCCAATACACTTCCTTTGATGGCTTTCTGGGTCGTGTACTGGATGTCGTATTCCGTCAAGATCATTTGCCATCTTCCTATTCTCCCGGACAGAGCAGGTTTTTCAAATATGTACTTTATTGGATCCATCTTTGAGATCAACAAGGTAGTGTGAGCCAGCATATACTGTCTCAGCCGGCGAGCAGCCCATACCAAAGCGCAGCAAGTTTTCTCGAGCAGTGAGTATCGGGTCTCACAGTCGGTAAACTTTTTGCTAAGGTAATAAATGGAATGCTCTTTTCGGCCAGACTCGTCATGCTGCCCCAGCACACACCCCATTGAGTTGTCAAGTATTGTCAGGTATAGTATTAGAGGTCTCCCTTCAACCGGTGGCATAAGAATGGGTGGTTCTTGGAGATACTCTTTGATTCTGTCAAAAGCAGCCTGACATTCATCATTCCAACGTACTACCTGATCTTTCTTCAGCAGCTTGAAGATTGGTTCACAAGTAGCAGTTAGGTGCGAGATGAATCGAGCAATGTAATTCAGACGTCCTAGAAAGCCTCTGACCTCTTTCTCTGTCTTGGGAACTGGCATCTCTTGAATAGCTTTAACCTTGGCAGGGTCCACTTGAATACCCTTATCACTTATGACGAAGCCTAGCAATTTTCCAGATCTTACCCCGAAGGTGCACTTGTTCGGGTTCAACCTTAGCTTGTACAGTTTCAGACGGTCAAATAGTTTATGCAGATGATCAAGGTGTTCCTCCTCAGTTTGGGACCTTGCGATCATGTCGTCAACATACACTTCTATCTCATGATGGATCATGTCATGAAATAAAGCGACCATGGCACGTTGGTAGGTTGCCCCAGCATTTTTCAGTCCAAAAGGCATGACCTTGTAGCAGAAGGTGCCCCACTGAGTAACAAAGGTAGTCTTTTCCATGTCTTCAGGAGCCATCTTGATCTAATTATAACCTGAAAAACCATCCATGAAAGAGAACACCTTGTGCTGAGCAGTATTGTCAACCAAGACGTCAATGTGAGGTAGGGGGAAGTCATCTTTGGGGCTGGCCCTGTTCAGATCCCTGTAATCGACACACATTCTGACCTTACCATCCTTCTTCGGTACTGGCACCACAATAGCAACCCACTGAGGGTAAGAAGTTACTGCAAGAAACCCGGCATCGAATTGCTTCATAACCTCAGCTTTGATCTTATCAGACATCTCTGGACGCATACGGTGGACCTTTTGCTTAACCGGAGGGCAGTCTTCCTTAGTAGGCAAATGATGGACCACAATGTCGGTGTCCAACCCAGGCATGTCTTCGTAAGACCAGGCAAAGATTTCCATGTAGTCATGCAGCATCTAGATCAACCGTTGCTTCACGCTGAGCTCCAGGTTGGCACCAATCTTAACTTCCTTTCTATCTATATCAGTACCTAGATTTATCGTCTCCACTGGCTCTTCATGTGGTTGAATTGCCCTCTCTTCCTGGAGTAACAGTCTTGCAAGCTCACCAGGCACTTCGCAATCATCTTCACCTTCGTCTTCGGCTAAGTTGATCGGATTTTTGAAGTCATAACTGGCAGTAGCAGAGTCGTTACCAGTGAGATCCAGAGTGGATTGAAACCTGTATGAGTGAGTGTGTGTAAATACAGCTGCTTTGCAATATATATAAAGAAAGAAAGGGAGCGCAAGATTTGAAATGTGAAAAACGTCCAATGCTTTTATTCATGATATATGAAGGTGACAAACAAAAGCCCTCACAAACAGAACCACGGTGCCCCGGGTAAGACACCGGGCCATAAAGTTTCGAACTATTGTTTATTACAAATCCAAAACAAAGAAGTTCATTATTGGGTGACAAAAGTAATGGGTGTAAAGTCTTTTGCGGTCCAGTTGCTAGGTCCACCGTTGGCCGTTGGGTAGATCCAGCTGTCTAACTCAGATTCTTCCACTTCGTCTTCATCCCCAATAGCATTCACTCCTGGATTGGTGATGAGCACAGGAGGTCTTCCAATCCTTGCCTTGCGCACAGCCTTCTGAGCCTCTGCAGTGAAACCCAGCCCAAACTTGTTAGTCTTAGGGGTAAAATCAGGGAGCTTGCCCCAATTTGCACATTCACCTCTTTTAATCACAGCCCGGGCGTCCTTCAAGGAAGCCATCTTCAAAGGAGAACCTTCTTCAGTCACTGCTTCTGCCGCTGCCAATGTTTGTGGCACCTCTTCAAAATGTTGAAAGGGGGTTTCAATGAACTCCCCATCCATTTCCACGTACCTGAAGGAGTTGAGGTGGTTGACCATGTATTCCTCTTCCCCTTGCACTGTTACAATCTTCCCCCTGACTGGGTACTTGAGCTTCTGATGCAACGTGGAGGTCACAGCTCCAGCCTTGTGGATCCACGGGCGACTCAGCAAACAAGAATAGGATGGACGGATGTCCATTACATAGAATTTTGAATCAAAGACCTGTGACCCAACCCTGATTGGGATGTCAACCTCACCATGTACCATTCTTTTGGACCCGTCAAAGGCCCGGACAATAATGTTACTTGGTTTGAGCTCTAGACCCTCACAGTCCAGCCTGTCCAGAGCCTTCTTGGGTAACACGTTTAATGAAGAACCAGTGTCAACCAGCACGTGAGCAAGAGTAGTGCCCCTGCATTCAATGGAGACATGCAGGGCATCATTATGGTTCTTCCCTTTGGCTGTCAGATCGGCATCAGAGAAACCCAGGCCATTATCAGCGGTTAAGTTGGCCACACAGTCGGTGAATTGATCAGCAGACGTCTCTTGGGGTACGTGAGCCGTCTTTAAGAAAGCAATCAGGGCCTTGGCATGGGCCTCTGAACACAGCAGCAGTGATAGCATGGAGATTTTGGAGGGGGTGTGCCCCAGTTGTTTGACAATGTTGAAATCACTTTTCTTTATTATTTTGAGGATCTCTTCCATCTCCTGCTTGGAAGCCTCAACAATGGTCTTTGGTGCCTCCGTCCGGGCAGGCACATCAGCAGCAATCCCCTTGCCCCGAGCATCAGATGACTCGGCAGCAGGGGTGGAAACTTGGTCGGGGGGGAAACAGGCACACTGGCAGGTGTGATGATCAAAGGCCTCTGAGTTACCGGGGGAGAAATGTCTGGTGAGAATAGTCTTCCACTACGAGTGACCTTATCAGGCCCAGTGATGTTGGTGACACCAGTATCAGTATTGAACTCTTGCTTCACTCCCAGAACATAAACATCTGCCCCATAGTACCACGGGACAGCTTTATCAGACTTGTAGGGGATGGGCCCCGGAACAGTAATGGTGATGGGAGCAATCTTGTGAACAGGAAAAATTTGGACAGGCTTCTTTGAAGGAGCCTTGGGAGGGTTGTTGAAAATGGTAACAATTGAAACTTCTTCAATAGGGGCAGCAGGAACGGAAGTCTTCTTGAACAAAATCTCTTTACTATCCATCAGGTTTTGGACGCCTGATTTCAGCAAAGAACAACCAGCAGGGGAATCAGCACATAAAGGGCAACCTTTTCTACATCCCGGAAATAAACCGGCTAGCAACAGGTTCCTCTTGACAGTCAGTAACGGAGTAGCAACATCATCCACAGAAGCTACATACAAATCCTCCTCGACAGCATTCACTCCATGCTGGGGCATGGGAGCGGTCACAACATTTGGCCTCTCGGGCGCCTCGAACTGTATCTCCTTGGCATCAATAAGGTCCTGAACCTTATTCCTCAGGGCCTAACAATCATCAGTAGAATGTCTCGGGCTATCAGAGTGATATGCGCAACGGGC
The DNA here is from genome assembly GCA_948472305.1 of Vicia faba. Taxonomy (NCBI): domain Eukaryota; kingdom Viridiplantae; phylum Streptophyta; class Magnoliopsida; order Fabales; family Fabaceae; genus Vicia; species Vicia faba. The sequence goes on along the minus strand of CATIWC010000541.1, from coordinate 374,780 downwards.
GTTGGGGTTGTATTTCGGAGATGCTGTGTTTACCATCTTCGGAGCCTCTTTGACAGTTACCAGGCTAGTTGACAGCAGTTGCGGCAGGATCTGAGAGAGAGTCATGATGAGTCGAGTATACTGCCGTTTGGGCCTCTCAGCTTTGGGTTGGTTGTACTGTTGTGGAGCAGCAACAGGCTTAGAAATAACCACCGCGTTGACAGCTTGGCGGCGTTCAGGTTTGTTTTGCCTTCTTGGGCCATACACAGCACTTGCCTCTTTCTTGAAGGGTTTCTTTTCAGTATTTGAGGAGGCAACCTTCTGTATTTTCCCCGATTTTATACCAGCCTCGATCCTCTCACCAGTCAGGATTAGATCAGTAAACCCAGCAGAGGAATTACCAATGAGATGATTGAAAAATGGACCAGATAGGGTCCCCAAGAACATATCCACCAGCTCCCGGTCCGTCAATGGTGGCTGCACCCTGCCAGCCAGATCTCTCTATTTCTGTGCGTACTCCTTAAAACCTTCTCCCGATCCTAGCGACATACCCTGGAGTTGGGTACGCGTAGGAGCGAGGTCGGAATTATATTGATACTGCTTGTAAAAAGCAGTGGCCAGATCCTCCCAGTTACGAATGTTGGTCCCATCCAGCTGATAGAACCATTCGAGGTGAGTCCCTGAAAGACTCTCCTGGAAGAAGTGGATCCATAAGTTCCTGTCTGCTGTGTAAGGCTGCATCTTCCTTACATAAGAACGGAGGTGCATCTTGGGACAGGAAGCCCCGTCATACTTCACAAAGGCATGCGCCTTGAACTTGTGTGGAATTACCACCCCAGAAGATAACCCCAAGTCTCCGAAATCCAGTCCAGGCACACACTGGATCTCCATGGCATTCAACCTGTCCTCCAACTGCTTGTACCGGTCCTCAGCAGGAGGGTACTGTTCATCATTGAAGTCTGACTCAGTGTCAGAGACCACAGGACTATGGACCTCTCTCCCTTGGTGACTACCTTCCCCCACAGATGGAGTAGTCCTCTCAGCTTCATTCTGCAAGGTGTTCCCGAGTCTGTGCCCAGTGTTGAATAGCACAGTCCTCTTCTTCTTCTTACTCTTCTTCAGGAGCATAGCCTTCAGCTCTTGTTGACCTTGAGCCAAACCCATGATCAACTCCTGAAATTGTGCGTTCTGCGCCTGAAGGGCCCTGATAGACAGCTCGGTAGTTGATTCAGGGTTCATGGTGCTGAAATAAACAGCGAAGAACAGTAAGCAACCTGGAAAGAAGAGTACCTGCTATGCACATGATGAATGATATGTGTTTATGCAATGCATTCAAGGGTTCGAAAGTTCAAATTTGTTGTAGACAAAAAAGAACACACGTTATCATTAAGGAAATAATTGTTTGGTACATCAAAGCCTCATGGGCAAAATATTACAAAAGCAAATCAGTCCCAGAAGACACTACGCATCCTCTTCGGAGCAATGTAGGTGTTGAGATTCCTTTCCTCGTGCAGTAGGCGGGTGAGCTCTAGGACCTTCTTTTCACTAGCATGTAGACTGGTCTCAAGAGAATTCCGTTCTTCCTTAAGCTGGATCCAGCTCTTCTGCATCTCTTCCCAGGATGTGGGCATGTCAGGATGTTGAATGGTGTAGGACACTTCTCCTTCCAAGACTGGCTCTTTGATTACAGGGAGAACATGAGGATAAGGCATCTCTAACTTCTGGGAGCGGGCGCGTACCCACTTGAGATAAGGTTCCAACGGGATGGAGTTCCTGTGCCCCAGTGTCTTGTTGTCTATCTTACTGGGCATCCTCCAAGCTCTGATAAATCTATGGCGAAGTCCTTGTGCATCATTGTCGAAGTCAAAAACTATGTCAGGAATTAACATGTCATGAGGGCCGTCCCTCCGAGCATAACCAAACTGTCTCCAAGCCAGGCACGGGTTGTAAGTAATACCTCCTCTGATTCCAAGTAAAGGAATATTAGGGTACTCCCCGTAATGATCAATGATAGTGACATCCTCTCTGGACCGAGAACACCAATGTATATCAGCATGTGTAAGGGTCATCAATCGCTGTGACCACCTCAAACCCCGCTCGTTCTTCAAAACTGATTATGGAAGGTGCGAAATAAACCACCTTCCCAGGAGAGGAGTGCAGCACATAAGAACACCTCTTTTTCTCATGGTTCGAGTGTAACATGAGTGAGGGATGTCCCCAAGCAACGTAGGTATAGGATTCCTGGACATGAAGATCTGGACAGCACTGATATCTATAAGCTGATCTGGGTTAGGGAACAACACCAAACCATAGACAAGGAGGTCCATAACTTCTTCAAAAGCTTGTAGGTCAAGGGAGTTCCAACATTCCTGGGCCTTTTCAAACAGAAACCTGGCTAAGAACCCTTTGATACCACTTCTAGCTTCCCAATGTCCCTTGAGGTCAGATGGTTGTAGGTGTAAGGCCTTAGCAATCTCTTCAAGTTTGGGTTCTTTTTCCGTACCGTTGTAGGGTAGCTGATCAAGGATAGGGATCTTCAGAAGCCGGGAGAACTCTTCCAATGTAGGCACCAGTTGATAATCCAGGAAAGTGAAACAGTGATGCAGAGGGTCAAAGAACTAGAACAGGACCTTTATCATGTCTTCCTCAATGTTGGTGTTGACCAAGCTGATGAGTCTTCTATGTCTCTCACTGAATGAAGAGCTCTCGGGAATCCTGGATATAAGCTCCTTTAGCTGAGGAGGGATCCTTACAAGGCTGATCTGAATTGTCTTTCTGCGAACGGTTTCCATGTCCTACAAAACAAGAACAAAGATGAAGATTCGAACCCCTGAAATGGTTAGTCAATGCATATGATGCTGGATGATGTCATGATGCTATGATTAAACACACCACAAATATTTACAAAGGCAAACATGATAAGGCACACAAGTCACACCACAGCCCTTAGAGTTTAGGCCAGCATGGGGTTTGGGCATTACCCTCTTGAAGTTGGTGGGCTCAACCTGTCCTATTAGAAGTAACCGGGTTCTAAGGGTCCCAATATCACTGGATTGCTTTCATTGTTCATCGTTTCGATTTAGCCACTGAACTGGCGACCGAAATATCCCAGGAAAGCAACCCTCAATTGAGTGTAGTATCGAGTATCAACCAACCTCGGACTGCACCAAAGTCAGTTATCTCACTACCCTAAAGAGGCCAAGATAGTTCAATTAAGGTTCCTAAGGTCAGTTGATGCTTCACGACACCAAATGGAGGCCCCGTACTCTCCTTGACTGAACTCAAGGGTTACCGGTACACACCAAAGTGCCACATCAACGTAGCAGACTGTTTCAACCATGTTGGTATACCCCGCACAGTTCCCTCACAGTCTTGTTGCTACTTTCTAATAAGGTATCCCCAGATCCGGGTTAGGATCTATAGAACTCCCAAGACAGTCCCACAATTTAAAGCAAACAAGTCAAAGCAATTGAAAACACAGTGATCTTATTCCTAAGGTACACCTCACTTTTATAAGTACTCCCCAGCAGAGTCGCCAGTTCTGTGATCGGTGGATCTGGAACTGACTTTTTAACGCTGGTTCGCGAAATGTCGCGGAAGCAAGAGTCGCCACCGTCTTTTATTTTCTCCAACATGGAAAGGACAAAAGCACAGAAAAATTCCTTACTGAGATTAGTTCTCGGTTCGGGAGGTAGATTTATAGAAAGGGAAGGTATTAGCACCCTTTCTATCCATGGTTATCCATGGGCTCTTAGATACTTGCTCATTTGTGTTTTCAAAAGGTTTGTTTGCTTTTCAAGTGTGAGTGGGTTTGAAAAAGTTTCGTTTAAAATTTCAGTTTGACTCTTGTATCAGTCCTCAAGAGTGTTTGAAAAGTTGTTTTTGAAAGCTTTTTGAAAAGTGTCGGTGTGAAAAGAAGTTTTTGATTTGTTTTGAATTAGAGAAAGTATCTACGAGTCATCTACCTACCCTAAGGAATTAGTCTGTGTAAATGTCCTTAAGGTAGTGCCATCCCACCATTGAGAGGTAGGTAGCACCACCGTTGGAGGTGTCCGGGTCAATTCGAGGGTTAGGGACAGTGTGGTCACTGAGCAATAGTAAGATACCTTAGAAGCTACCCTTATGCCATTGATCTTTTTATTCCGAGGCAACCGTTTCGAGGCAACTAGATCAATGGAACATAAGGACTCACTAAGACGTCCTATACTCGACGACCACGTTTCGAGGGGCAAGGAAACGGTGTGATCACCAGAGCAACAGTAGGGCACCTTAGAAGCTACCCTTATGCCATGTTCATGGACATAAGGACTTACTAAAACGTCCTATACTCGATGACCACGTTTCGAGGGGCAAGGCAACAGTGAGGCGTACCCTAGGAGTGGTGTGTGAATTGTGTGTCATTTTCAGTTATATTTGTCTTTGTCATGCATTTGGTGATCTACGCTTTGATTTTATTTGGGCATACATTCTTTCATGTGATTAACAGTTTAAAGGGTGCGGGAATTAAAATGCGGAAAATAAAAGTCCTACGCTATTACAAGGCGCGGGTCTATACATCGCCAAATTAAACAAAGACCCGATTTTGAATAAAAGTGCGGAAAGTAAATATCCTAATTATCTATTACAAGGCTTTGGGGCAATTACATAAGATTAAAAATAAAAATAGAAGCAAACGCGCGAAAAGGAATTATAATCGAAGGTGCGAGGGCGTTGGACCCTTTAAGGAATTGAATTGAAATTACAAATTAATTAAATGATTAAATAAAGAAAAGAAATTATTTTTATGTTTTTTTTTTGGTATTTTATGAAATAAAGAAGATTAATTGAAATTAAAAATTAAAATAAAAGCCTAGTTCTAAATTGTTTTTAATTATTAAAGAAAATATTTAAGTTTAAACCTAATTTACTAATTGTTTAATTACAGAGTATTTACAAAAATAATAAATAATAATAATAATAAAAGTGTTAATTATATTTTTTTTGATTTTTTATGAAAATGTTAGTTAAATTAATTTAATGATAGAATAATTATTTTTTTTTGTTTTTGAGTTTTAAAATTAAGAAAGAAATTAAACTTAAATTAAAGAGCTAAATTAAATTAATAAATTAAATAATTAAAACAAATTATGACATTTTTTTTTATTTTTTTTTATTATTTTAAGAAATAAAACTAATTAAATTAGCATTTAAAACCTAATTAAGTCTAATTAATTTTTAATATTACAAAAAATAAATTAGAGTTTCCTAAAATTTAAAACCTAATTAATTAATTAAATTTAAAAAAGAAAAATCTGAAATTTATTTGGGTAAGAATATTTTGTGATTTTTGAAATAAAAAGAAAATTAATTTTTGTTAATAAAAGCAAATTAAATAAATTAAAATAAAATAGAAAAGAAAATTTAAGGGAAAAAGGAAATGGGCCTGGTTTTTGTAGCAAAAGGGGGGTGCGGATGGCAAAGCTGAGCCCAAACACTGATGGCCTCCTTTGACTTTCTCCAATTCCATATGCCTGCTTTGACTAACGCCCACGGTGGAAGGATGCACATGAGACGTTGGATTTGGATCAGGGGGCAATCTGACGGCTGGATCTGACAAGCGCATGGTGTGGACTGAAGCTTGAAGCACATGGAATCTACTAAGCCCAGTCAGCTGAAGTAATTGAGTCAGCAACCTGAATGGCCAATCAAAACACAGGAAAAAGCCACGCTTGCGTCAAACTGAGTCAAGCAAAGTCAATGACGCCGGAGCAATGCTCCGGTCGTCTTCTCCAGCCGGGGTGGTTCTGAAAACCTGCGAAAACAGTGAAATTGAAGCAAACAAAATAGCCAGATCCAATGATTAGGGCATGGCGATCCTCATGGTGATGTTTTCGTGGTTTGATGCTACCTATTCTCACCAAAACGAAACTCCAAGTAATCTGAACCCTAGCCATGGTGATTTACATTTTGGCCATTAAAGACCCCAAGCGATAGTCCAAACCTGTTCTAAACATTCACTGGAACTCCAAGGTATGGTCAGTAGGGATTAAATCAAGCCATAAGTGAAAATACGATCCATGGAAATTTTGCAAAGTGTATGTTCATGTATCTACAGTTTCAGTCTGCATGGTTATGTAAAAAGGGTGTGTTTATACCTTGTTTTACCTGTAGATCACGATAGGATGGATGGGAAGTCTTGTGGATGGTTGAGCCCTTGAATTCGATCTTGGTGCACTTCTTTGGAAATTTGAAAAAGAATTTGATCTTGGCAGCCTCTCTCTCTCGTCCAATCGCCTTGTGATAGTTTACATCTAGGTTATGTAAGTGATTCCAATCAGCATTAAGGCCTGTGATCGGTGGATCTGGAACTGACTGTTTAACGCTGGTTCGCAAAATGTCGCGGAAGCAAGAGTCGCCATCGTCTTTTATTTTCTCCAACATGGACAGGACAAAAGCACAGCAAAATTCCTTATGAGATAGTTTCTCGGTTCGGGAGGTAGATTTATAGAAAGGGAATGTGTTAGCACCCTTTCTATCCATGGTTATCCATGGGCTCTTAGATACTTGTTCATTGTGTTTTCAAAAGTGTTTGCTTTTCAATTGTGAGAGAGTTTGAAAAAAGTTTCATTTAAAGATTTCAGATCGACTCTTGTATCAGTCCTCAAGAGTGTTTGAAAAAACTATTTTGAAAGCTTTTTGAAAGTGTCGGTGTGAAAAGAGTTTTGTTTGTTTTTGAAATAGAGCAAGTATCTACGAGTCATCTACCTACCCTAAGGAATTAGGCTGTGTAAATGTCCTTAAGGTAGTGCCATCCCACCATTGAGAGATAGGTAGCACCACCGTTGGAGGTGTTCGGGTCAATTCGTTTGTAGGGACAGTGTGGTCACCAGAGCAACAGTAGGACACCTTAGAAGCTACCCTTATGCCATTGACCCTTTTTAATTCTGAGGCAACCGTTTTGAGGCAACTGGATCATGTCATGGACATAAGGACTTACTAAAACGTCCTATACTTGACGACCACGTTTCGAGGGCAAGGCAACAGTGAGGCGCACCCTAAGAGTGGTGTGTGAACTTCTGTATTGTTTTCAGTTTATGTTTTATCTTGTACATGTATCATGGTGATCTACGCTTGTTTTTAATTTAGGTCATACATTCTTTCATGCAAAGTTTAGCAGTTAAAGAGTGCGGAAATTTAAATGCAGAAAGATAAAATCCTACGCTATTACAAGGCGCGGGTCTATACATCGCCAAATTACAAAGACCCGTTTTAATAAAAATGCGGAAAGTAAAACCTAGTTACTATTACATGGCTTGAACAGTTACATAATATTTGCAAGAAAATAAAAATAAATGCGCCAAAGAATAAAAATAGAATGTCGAAGGCGTTGGACCCTTTTGAAATTAAATTGAAATAAGAAAGTTAATTAATTATTTAATTAAAAGAAAAGAAATGTTTTTTATGTTTTTTTTTTTATATTTAATGAAAAATAAAGAACAAGAATTAAAAGGAAACCCTAAATCTAGATTATTTTAATTATTAATGAAAATATTAAAGTTAACCAAATTTACTAGTTAATTAATTTATTTACATGTTTATTTACAAAATTAATGATAATTAATAATAATGATAAATAATGATGATTAATAATTTATTTAAGAAAAAGATGAATATGTCAAAAAAAACCTAATTCTACATATTTTTTACTTATTAAGAAAAAGATTAAAGTTTAAAAACCTAAATTAAACTAAGTTAATTGTTAGAGTTTATTTACAAAAAATAGGTTAGTGATGAAATTAATAATAATTAAATATATTTGTATTTTTGATTTTTCTATTTTTATTATAGAAAATTATTTTATGGTGAAAAAAACAATTAAAACAATTAAAAAAGAATTAGAAAAGAAAATAAAATAAAATTAAAAAGGATGCAAACCAAGGGGGGTTTCAGGCCCAAGGGGAGGTTTTTTTGAAGTATTTTGGCCCATTAGACAAAAAGCCTTGTTTCACTTTCTGGCATCACGTGCGTGTTCATTGACTCCTGAGTACCGTGGTCTGCATTCTTTGGCCATTGAATTGGGTTTCATGGCCATTTGTGTTCTGGCTGTTGGCCATTTGTGTTCTGGCCTCAACGTTCCTTAATCTTCTCAGGATGTCTGTCTCGCCATGTATTGGTGTCATGCATAAGTTGTTCTTTTGGCCATTTGGCTTTTGGCTTTTGGCTTTTGGCCATTTGGCTTTTGGCTTTTGGCCTCAACGTTCCTTAATGAACCTGCATGGGATCCTGTCTAAATCTGCAGTGTTGAATCTCATGAACACATTAAATAAAATCATAAAATGCAAATAAAGCCAATATATGAAGAAATTTAATGTTTAGGCACAATATGGCATGTATGAATGATTATACCCTTTTGATCATGGAGATCAAGCCAGCCTTACCCTTACTGAAGAAGTAGTGAGGTGTTGGTTTGTAATTGTGATGGCTTGTTTGTAGTGAGAGAGGGATTTGTAATAAGGATTTCAAGGATTTAGGATTCTTGAAAGAATTTGATATTCTAACAGTGTTGTAGCAAAAGTTTTTTTCTCTCTTTTTCTCCTCTCTGGTTTGTGTGAAAAGAAGGTGATTATATAATGGAAATTAGGGTAAAGAAAATGGGCTTTGAATGTGCAATTGGGCCTCCAATGTTCACTTGAGTTAGTCACTTTCCAGGCTAAATCGCAGGGACTTAAGTGAAGTTTTTGAAGTTGAAATGTGAAAACAAACTGTAGCCGACATCGATAACTAACCCCTGTCCGAAAATCGGCTCAATCGGATAAACGGTGAATTAGTTATTAATTTTTGAAGTTTCAGCTCAGACAAACTTATTTTGGGCTCCAGTGTCGACTCTGACACGTTCTTCGATAAAAAACTGGTATTGATCGGAGCATAATTCGGTCTCGACTTTTGAAGCAAAGTTGTAGATCTATGAGTCAGTGACCTTGTGTAAAAATATGAGCCCAATCCGATAAAAACTGACCGAGTTATGAATTTTCGAAGTTTCGGCCCAGATGAAATAATATTCAGCATTCAGGATTTTCAGCGTGTCATGCACTCTGAGCAAAAAACGAAGGCCTTTTGAATACCGTTTGAACTCAATACCTTCTGTGAAAATGTAGTCAACTCAATTTGTGAAATTTTGGCGCCGGAACCAGCTCGATACGATGAAAATCGACCAAGTTATGATTTTCTGAACATGACGCAAATAAACTTCTGTCACAAATTTTCTGTATGAAAATACTTGATAAATCCACATTTTTGAAGACCTTCTGATCGAAATTGGCTTCCAGCCGTGAGAGATGAAAACGTAGATAATGTCAAGACGGAATTTTGGCCACTGGAACGGGTTCAAAACGAGTCACGATCTTCAAGTTATGAATTTTTTGGCGAGTAAAAACTGCACTTTCAGCACACTTTTTCACTATATTTCTTCAAGAAAAATCACACATTCGGATACCTTCTTTAAAGAATTGACTCTTGAGCTGAACCTGAATTTGAGAATACGTTATCAGAGATATCTTGGCGAAAGGACACCTGAATATAACGCGCCGGGTTGGACTTGTGAATTTTTCTTGAAATGTTTTGAGAAATATGGGAGGGCAAATTTTGGAGTACAACAGTTGCCCCTGTTCAATCTTCTTAAACCTGAGGATGTAGATTGGCTGGCGTGCCTTTCGTAATCCGAAGGTGGAAGATGATTGAACACTAGAGTGCCCAGAAATTTGCACTCACATAGTAGAATGTCAGCATGGTGATGATGGGAGGATGGGCTTATAGATGCCATCTGGAAGTGTGACAGTACCTTGTCGGGAATGGGCTTATTGATGCCATTTGGAGACTGTTGGTATGTGGATGGGCTTATAGATGCCATCTAGGTGTCGATCGCGTAAGAGATTCCTTAGCGAGAACTTGCGTACCTGAGAAAGAAAGATAATTACCTGGCCTGTTACAGGAGTTGATCTTCAAACTCTTCATGTAGATGTGCCCTGGCTGGATACAGGTATCGAATCCGGAAAATAGTCGTCAATAGATACACCCTGGCAGGATACAGGAATCGGATCTTCGAACTCTTCAGACGTGCCCTGGCAAGATACAGGAATCGAGTCTGGAATTCAGAAAGGTTGGTGAGTTGTCTCTACTGACAGGTTATTTCCATGGACGGGTGGTCTTTAACGACGAGTGTCTATAACGACGAGTGTTTATAATGACGAGTGTCTATAACGACGAGTGTCTATAACGAAGAGTGTCTATAACGACGAGTGTCTATGACGGCGAGTGTGTATAACGACGAGTGTCTATAACGACGAGTGTCTATGACAACGGGTGTCTATGACGACGGGTTTCTATGACGACGAGTGTCTATAACGACGAGTGTCTATAACGACGAGTGTCTTTGACGACGAGTGTCTATAACGACGAGTGTCTATGACGACGAGTGTCTATAACGACGAGTGTCTATAACGACGAGTGTCTATAACGACGAGTGTCTATAACGACGAGTGTCTATAACGACGAGTGTCTATGACGACGAGTGTCTATAACGACGAGTGTCTATAACGACGAGTGTCTATAACGACGAGTGTCTATAACGATGAGTGTCTATGACGACGAGTGTCTATGACGATGAGTGTCTATAACGACGAGTGTCTATAACGACGGGTGTCTATGACGACGAGTGTCTATGACGACGAGTGTCTATAACGACGAGTGTCTATAACGACGAGTGTCTATAACGACGAGTGTCTATAACGACGGGTGTCTATAACGACGGGTGTCTATGACGACGGGTGTCTATGACGACGGGTGTCTATGACGACGAGTGTCTATAACGACGAGTGTCTATAACGACGAGTGTCTATAACGACGAGTGTCTATAACGACGAGTGTCTATAACGACGGGTGTCTATGACGACGGGTGTCTATGACGACGGGTGTCTATGACGACGAGTGTCTATGACGACGAGTGTCTATGACGACGAGTGTCTATGACGACGAGTGTCTATGACGACGAGTGTCTATGACGACGAGTGTCTATAACGACGAGTGTCTATAACGACGAGTGTCTATAACGACGAGTGTCTATAACGACGAGTTGTATCAGAGAAATCTTTAGGCATTGATTTAACTGGATTTGTATTCTTTGACTGGGTTGGTCTCTTTTGACTGTATTCGTCTACATAGCTGATCTTTTAACTGTATCCTTCCTGAAAGGTAAAGGTCAGTCATATGCAATGCATGATATGGATCGAGCAATAATATTTTTCAACACATGAGATTGTATGACATGATGCGTATATGCATGTATCATGATGTATAACAATGTGATGTTTATGAATGTATCTTCATCTGGGAAAATAGATCCTTGATGGATGTCGGGAAGTCAAATCTTGGGCTGATGTTGAAGAGTGAGATCCTTCGTTTCCATTGGGGATGATGATTGCAAGAATACCGGTAGGAGAAGATGACCCCGGTTGGGAATAAACTTGGCGACTAGATTACTCTGCGGGGAGGTAACTCTGTGGGGAAAGAGAGGTACTTCGCTGAGGTTGATGATAACTCCGCTGGGGATACCATTGATATGTTATGATGGAAGTTTTGATGAGCTCCGCTGGGGATAGGAAGACTTCGCCGAGGACGATCTTTCTGTGGCTTTTAGCTGAGGATAACCCAGTTATAAGCTCTGGTGGAGAAATAACCTTTGAATAAAACATGGGGAGACGCATTCGCTATGCAGGGAGTGAAGGTATCTTGGTCGCATTCTTCAGCTGAACTTACCTTGGCACTTCGGTGGACAGAGCAACTGGATCATTTAGACAACTCATTATTGCCCCAGTTTCTGTTGGAGAAGAAGGTACCTGTGAAGGTGTTTGATGACTGCCGATTGACAAATCTTCTTCTGGTAGGCAAGTGACGAGATGCCGGGACATAGTCGTACGCTTTGATCCCTAACTTTTGCCTGGACCGCCCTTTCGGGTTTTCAGCCCACCGGGATACCCATTTTTGCCCAAGCCGCCTTTTCAGGTTTTCGACTTGCCGAGTGTACAAATTTTTTCATTTTCATCCCTTATTTTTCCCGAACCCTTTTGGTTCGCCGGGAAGCCCTTATTTTTGCCTAGGTGCGTCAACCTAGCGAGTCTTTGATTTTGCGTAGTATTTTTTCGACTATGTCCATGCTCTCAGAGTGTAGGGAGCTGCCCCTGTTGTTGTGTTGCCATGCCATCAGAAGATCTTGATCAGGTAAGATTCGTGGCTGGAACTCACGTCCAATGCCCCAGGTGACTCAGGCGGAGATTTACCCCAGGCTAATTGGCCTTTTGAGAGATTCTTCGAATCTTGACTTAACTGCCCCTGATGCCGGACCATGATCATGTCTGCCCCTTGATTGGAGTGCTTTTGTTCATCCGATATTCGTCGTGCGAGCTTCTATGCTGTTCAAACAAATAGTCGTATGCAAACAAAGTTATGTTAAAAATGCAAAGCTTATGTCTGTTTCGAAGTTTTTGAAAATGCAGTTTTTTTTTTAATAAAACAAGTGAGTTCTTTTGTAAACTGTGATGTCAAACTCGTTATTTTACAGCGAGCCTTAAGGAGTCAGGATACCTTTTGTAACAGTACGCCTTCGAACTAACCCACGCTTCAGCTAGGACTTTTGAGGGTTATAACGTGGCCTGGTTCACGGTTTAAGAAACAAAGGATAAAGGCTCAAATTATTTGTACCCACCCGCTCTTCGTGATGTTCTTCGAACCTAAACTCAGTTGATCGTGCGTTAGACCTTGTTCGAGTCTTTTGCTCTAATATACAAGTGATGGTTCAGGTATTGACAATTTATTTTGAATGGGCAGTCATTTCCTATTTTTGTTGAGGGTTTGTATGACCTCTTTTTTTCTTGATTTTGTTATCCCTGTTTTTTGCCTGAGTTGTTTCCTTTTTGGAATTACAGTCAGCGGGATGCCCCAGTTTTGTAAGTCTCCTTCATAGGTTTTGACTTAATGGGTTTTTATTTTGAGAAGTAATGACTGCCTGTCTTTATGATTGTTCGGAACCATCGCTGTCTTTTTTTGTTTTGTAAGGATTCCTTTGATGCCATTCATCGTGCACCTGGATCAACTGAGAGAACTACCCTGCCCCAGGTTATGATTAAGGGTTTTAATTTCGAAAAAGAAAAAACTCCAACTTCTTTGGCTCAGAGGGGTTGACGAGGGATTATCTTCCTTATAACTCTAGTGTTTAGGAATTGAAACAATGCATGTACCTCATCAGCGGGGTCTGTTCAAAAGCATACTGTAGATTGTGGTATCGTTTTCGTCATCCTCCCTCAAGAGGCTTAGAATTTTAGATCAAGAGTTGACAAAAATATGAAAACAGTTTGCATATAGTGAATACGAAATAATTACTTCAAAACAGACATGTGTAATGCATTAATGAAATAACCAAGTTTGACATGAAATAAAATGTTTGAACAATCAAAGAAAAATACAATCTTGAACATTCAAATGAACAAAAGTTTCCAATCCTAGCCATGTTTGGGCAGGGGAGCAGTGGTCACATTGGGAGCCTCTAGAGAGTCGAGCTGGACTTCCTCTGCGTCAATCAGATCCTGAACCTTGTTTCTCAAAGTCCAACAATCATCTGTAGCATGCCCCGGGCTGTCAGAATGATAAGCGCAGCGAACGTTGGGGTTATACCTTGAAGGCGTCCTGTTGGGATTCTTTGGAGGGTCCATGAGAGTTACCAACTTGGTTTCCAGCAACTGTGGCAATATCTGTGACAAGGTCATGCCGAGGGGAGTGAATTGCCTTTTGGGTCTCTCTTTCCTTTACGGATTATGACGCTGAGGAGCGCCGGCCGGTTTTGCAATAACCACCGCGTTGACATCTTGGCGGTGCTCGGACCTATTCTGCCCTCTTGAGCCATAGACAGCACTAGATTCTCTCTTGGATGGTTTCTTCTCAGTGTTCGAGGAGTCACCATTCTGTATTTTCCCTGACTTGATGTCAGCTTCTATTCTTTCCCCGGTCAAGACCAAATCTATAAACCCAGCAGCTGAATTCCCAATCAGGTGGTTGAAGAATGGACCAGACAGGGTCCTCAAGAACATGTCGACAAGCTCGCGGTTAGTTAGAGGTGGTTGTACCCTTCCAGCAAGGTCCCTCCATTTTTGAGCATACTCTTTAAAGCCCTCGCCTGTACCCATAGACATTCCCTGGAGCTGAGTGCGCGTGGGAGCAAGGTCGGCATTATACTGGTATTGCTTGTAAAATGCAGTGGCTAAGTCTTCCTAGGTACAGATGTTGGCTCCATTCAGTTGATAGAACCACTCGAGATGAGTCCCTGAAAGACTCTCCTAGAAGAAATGGATCCATAAGTTCTTGTCAGCCGTGTAAGGCTGGATCCTTCTCATGTATGACCTGAGATGCAGCTTTGGACAGGATGCCCCGTCGTACTTTGCAAAGGCAGGTGCCTTGAATTTGTGCGGGATCACTACCCCAGAAGACAGACCTAGATCTTCGAAGTCCAGGCCGGGCACTTTTTGTATTTCCATAGCACTTAGCCGGTCTTCCAACTGTTTATACATGTCCTCAGCTGGAGGGTACTGTTCATCATTATAATCGGTCTCGTTGTCGGAGACCACTGGACTAGGAACCTCTCTTTCATGGGGACTTTCTTTCCCAACAGATGGGGTAGTCAGCTCAACTTCATTTTGTGACCCATTCCCAGATTTGCGTCTCGGGTTGAACAACGCCGTCCTCTTCTTCTTCTTCTTCGAGATCAGAGTCTTCAGATCTTGTTGTCCCTGGGCCAAACTCATGACCAGCTCTTGGAACTGGGCGTTCTGAGCCTGGAGGGCCTTGATGGATTGCTCAGTAGATGATTCAGGATTCATGACGATCGGCTGAAATAAACAGCGAAGAAGGTAAGTGACCTGTCAAAAGGGTACCTGTTATGCAATGATATGTATGATATGCATGCAATGTTTTCAAGGACCTCGCGGGATAAACAAGAAACTTTGTTAGAATCTGCATTTTGTAGCTTGATGAAAGGCACTGCGTATTGTTGAGAGGCTTTCTTCAAGAGTCAAGGCTCACCATATCGAGTGGGTCATAGCCTCTGACAACCTTGGCTAGAGGAAAATAAATCCCCTTTGCCCCTTGCTAGACAGTTGGTTCATCATGACCTGCATCACAAGCCCTTGAGATCTTTGAAATGGGTTAGTCCTTATGCGGGATGCATGCAATGGTATGATGTTATGCTATGCATAGGGTAATGTAGGTAAACCCTATTATGAGTCCCAATTAAGGACTATAAACAAAACCTGCAAGAAACTCAAGTGTCAGATAACAAGTATGCAAGTAGTCAAGTATGAAAGCACACAAGTCACACCACAGCCCTTAGAGTTTAGGCCAGCATGGGGTCTGGGCATTACCCTCTTGAAGTTGGTGGGCTCAACCTGTCCTATTAGAAGTAACCGGGTTCTAAGGGTCCCAATATCACTGGATTGCTTTCATTGTTCATCGTTTCGATTTAGCCACTGAACTGGCGACCGAAATATCCCAGGAAAGCAACCCTCAATTGAGTGTAGTATCGAGTATCAACCAACCTCGGACTGCACCAAAGTCAGTTATCTCACTACCCTAAAGAGGCCAAGATAGTTCAATTAAGGTTCCTAAGGTCAGTTGATGCTTCACGACACCAAATGGAGGCCCCGTACTCTCCTTGACTGAACTCAAGGGTTACCGGTACACACCAAAGTGCCACATCAACGTAGCAGACTGTTTCAACCATGTTGGTATACCCCGCACAGTTCCCTCACAGTCTTGTTGCTACTTTCTAATAAGGTATCCCCAGATCCGGGTTAGGATCTATAGAACTCCCAAGACAGTCCCACAATTTAAAGCAAACAAGTCAAAGCAATTGAAAACACAGTGATCTTATTCCTAAGGTACACCTCACTTTTATAAGTACTCCCCAGCAGAGTCGCCAGTTCTGTGATCGGTGGATCTGGAACTGACTTTTTAACGCTGGTTCGCGAAATGTCGCGGAAGCAAGAGTCGCCACCGTCTTTTATTTTCTCCAACATGGACAGGGCAAAAGCACAGCAAAATTCCTTATGAGATAGTTTCTCGGTTCGGGGGGTAGATTTATAGAAAGGGAAGGTGTTAGCACCCTTTCTATCCATGGTTATCCATGGGCTCTTAGATACTTGCTCATTGTGTTTTCAAAAGTGTTTGCTTTTCAATTGTGAGTGAGTTTGAAAAAAGTTTCGTTTAAAGATTTCAGATCGACTCTTGTATCAGTCCTCAAGAGTGTTTGAAAAAACTGTTTTGAAAGCTTTTTGAAAGTGTCGGTGTGAAAAGAGTTTTGTTTGTTTTTGAAATAGAGCAAGTATCTACGAGTCATCTACCTACCCTAAGGAATTAGGCTGTGTAAATGTCCTTAAGGTAGTGCCATCCCACCATTGAGAGGTAGGTAGCACCACCGTTGGAGGTGTTCGGGTCAATTCGTTTGTAGGGACAGTGTGGTCACCAGAGCAACAGTAGGACACCTTAGAAGCTACCCTTATGCCATTGATCCTTTTTAATTCTGAGGCAACCGTTTCGAGGCAACTGGATCATGTCATGGACATAAGGATTTACTAAAACGTCCTATACTCGACGACCACGTTTCGAGGGCAAGGCAACAGTGAGGCGCACCCTAAGAGTGGTGTGTGAACTTGTGTATTGTTTTCAGTTTATGTTTTATCTTGTACATGTATCATGGTGATCTACGCTTGTTTTTAATTTAGGTCATACATTCTTTCATGCAAAGTTTAGCAGTTAAAGAGTGCGGAAATTTAAATGCAGAAAGATAAAATCCTACGCTATTACAAGGCGCGGGTCTATACATCGCCAAATTACAAAGACCCGTTTTAATAAAAATGCGGAAAGTAAAACCTAGTTACTATTACATGGCTTGAACAGTTACATAATATTTACAAGAAAATAAAAATAAATGCGCCAAAGAATAAAAATAGAATGTCGAGGGCGTTGGACCCTTTTGAAATTAAATTGAAATAAGAAAGTTAATTAATTATTTAATTAAAAGAAAAGAAATGTTTTTTATGTTTTTTTTTATATTTAATGAAAAATAAAGAACAAGAATTAAAAGGAAACCCTAAATCTAGATTATTTTAATTATTAATGAAAATATTAAAGTTAACCTAATTTACTAGTTAATTAATTTATTTACATGTTTATTTACAAAATTAATGATAATTAATAATAATGATAAATAATGATGATTAATAATTTATTTAAGAAAAAGATGAATATGTCAAAAAAAACCTAATTCTACATATTTTTTACTTATTAAGAAAAAGATTAAAGTTTAAAAACCTAAATTAAACTAAGTTAATTGTTAGAGTTTATTTACAAAAAATAGGTTAGTGATGAAATTAATAATAATTAAATATATTTGTATTTTTGATTTTTCTATTTTTATTATAGAAAATTATTTTATGGTGAAAAAAACAATTAAAACAATTAAAAAAGAATTAGAAAAGAAAAGAAAATAAAATTAAAAAGGATGCAAACCAATGGGGGTTTCAGGCCCAAGGGGAGGTTTTTTTGAAGTATTCTGGCCCATTAGACAAAAAGCCTTGTTTGACTTTCTGGCATCACGTGCGTGTTCATTGACTCCTGAGTACCGTGGTCTGCATTCTTTGGCAATTGGATTGGGTTTCATGGCCATTTGTGTTCTGGCTGTTGGCCATTTGTGTTCTGGCCTCAACGTTCCTTAATCTTCTCAGGATGTCTGTCTCGCCATGTATTGGTGTCATGCATAAGTTGTTCTTTTGGCCATTTGGCTTTTGGCTTTTGGCTTTTGGCTTTTGGCTTTTGGCCATTTGGCTTTTGGCTTTTGGCTTTTGGCCTCAACGTTCCTTAATGAACCTGCATGGGATCCTGTCTAAATCTGCAGTGTTGAATCTCATGAACACATTAAATAAAATCATAAAATGCAAATAAAGCCAATATATGAAGAAATTTAATGTTTAGGCACAATATGGCATGTATGAATGATTATACCCTTTTGATCATGGAGATCAAGCCAGCCTTACCCTTACTGAAGAAGTAGTGAGGTGTTGGTTTGTAATTGTAATGACTTGTTTGTAGTGAGAGAAGGATTTGTAATAAGGATTTCAAGGATTTAGGGTTCTTGAAAGAATTTGATATTCTAACAGTGTTGTGGCAAAGGTTTTTTTTCTCTCTTTTTCTCCTCTCTGGTTTGTGTGAAAAGAAGGTGATTATATAATGGAAATTAGGGTAAAGAAAATGGGCTTTGAATGTGCAATTGGGCCTCCAATGTTCACTTGAGTTAGTCACTTTCCAGGCTAAATCTCAGGGACTTAAGTGAAATTTTTGAAGTTGAAATGTGAGAACAAAATGTAGCCGACATCGATAACTAACCCTTGTCCGAAAATCGGCTCAATCGGATAAACGGTGAATTAGTTATGAATTTTTGAAGTTTCAGCTCAGACAAACTTATTTTGGGCTCCAGTGTCGACTCTGACACGTTCTTCGATAAAAAACTGGTATTGATCGGAGCATAATTCGGTCTCGACTTTTGAAGCAAAGTTGTAGATCTATGAGTCAGTGACCTTGTGTAAAAATATGAGCCCAATCCGGTAAAAACTAACCGAGTTATGAATTTTCGAAGTTTCGGCCCAGAAGAAATAATATTCAGCATTCAGGATTTTCAGCGTGTCACGCACTCTGAGCAAAAAACGAAGGCCTTTTGAATACCGTTTGAACTCAATACCTTCTGTGAAAATGTAGTCAACTCAATTTGTGAAATTTTGGCGCCGGAACCAGCTCGATACGATGAAAATCGACCAAGTTATGATTTTCTGAACATGACGCAAATAAACTTCTGTCACAAATTTTCTGTATGAAAATACTTGATAAATCCACATTTTTGAAGACCTTCTGATCGAAATTGGCTTCCAGCCGTGAGAGATGAAAACGTAGATAATGTCAAGACGGAATTTTTTCCACTGGAACGGGTTCAAAACGAGTCACGATCTTCAAGTTGTGAATTTTTTGGCGCGTAAAAACTGCACTTTCAGCACACTTTTTCACTATATTTCTTCAAGAAAAATCACACATTCGGATACCTTCTTTAAAGAATTGACTCTTGAGCCGAACCTGAATTTGAGAATACGTTATCAGAGATATCTTGGCGAAAGGACACCTGAATATAACGCGCCGGGTTGGACTTGTGAATTTTTCTTGAAATGTTTTGAGAAATATGGGAGGGCAAATTTTGGGGTACAACAGTTGCCCCTGTTCAATTTTCTTAAACCTGAGGATGTAGATTGGCTGGCGTTCCTTTCGTAATCCGAAGGTGGAAGATGATTGAACACTAGAGTGCCCAGAAATTTGCACTCACATAGTAGAATGTCAGCATGGTGATGATGGGAGGATGGGCTTATAGATGCCATCTGGAAGTGTGACAGTACCTTGTCGGGAATGGGCTTATTGATGCCATTTGGAGACTGTTGGTATGTGGATGGGCTTATAGATGCCATCTAGGTGTCGATCGCGTAAGAGATTCCTTAGCAAGAACTTGCGTACCTGAGAAAGAAAGATAATTACCTGGCCTGTTACAGGAGTTGATCTTCAAACTCTTCATGTAGATGTGCCCTGGCTGGATACAGGTATCGAATCCGGAAAATAGTCGTCAATAGATACACCCTGGCAGGATACAGGAATCGGATCTTCGAACTCTTCAGACGTGCCCTGGCAAGATACAGGAATCGAGTCTGGAATTCAGAAAGGTTGGTGAGTTGTCTCTACTGACAGGTTATTTCCATGGACGGGTGGTCTTTAACGACGAGTGTCTATAACGACGAGTGTTTATAACGACGAGTGTCTATAACGACGAGTGTCTATAACGACGAGTGTCTATAACGACATGTGTCTATAACGGCGAGTGTCTATAACGACGAGTGTCTATAACGACGAGTGTCTATGACGACGGGTGTCTATGACGACGGGTGTCTATGACGACGAGTGTCTATAACGACGAGTGTCTATAACGACGAGTGTCTTTGACGACGAGTGTCTATAACGACGAGTGTCTATGACGACGAGTGTCTATAACGACGAGTGTCTATAACGACGAGTGTCTATAACGACGAGTGTCTATAACGACGAGTGTCTATAACGACGAGTGTCTATAACGACGAGTGTCTATGACGACGAGTGTCTATAACGACGAGTGTCTATAACGACGAGTGTCTATAACAACGAGTGTCTATAACGACGAGTGTCTATAACGACGAGTGTCTATGACGACGAGTGTCTATGACGACGAGTGTCTATAACGACGAGTGTCTATGACGACGGGTGTCTATGACGACGAGTGTCTATAACGACGAGTGTCTATAACGACGAGTGTCTATAACGACGAGTGTCTATAACGACGAGTGTCTATAACGACGGGTGTCTATAACGACGGGTGTCTATGACGACGGGTGTCTATGACGACGGGTGTCTATGACGACGAGTGTCTATAACGACGAGTGTCTATAACGACGAGTGTCTATAACGACGAGTGTCTATAACGACGGGTGTCTATGACGACGGGTGTCTATGACGACGGGTGTCTATGACGAAGAGTGTCTATGACGACGAGTGTCTATGACGACGAGTGTCTATGACGACGAGTGTCTATGACGACGAGTGTCTATAGCGACGAGTGTCTATAACGACGAGTGTCTATAACGACGAGTTGTATCAGAGAAATCTTTAGGCATTGATTTAACTGGATTTGTATTCTTTGACTGGGTTGGTCTCTTTTGACTGTATTCGTCTACATAGCTGATCTTTTAACTGTATCCTTCCTGAAAGGTAAAGGTCAGTCATATGCAATGCATGATATGGATCGAGCAATAATATTTTTCAACACATGAGATTGTATGACATGATGCGTATATGCACGTATCATGATGTATAACAATGTGATGTTTATGAATGTATCTTCATCTGGGAAAATAGATCCTTGACGGATGCCGGGAAGTTAAATCCTGGGCTGATGTTGAAGAGTGAGATCCTTCGTTTCCGTTGGGGATGATGATTGCAAGAATACCGGTAGGAGAAGATGACCCCGTTGGGGAATAAACTTGGCGACTAGATTACTCTGCGGGGAGGTAACTCTGTGGGGAAAGAGAGGTACTTCGTTGAGGTTGATGATAACTCCGCTGGGGATACCATTGATATGTTATGATGGAAGTTTTGATGAGCTCCGCTGGGGATAGGAAGACTTCACCGAGGACGATCTTTCTGTGGCTTTTAGCTGAGGATAACCCAGTTATAAGCTCTGGTGGAGAAATAACCTTTGAATAAAACATGGGGAGACGCGTTCGCTATGCAGGGAGTGAAGGTATCTTGGTCGCATTCTTCAGCTGAACTTACCTTGGCACTTCGGTGGACAGAGCAACTGGATCATTTAGACAACTCATTATTGCCCCAGTTTCTGTTGGAGAAGAAGGTACCTGTGAAGGTGTTTGATGACTGCCGATTGACAAATCTTCTTCTGGTAGGCAAGTGACGAGATGCCGGGACATAGTCGTACGCTTTGATCCCTAACTTTTGCCTGGACCGCCCTTTCGGGTTTTCAGCCCACCGGGATACCCATTTTTGCCCAAGCCGCCTTTTCAGGTTTTCGACTTGCCAGGTGTACAAATTTTTTCATTTTCATCCCTTATTTTGCCCGAACCCTTTTGGTTCGCCGGGAAGCCCTTATTTTTGCCTAGGTGCGTCAACCTAGCGAGTCTTTGATTTTGCGTAGTATTTTTTCGACTATGTCCACGCTCTCAGAGTGTAGGGAGTTGCCCCTGTTGTTGTGTTGCCATGCCATCAGAAGATCTTGATCAGGTAAGATTCGTGGCTGGAACTCACGTCCAATGCCCCAGGTGACTCAGGCGGAGATTTACCCCAGGCTAATTGGCCTTTTGAGAGATTCTTCGAATCTTAACTTAACTGCCCCTGATGCCGGACCATGATCATGTCTGCCCCTTGATTGGAGTGCTTTTGTTCATCCGATATTCGTCGTGCGAGCTTCTATGCTGTTCAAACAAATAGTCGTATGCAAATAAAGTTATGTTAAAAATGCAAAGCTTATGTCTGTTTT
The DNA here is from genome assembly GCA_948472305.1 of Vicia faba. NCBI lineage: Eukaryota > Viridiplantae > Streptophyta > Magnoliopsida > Fabales > Fabaceae > Vicia > Vicia faba. The sequence goes on along the minus strand of CATIWC010000541.1, from coordinate 352,615 downwards.
GAAGTTTTTGAAAATGCAGTTTTTTTTTTAATAAAACAAGTGAGTTCTTTTGTAAACTGTGATGTCAAACTCGTTATTTTACAGCGAGCCTTAAGGAGTCAGGATACCTTTCGTAACAGTACGCCTTCGAACTAACCCACGCTTCAGCTAGGACTTTTGAGGGTTATAACGTGGCCTGGTTCACGGTTTAAGAAACAAAGGATAAAGGCTCAAATTATTTGTACCCACCCGCTCTTCGTGATGTTCTTCGAACCTAAACTCAGTTGATCGTGCGTTAGACCTTGTTCGAGTCTTTTGCTCTAATATACCAGTGATGGTTCGGGTATTGACAATTTATTTTGAATGGGCAGTCATTTCCTTTTTTTGTTGAGGGTTTGTATGACCTCTTTTTTTCTTGATTTTGTTATCCCTGTTTTTTGCCTGAGCTGTTTCCTTTTTGGAATTACAGTCAGCGGGATGCCCCAGTTTTGTAAGTCTCCTTCATAGGTTTTGACTTAATGGGTTTTTATTTTGAGAAGTAATGACTGCCTGTCTTTATGATTGTTCGGAACCATCGCTGTCTTTTTTTGTTTTGTAAGGATTCCTTTGATGCCATTCATCGTGCACCTGGATCAACTAAGAGAACTACCCTGTCCCAGGTTATGATTAAGGGTTTTAATTTCGAAAAAGAAAAAACTCCAACTTCTTTGGCTCAGAGGGGTTGACGAGGGATTATCTTCCTTATAACTCTAGTGTTTAGGAATTGAAACAATGCATGTACCTCATCAGCGGGGTCTGTTCAAAAGCATACTGTAGATTGTGGTATCGTTTTCGTCATCCTCCCTCAAGAGGCTTAGAATTTTAGATCAAGAGTTGACAAAAATATGAAAACAGTTTGCATATAGTGAATACGAAATAATTACTTCAAAACAGACATGTGTAATGCATTAATGAAATAACCAAGTTTGACATGAAATAAAATGTTTGAACAATCAAAGAAAAATACAATCTTGATCATTCAAATGAACAAAAGTTTCCAATCCTAGCCATGTTTGGGCAGGGGAGCAGTGGTCACATTGGGAGCCTCTAGAGAGTCGAGCTGGACTTCCTCTGCGTCAATCAGATCCTGAACCTTGTTTCTCAAAGTCCAACAATCATCTGTAGCATGCCCCGGGCTGTCAGAATGATAAGCGCAGCGAACGTTGGGGTTATACCTTGAAGGCGTCCTGTTGGGATTCTTTGGAGGGTCCATGAGAGTTACCAACTTGGTTTCCAGCAACTGTGGCAATATCTGTGACAAGGTCATGCCGAGGGGAGTGAATTGCCTTTTAGGTCTCTCTTCCCTTTGCTGATTATGACGCTGAGGAGCGCCGGCCGGTTTTGCAATAACCACCGCGTTGACATCTTGGCGGTGCTCGGACCTATTCTGCCCTCTTGAGCCATAGACAGCACTAGATTCTCTCTTGGATGGTTTCTTCTCAGTGTTCGAGGAGTCACCATTCTGTATTTTCCCTGACTTGATGTCAGCTTCTATTCTTTCCCCGGTCAAGACCAAATCTATAAACCCAGCAGCTGAATTCCCAATCAGGTGGTTGAAGAATGGACCAGACAGGGTCCTCAAGAACATGTCGACAAGCTCGCGGTCAGTTAGAGGTGGTTGTACCCTTCCAGCAAGGTCCCTCCATTTTTGAGCATACTCTTTAAAGCCCTCGCCTGTACCCATAGACATTCCCTGGAGCTGAGTGCGCGTGGGAGCAAGGTCGGCATTATACTGGTATTGCTTGTAAAATGCAGTGGCTAAGTCTTCCCAGGTACGGATGTTGGCTCCATTCAGTTGATAGAACCACTCGAGATGAGTCCCTGAAAGACTCTCCTGGAAGAAATGGATCCATAAGTTCTTGTCAGCCGTGTAAGGCTGGATCCTTCTCATGTATGACCTGAGATGCAGCTTTGGACAGGATGCCCCGTCGTACTTTGCAAAGGCAGGTGCCTTGAATTTGTGCGGGATCACTACCCCAGAAGACAGACCTAGATCTTCGAAGTCCAGGCCGGGCACTTTTTGTATTTCCATAGCACTTAGCCGGTCTTCCAACTGTTTATACATGTCCTCAGCTGGAGGGTACTGTTCATCATTATAATCGGTCTCGTTGTCGGAGACCACTGGACTAGGAACCTTTCTTTCATGGGGACTTTCTTTCCCAACAGACGGGGTAGTCAGCTCAACTTCATTTTGTGACCCATTCCCAGATTTGCGTCTCGGGTTGAACAACACCGTCCTCTTCTTCTTCTTCTTCGAGAGCAGAGTCTTCAGATCTTGTTGTCCCTGGGCCAAACTCATGACCAGCTCTTGGAACTGGGCGTTCTGAGCCTAGAGGGCCTTGATGGATTGCTCAGTAGATGATTCAGGATTCATGACGATCGGCTGAAATAAACAGCGAAGAAGGTAAGTGACCTGTCAAAAGGGTACCTGTTATGCAATGATATGTATGATATGCATGCAATGTTTTCAAGGACCTCGCGGGATAAACAAGAAACTTTGTTAGAATCTGCATTTTGTAGCTTGATGAAAGGCACTGCGTATTGTTGAGAGGCCTTCTTCAAGAGTCAAGGCTCACCATATCGAGTGGGTCATAGCCCCTGACAACCTTGGCTAGAGGAAAATAAATCCCCTTTGCCCCTTGCTAGACAGTTGGTTCATCATGACCTGCATCACAAGCCCTTGAGATCTTTGAAATGGGTTAGTCCTTATGCGGGATGCATGCAATGGTATGATGTTATGCTATGCATGGAGTAATGTAGGTAAACCCTATTATGAGTCCCAATTAAGGACTATAAACAAAACCTGCAAGAAACTCAAGTGCCAGATAACAAGCATGCAAGTAGTCAAGTATGAAAGCACACAAGTCACACCACAGCCCTTAGAGTTTAGGCCAGCATGGGGTCTGGGTATTACCCTCTTGAAGTTGGTGGGCTCAAACCTGTCCTATCAAAGTAACCGGGTTCTAAGGGTCCCAATATCATTGGATTGCTTTCATTGTTCATCGTTTTGATTTAGCCACTGAACTGGCGACCGAAATATTCCAAGAAAACAACCCTCAATTGAGTGTAGTATCGAGTATCAACCAACCTCGGACTGCACCAAAGTCAGTTATCTCACTACCCTAAAGAGGCCAAGATGGTTCAATTAAGGTTCCTAAGGTCAGTTGATGTTTCACGACACCACGCGGCAGCCCCGTACTCTCCTTGACTGAACTCAAGGGTTACCGGTACACACCAAAGTGCCACATCAACGTAGCAGACTGCTTCAACCATGTCGGTATACCCCGCACAGTTCCCTCACAGTCTTGTTGCTACTTTCTAAGAAGGTATCCCCCAGATCCGGGTTAGGATCTATAGAACTCCCGAGACAGTCCCACAATTTAAAGCAAACAATTCAGACAATTGAAAACACAAGTGATCTTAGTCCTAAGGTACACCTCACTTTATAAATTTCCCCAGCAGAGTCGCCAGTTCTGTGATCGGTGGATCTGGAACTGACTTTTTAACGCTGGTTCGCGAAATGTCGCGGAAGCAAGAGTCGCCACCGTCTTTTATTTTCTCCAACATGGACAGGACAAAAGCACAGCAAAATTCCTTATGAGATAGTTTCTCGGTTCGGGGGGTAGATTTATAGAAAGGGAAGGTGTTAGCACCCTTTCTATCCATGGTTATCCATGGGCTCTTAGATACTTGCTCATTGTGTTTTCAAAAGTGTTTGCTTTTCAATTGTGAGTGAGTTTGAAAAAAGTTTCGTTTAAAGATTTCAGATCGACTCTTGTATCAGTCCTCAAGAGTGTTTGAAAAAACTATTTTGAAAGCTTTTTGAAAGTGTCGGTGTGAAAAGAGTTTTGTTTGTTTTTGAAATAGAGCAAGTATCTACGAGTCATCTACCTACCCTAAGGAATTAGGCTGTGTAAATGTCCTTAAGGTAGTGCCATCCCACCATTGAGAGGTAGGTAGCACCACCGTTGGAGGTGTTCGGGTCAATTCGTTTGTAGGGACAGTGTGGTCACCAGAGCAACAGTAGGACACCTTAGAAGCTACCCTTATGCCATTGATCCTTTTTAATTCCGAGGCAACCGTTTCGAGGCAACTGGATCATGTCATGGACATAAGAACTTACTAAAACGTCCTATACTCGACGACCACGTTTCGAGGGCAAGGCAACAGTGAGGCGCACCCTAAGAGTGGTGTGTGAACTTGTGTATTGTTTTCAGTTTATGTTTTATCTTGTACATGTATCATGGTGATCTACGCTTGTTTTTAATTTAGGTCATACATTCTTTCATGCAAAGTTTAGCAGTTAAAGAGTGCGGAAATTTAAATGCAGAAAGATAAAATCCTACGCTATTACAAGGCGCGGGTCTATACATCGCCAAATTACAAAGACCCGTTTTAATAAAAATGCGGAAAGTAAAACCTAGTTACTATTACATGGCTTGAACAGTTACATAATATTTACAAGAAAATAAAAATAAATGCGCCAAAGAATAAAAATAGAATGTCGAGGGCGTTGGACCCTTTTGAAATTAAATTGAAATAAGAAAGTTAATTAATTATTTAATTAAAAGAAAAGAAATGTTTTTTATGTTTTTTTTTTATATTTAATGAAAAATAAAGAACAAGAATTAAAAGGAAACCCTAAATCTAGATTATTTTAATTATTAATGAAAATATTAAAGTTAACCTAATTTACTAGTTAATTAATTTATTTACATGTTTATTTACAAAATTAATGATAATTAATAATAATGATAAATAATGATGATTAATAATTTATTTAAGAAAAAGATGAATATGTCAAAAAAAACCTAATTCTACATATTTTTTACTTATTAAGAAAAAGATTAAAGTTTAAAAACCTAAATTAAACTAAGCTAATTGTTAGAGTTTATTTACAAAAAATAGGTTAGTGATGAAATTAATAATAATTAAATATATTTGTATTTTTGATTTTTCTGTTTTTATTATAGAAAATTATTTTATGGTGAAAAAAACAATTAAAACAATTAAAAAAGAATTAGAAAAGAAAAGAAAATAAAATTAAAAAGGATGCAAACCAATGGGGGTTTCAGGCCCAAGGGGAGGTTTTTTTGAAGTATTCTGGCCCATTAGACAAAAAGCCTTGTTTGACTTTCTGGCATCATGTGCGTGTTCATTGACTCCTGAGTACCGTGGTCTGCATTCTTTGGCAATTGGATTGGGTTTCATGGCCATTTATGTTCTGGCTGTTGGCCATTTGTGTTCTGGCCTCAACGTTCCTTAATCTTCTCAGGATGTCTGTCTCGCCATGTATTGGTGTCATGCATAAGTTGTTCTTTTGGACATTTGGCTTTTGGCTTTTGGCTTTTGGCTTTTGGCCATTTGGCTTTTGGCTTTTGGCCTCAACGTTCCTTAATGAACCTGCATGGGATCCTGTCTAAATCTGTAGTGTTGAATCTCATGAACACATTAAATAAAATCATAAAATGCAAATAAAGCCAATATATGAAGAAATTTAATGTTTAGGCACAATATGGCATGTATGAATGATTATACCCTTTTGATCATGGAGATCAAGCCAGCCTTACCCTTACTGAAGAAGTAGTGAGGTGTTGGTTTGTAATTGTGATGGCTTGTTTGTAGTGAGAGAAGGATTTGTAATAAGGATTTCAAGGATTTAGGGTTCTTGAAAGAATTTGATATTCTAACAGTGTTGTGGCAAAGGTTTTTTTCTCTCTTTTTCTCCTCTATGGTTTGTGTGAAAAGAAGGTGATTATTTAATGGAAATTAGGGTAAAGAAAATGGGCTTTGAATGTGCAATTGGGCCTCCAATGTTCACTTGAGTTAGTCACTTTCCAGGCTAAATCTCAGGGATTTAAGTGAAATTTTTGAAGTTGAAATGTGAGAACAAAATGTAGCCGACATCGATAACTAACCCTTGTCCGAAAATCGGCTCAATCGGATAAACGGTGAATTAGTTATGAATTTTTGAAGTTTCAGCTCAGACAAACTTATTTTGGGCTCCAGTGTCGACTCTGACACGTTCTTCGATAAAAAACTGGTATTGATCGGAGCATAATTCGGTCTCGACTTTTGAAGCAAAGTTGTAGATCTATGAGTCAGTGACCTTGTGTAAAAATATGAGCCCAATCCGATAAAAACTGATCGAATTATGAATTTTCGAAGTTTCGGCCCAGATGAAATATTATTCAGCATTCAGGATTTTCAGCGTGTCACGCACTCTGAGCAAAAAACGAAGGCCTTTTGAATACCGTTTGAACTCAATACCTTCTGTGAAAATGTAGTCAACTCAATTTGTGAAATTTTGGCACCGGAACCAGCTCGATACGATGAAAATCGACCAAGTTATGATTTTCTGAACATGACGCAAATAAACTTCTGTCACAAATTTTCTGTATGAAAATACTTGATAAATCCACATTTTTGAAGACCTTCTGATCGAAATTGGCTTCCAGCCGTGAGAGATGAAAACGTAGATAATGTCAAGACGGAATTTTGGCCACCGGAACGGGTTCAAAACGAGTCACGATCTTCAAGTTATGAATTTTTTGGCGCGTAAAAACTGCACTTTCAGCACACTTTTTCACTATATTTCTTCAAGAAAACTCACACATTCGGATACCTTCTTTAAAGAATTGACTCTTGAGCCGAACCTGAATTTGAGAATATGTTATCAGAGATATCTTGGCGAAAGGACACCTGAATATAACGCGCCGGGTTGGACTTGTGAATTTTTCTTGAAATGTTTTGAGAAATATGGGAGGGCAAATTTTGGGGTACAACAAGGCCCATAATACCATGCATTCATGCTTAAGATTTTGACATAAACTCCATTAACAAACTTTCCATCTTTGTACCAAAATTTTAATTCTTGCTTTATTAGGCCTTGGTACGAATTTGGGATGTTGTATAATGGTTATTCAAAGTTAATCAAAGCCAAATATGTCCCTTAATTAACCTTTTTGATTTTCATTTGATTTTAAAAGATTTAAAATTAATTAAATCCAATAAAATCAAATAAAAATGAAAAAATTAATTTTAAATATTGAAATAAAAAGTGGGACACGTGGGAAGCATGGCCAAGCTGATTCAAGTGGAAAAAGTGGGGCCCTTTTGTCAAAAATGAAGTTTCAAGGATAAATGATTTTGGCCATTTCACAAAAATTTCCCAACTTCTCCAATGCATATCTTGCTCAATTTTTAAGCTTTGATCATGTTCTTGGACATTTTGGAAAGGTCTTGAAGTCCTCTAACCAATGTCTTTGGTCCCATGTCATTTTGATTTACCAATCTCAAGCTATGGTCTTTGACTTAAAGTCCCTTTTTGTTGACTTTTGAAAATGACCTATAATGTTGAAATTGATAACTTTTTGTGAGAGCATTTCTTGGACTTGGAGTGTGAAGATGAGTTGTAGGAAATGTCATCCCCTTCAAGATGAGCATTGGATGGGATTTTTCTGATGAACCATGAAAAAGTTATGCCTTGGTCAAGTTACAGTTGACTTTTCAACTGTCCAAAAATAGAAACTTTTGCATCTTGATGATTTTTGAGCCATTCTTGTGAAATCATGGTCAAGACTTGACCAAATGATGATTGTGGCTTCAAAATAAGATGTTGACCAAAAATTTTGACTTTTGACTGCCAAATGACCATTTTGCCCCTGCAGTTGACTGTGAGGCAATTAGGGTTTTTGACTGTGTAACTTGACCTTGTGAGCCTTGAAACTTGACATGTAGGTGCTTGACAATGTTTATGAGCATATGGGACTTGATTGAGCCCTTGAAAACCTCGACTTCCTTGCAAGAACCAGAACCTTAATTTGACTGGCTTAGGAGGATGGTTGACTGTGTAGCCCTTGAGTAGACTTGAACCATTTGTGGATGATTCTTGTCAAAACTTTGAAGATTATGGGAGGGAAATTTTTGGGGTACAACACATATCTACTGAAATCATCAATAAATGTGATGAAGTATTGAAAACCTCCTCTGGCTGGTATGTTCAGTGGTCCACATACATCAGTATGTATGAGAGCCAAAAGATCATTAGCCCTTTCACTTTTTCCTGTGAATGGGGACTTTGTCATCTTTCCAATTAAACAAGATCTACATGTCTCATATGATTCATAATCAAAAGATTCCAAGAGTCCATCTTTATGGAGTTTGGAAATGCGTTTCTCATTTATGTGGCCTAAGCGACAGTGCCAAAGGTAGCTTGGATTTAACTCATTAGGTTTAATCTGTTTAGTATTAATGTTATAAATTTTCATTTCAAGATCAAGGACATATAGTCCATTGTTCATTTGTGCAGAAGCATGGAATATATCATTCAAATAAATAGAGCAACAATTGTTCTTTATTATAAATGAAAAACCAAACTTGTCCAAACAAGAAACGGAAATAATATTCCTACTAATTGCAGGTACATAATAACAGTTCTCTAACTGAATTATTAAACCACTAGGTAAAGTCAAAACATAAGTTCCTACGGCTAAAGCAGCAATCTTTGCTCCATTTCCAACTCGTAGGTCAACTTCACCTTTTTCCAAATCTCTACTCCTTTTTAGCCCCTGCACATTAGTACAAATGTGAGAACCGCATCCAGTATCTAATACCCATGATGCAGAAGTAGATAAATTAATTTCAATAACAAAAATACCTAAATTTGAAGTCCCTACTCCATTGTTCTTATCTTCCAGGTACTTTGGGCAGTTTCTCTTCCAATGTCCGATCTTACCGCAATGGAAGCAAGTGCCCTCCTTTGTTATGCCTCCACTAGGCTTCAAAGCAGGAACAGTAGGTTTAGGCTTGGCAAATTCCTTGCCTTTCCCTTTACCAACCTGCTTGGTAGGCCTCTTGTTCAGCTTCTTTCCATTACTGACCATCAGAATGGACTTCCCTTTTGTCTTCATATTCTGCTCAGCAGTTTTCAACATGCTTAGCAATTCTGGAAGACTCTTATCCATCTCATTCATGTTGAAATTCATGACAAACTGATTAAAGCTATCTGGAAACAATTGCAAGATAAAATTAGTTGTAACTTCCTTTCCAAGCGGAAACCCTAACCTTTCAAGGTTCTCCACATACCCAATCATTTTGAGTACATGGGGACCTACAAGGTTTCCCTCAGATAACTTGCTGTTAAAAAGGGCCTTTGAAACCTGAAACCTCTCATTTCTTGCCTGCTCTTGATAGAGCATTTTCAGATGTCCGATCATATCGAACGCTGACATGTTCTCGTGTTGCTTTTGCAACTCCGAGTTCATAGTAGCTAGCATAAGACAAGCGGCTTCGTTAGCATCATCAACATGCTTCTTATAAGCATCTTTTTCTGCCTTAGGTGCCGAACTAGGCGGTTCCTCTTCAGGAACAGGTGTCTCCAAGACATACAGCTTCTTATCGTGCTTGAGGATAATCCTCAAATTTCGGTGCCAATCCAGGAAATTTGTCCCAGACAATTTTTCCTTATCTAGGATTGATCGCAAAATATGGTTGTTTGTTGTCATGGTAATCTACAAAAAAATGAAAATATAAGTATCATTAAAACAACATATTTAATTAGGCCTTTAATCAAATATGCTCCCACTATTTTACTCAAATCAAATGACCCTCATCATTTGATTCGGAAAATCCCGTTGGAAGACTTTCTAGTGGGTCGAGATCCACATTTCACTTTGTTCTAAGTCAGCGTTAGGCTGATTACACAAAACTAGGTTATTTAGGTAGGAACTCCTTCCAATTGTATCTCATACAACTCTCGAATATTTTCAGTTGGGTGAATAACTCCTTATTCTAATTCATCATATGAATCATTCCCAACTCTTGCTTCTAAACATGTATAATCTTATTATAATGTGTTTTGTTAAGTTTGACCCATTGTTTTAGTAGTTGGATATTACAATTATCCCATTGCACCTTACTAATATAGAACATGCACCTCGCGTAGGCGAAACCTACATTGTTCGATACTAGTCTTGATGAGTGCTAAAACTTGGAAAGCATGAACTTAATATTTAACTTTAGGGATTTTGTTATTAGTTTGATCTCACCGGCTTAACATGCAATTCGTCTCTCTCATGCATCAACATACAAACATATGCATCAATATACATAAAAGGATATAGTTATGGCCCCTAGCGCAATTGTTCTCCCAAGCCAATGAGAGAACCTAAGTTAACCTAATAACGATCTAAACTTCTCCAAGCAAGATCTCCAAGGTTATCCTCCTTTGATATTGTATTCTTCTCTTTCTTCATAACATTACATTACATAAAAGAAACTCGTTTTACATACGAGGGAGTGAGATGAGAAAAGAAGTTACATCAAGAATTTTAGAGAGAGGCACGACACGCAGGCTGTATTTTACAATCCCAAAACAAAATAAAGGAAAAAACTAAGGCCATAACTGATCACCACAAGACAATAATAATAAACACACTTTTATTATTAGTTTAAATTTTGTTAATTAAAAAAGGCAAATTAAATTTCGACGATTGATCACACTACGCAGAGTTAGCCGGGGGTTTCGCTGCCCGGTCAGTGGACGGTGGTTTCCGTTGACCGTTCAGCGGACGAGGGTCAAGGGGCAGCGCCCCTTTGCGGGGTTGTCAGGGGCAGCGCCCCGGCGCAAAATTTTAATGAACAATTCATTTGAAATCGACGTCATTTTCGCATAACTCTTGTGCATTCACAACCCTAATCGCATAACTCTGCAACAACATAACCCTTGTGCCGTCATGAACCCTAATGCAACAGTTTCATGCTGTCAAACACATTTCGATTGATAATTCAGTATGATTAATCACATGCCATTGCTTCACCATACTAATGTCGGATTCCGAAGCATATGAACAGTGATCGGTCAAAGGAATAACAATCATCAAGTGTTTGAATGAACGAAACATAAACAGTATATCCCATATACCATCGTTGCATCAGATTTACTTATATCATATATAAAAGTGATCGATCTTATTTGTGTAACCTATGGACGATCGATGTATCGTTGCTTCACCATACTAATGTCGGATTCCGAAGCATAGTCAATATCAATCATCCAAATCGTACACAACAGATGCCAAATTTAATTACTCGTTTATTATTCAATTCATTCTGGTTTTAATCGAATCAAAACAGAAAATATAGAACATAAACAACTATCAGATCCATGGTTTCGTAAGTGGCTCTGATACCACTGAAGGAAAATTGCGATCAAAAGTGCAGCGGAATTTAAAATTTTCCTTTAGCGATCCTTACGAATGAGCATGGTCAGTGATAGAAATATTTACCTCTTGTGGCGATTCATACCTTTGATGTTGTGATCACAAGCGTTGATGAAGAACAACGCCTCTACTCAGTCCACACGAACAGATCGCTTCCGGTCACAGTGCTAGCTGATCACGAACGGAAACCTTGAGTGAGAGAGAGAATCAAAAACGAAATTGCATCAAGTGAAATTGCTTCATCACAAGGGATCTATTTATAGAATCACTCGTGTGGGCTACAAGCTAAAAGCCCAATTAAGGCTATAAGCTAAAAGCCCAATTAAGCTTATGGACATCATACCTTATGATGTACCATATATCACTTATCCACGTGGTACCTTACCACTTTCCGTATTACACTTAAGTGCACCATACCTTACGGTGCTCCTTATTTATTCTATCTCTCATCAACCTGTCCTTATGTGTGTGACCCTGTAGGTTTTCGCGACGTTGGCAATTATATTAAATCACACATTTAATATAATAAACAGTGAGCGGTATCTAGCAACACATCACTGTTACCCAAGTCACGAAAATGTCATGTGATATGACCAAACCTTTTCCGTGATAATATTTGTGTTGTACAATTACCCTTTTGCCCTCATGTCTATATTGAACACAAGGCATACACTGTGTCACCCTTGTCCAGTTCAATATTGGGCCCTTAGACATTTATCCTGTTATGCAGGATGAGCAAATTCCATCTAGGTCACTCATGTCCCTTAGCATGCTTTATGAAGTACCCATCAACCGTCTTTATAGTCATCCAGTTACGAATGACATTTGATCAGCAATAAAGTACTTGACTCTATATCTAGGGTCCATAGTGGTTTCAGGTCGAAGGGTGGTATACACCATTATCATCATGAGAACAACTTATGACCATTTGTATAACATTCTATGTAGTATTCTCATAGCGGGTCAATCCAGTATAAATATTACTCCTAATATTCATACCTATGTCAAGACTTGATAACTCCTTATCTATGATCCATGAGATGTGATCCTAAATCTATCTTCATAATAATCTTAATGCTTTAATGTTATCCCACTTCATATTAAAGCTTGACTACGGATACTTTAAGAATAGTTTCTTATGTTTAATGGGATCTCATGATTAAGTCACACTTAACATTTCATTAAACCAATAAACTATTCTAGGGACTTTATTATTTTGGAAAGCAAACATAATAAAGAAATGCCTTTTATTATTAATAAATAATTCGATACAAGTACCAAAAGTATTGGCCTCTAGGGCTTACACCAACATTCCCATCTTAATCTCACTTACTTCCCAACATTACTACCTTGTCCTCATAGTCTCTACCTCTTATTATTTTATTTTATTTAATTAATAATAATTCTAAATAATCAAAACTAATTATCTAAAATTACTAAAACACCAAATATCACTTAATTCACACTATACTACACAACACCACATCACATACATCAAAACATCACATATACTCATATATACATCACCAATACTCACAATATTCACAATTAAATAATTAAATAAATAATATAATTATTTTGAGGTGTTACAAGTTAGACCATGCTTATATACATTTAATGTATAAGCTTAGGTTTGTGATGTATCAATCTTATTGAATTATTATGAATCCAATTATGTATTTATAGAATATCTATGTAAAGATTTTTCGTTTAAAGCGGCATTAGTTGTCTTGTGTTTGACTTGCATTATAAGCAATCAAGTACTTAGTAACAACAGGCATTATTTCATTTAGTTTAATTCATTGAGATGCTTCCAAGCTCTGTTGTTTTTGTGTTTTGCTTTTGCGCTTCTTAAAATCTATTATTTCATATTATGTTAAAGGGAAAGGGTGTATTCAACTCCCTCTTCTAGACCTCTTTGTACCCATATTCTCACCCAACAATTGGTATCAGAGCGGGGATTTTGATCAAAGTCTTGCGAATCCAAAAGTTGAGAATTCGTTTCTAGATGAGTTTTTATAATTGATTAAAAGCTTATGCAATTTAATAAATTCCATTGAAACTACATTGATTTACTAATTTCTGATTATTCATTGTAATGCATTACAAAGATTAATTCAAAGTAAAACCTTACTAGTATATTCTTCAAACATTAATTCTATTTAAGATATTCTCTAAATTTTGATTCATCTAGAATTGAGGTATGTACAATGTAATTAGAAACCTGACATTATGTCTTAAAGGTTGCTCCGGATTGATCCCAGTTGAAGACGGATGTATATTCATACAATAACATGCTGAGAGTTTTATGAGATAAAGCAAATACCTTGTGTTTTAATGCAGGTGTCTAAAAAACTCGAAGTGAATAATGTAGCATAAGCTCAAGAAAAATGATCCAAGTTCCAAAAATTTCACTAACTAGGAAGTCACTCACAAATAAAGTTTTCTCTTTGATAGCACTCATAAAATGAAGAAGTCAAAAAAGTTAAATTAAGTCTCAAGTTCTTGCTTTATAGGTACAAAGAGCACCGAGTTGGAAAATCATGATTTGTAGGAAGATTGAAGATCACATCAAACAAACCACGTGGGTCTAGGTGAGTAACCTTCCTGTCCTACCCATGTATGTTTAGGTGGAGGTCTCCCCTATAGTAAAATTCCCTTTGTACATGAACTGCAAAGTATGCATGTTCCTCATGACAATTATCTTACTCAATGCCACCATAGTGTTGGGTGCAAGTCTGAGTGGTTAAATTCCCACATTGCCTATGAATGGTTGAAATGTGGGATTTATAAGAGAGAGAACCTATTTACCTAACACCTTAAGGTTTTAGATTGAGATGTGGTGTCTCCCTCTCTTGTGGTCCTAGATAATTGGTTGCATTGGTGCTCCCGATTCTCCCAGACTCTCCAACAGTAGTATCAGAGTCGTGGTTCAGTTTGGTGAGAGAGCGGGAGCTGGATCCGATGCTGGATTCTGTTATAGGATGTGGGGACTCACACTTTTGGTGCAGAATGTTGGGTTCAAGTGTGAGTGGTTAAAGTCTCACATTGCCTATGAATGGGTTAAATGTTAGATTATAAGAGAGAGAATCCATTTACCTAACACCTTAAGGTTTTGGGTTGAGATGTGGTGTCTCTCTGTCTTGTGGTCCTAGAGCATTAGTCTCATAGGTACTCCCGACTCTCCCGGATCTCCGCAACTAGTATCAGAGCTTTTGGTTCGATTCAGGAATAAATGTTCTTAGTATGCTTTGTGGTTGCAACTTTATCTGATCTTCCACATCAGAAAAAAGGTATTATTTTGAAAGAGTTATTGAGTTGCAGTCACAAGTTCCACTGTGCAGTTTAGGCTAGAGAAATTGATGGAAGAATTGTTTTTGACTTGTGGAAAGTTCAAATCAAAGATGTTTGATACAACTAGTTTACACAAGATGTGTGAGATTATGTCAATGGTTGAAGAGCTTCCTTCCAACATGGAAGTTGCACCATAAAGTTTCAACCTTTTATTCAGCCTGTGAAAATTGTTGAAGTGGTTTAACTTCAAGTGAAATTTATTCTTCATGATAAAATATATGATTGTCGGTGATGACAATATGAAATTCTTGAAGTGGTTTATCTTCAAGTGAAATATATTTTTCATGAGAGAGTATGATAGTTTTTAAAACTATGATTGTCGGTGAAGACAATGTGAAAATTCTTAGAGTGATGTAGCTTCAAGTGATTATAATCTTTATGGTGGAGTATGATTGTCGGTGAAAACAATGGAAGTTTATGTATTATTTTCAATCAAGGTGGATATTGTTGGGGTTGGATGAAAATGTACATGTTAAAGAAGTCTCACATTGCTTATTTTTGTAAAGGAAAAGGGATTCCAAAGCTATATATAGTATTTGAGTTTTTCTTTATAAGATGTACTAGTCAAAAGCACTTTAAGCTTGTAGTTGACTTTCTTTGTTCTCTTATACTCTTGTATTAGAGTGTTGTGAGATGTAGTTAAATATTTGTTTTGAAAGGTGTGGATGTATTGGGGGCCTGGGTTAGTTGAGGGTATATTATGTGTTGTAACAATTTTCACATAGTGTTATTCTCTGGTTGTCTATTGATAACGGTCGTGGTTTTTTCTCTGGTTTTGGAGTTTCCACGTTATATCCTTGTGTGGTTATTGTTGTTATTTTTTCCCTCTTTTTATCTATGGTTTATTTTTACAAACACATAGAGCATCCTCATGTTATTCATGCCAATTATCTTATTCAACACCATCGTAGAGCATATTCTATACAAACAGATTCCTTCGACAGCTCAAATTATTGGGTCGGGCTTATTAATTTTTTCCATTAACAATCCTCACTTTAAAGATGATAGAAAGAACTTGAGGGAGAACTGTTTCAGACTGGCCAATGAACTGTGAAGATCGACCGTTCATAAGTCTAGTCTAATAAGGGTGTGTTAATCACTGACATACATGTAGACTCTCATTCCTGAAAACCACACTAGAGTACGACCTCCTTTTTATCTCAATTGTTGATCTATATCAAGCGGCCTCCCACACTCCACATCAAACAAATCAGAGATAGTTATAATTGACTCCTCTCTATAAGTGTGATCCCGAGTCACACTGTTGTACCCCAAAATTTTCCCTCTCATTTCTCAAGGCATTTCTCACAAGAATTCTCAAAGTTCAAGCTTGCACAAGTACAATTGGAGGAAACTATTAAAAAGGGCAAAACAGATAAAAATAATCTTTTCAACAAAATTGGAGAAAAATAAGTTTTCTTCGATTTCCCTTGTTTCGATTGGACTTTAGTCTCTTTCAAGACTGCTTTGATTGGACTAGGACTTCCTTAAATCTTCCTTCGATTTAGAAGGAAATGATCTTCATACAAGCTTCGACTGAGTTTTGTTTCCCTTTGAAACAACGTCCTTCGATTCGGGAAGTAAAGGCCTCCTTTTGGTTTTCTTCGATTCAGAAAGTCAATAATCTTCTGAAAGCTTCCTTCAATTCAGAAGGCAATAACTTTATGAAAAGTGTCCTTCGATTGCACCATTGACCCCTCACCTGTTTGCCTTGGATTCATAAGTTTTCGATTGGATGAATGGCTACCTTCCTGTGACTTTCAATTTCATCTTCATGTTTGCTTCGAATGCGCCTCCATGTCACCTTCGAATCCATCTGCGAACCCTTCAATACGCCATTGTACTGCATTATGACACACAACTTGGTGGCCCATTTGAAGGACTTGCCACAGTTGGGGAATAATTGTTTTTGCTTACTTTGGAGTCTGGTCGAAGGTTTGGGCCTTAGTGATCAAAAGAAAGAGAACTCAAAGTAGCATATTCAGCTGAAGAGGGACATTCGAAGAACACACAGTTAGTCCATTCGAAGGATGCACAACTGGTGGAAATGAATGTTGCTTTGTTGAGTCTGGTCGAAGGTTATGGAAAAATGAAGGATTCGATTCAAAGGGTCAAGTTGTCCATAGGTCAGGCTACATAGGCCTCCAACTTGTGCCTCACTCCATATTAAATTGTTCTTCAAGCCAACTTGCTCTTGATAACATCACTACCTTTTTAGAAAGTTTTTGAGCCTTGCGCATGTCTCTTTTGCACATTTTCCCCCTATAAACTAGGAGCCACCCATCTAAACCATTGATTTTGTTACTTTTATCTTGGGATTATAAAAAGTTGACACAAGTGGATGTTGGCCTTTAAGAGAAACTATATTTTATTCTTTCACAAAGTTGCTCATTCCAAAAAAAAATTCTCTATAAATAGAGAGTTCATTTGCACATCAAAGAGGGCTGGAGACGCTGGGGGGAGGCAACAAGGGAAAACGCTGGCAGATTTTGGTTGTGTGGGAAGAACCTTCAAAAAACTCTCAAACTCTCGAGATTCCCAAACACTAAATATACTCTCAAATCCAGAATCTAAAGAAACACAACACTTGTTTCTTTTTCTCTTTCGAATCTGAAACAATCCCCGCACTTTGTTTTTCTTTCGAATCCAGTAGAAAGAACACGACGCCTGTTTTTCTCCTTCGAATCCAGAAATAACAAACACCACACTCACACCACACTCACCTTCGAATCTAGTTAAAGGAACACCACAATTGTTTCTTCCTTTGAATCCAAGAGCATCTAGTTCAACCACTTGAAGGTCCAGCACACGCTCCAGCCTCCAGCAAGGTAATTTGTTCTAAACCTTGAACTCTCCGTTTCTTGTATAACATGTAAATACAGTTCTTTTTCGTTTCAAACATGTACATACTATTTATCTTCTTTTCATTTCCATCCTTTTAATGTGTTTCATGGTTAACAACCTTCTTGTTTTTTCTCTTTGTACATTTAAACATGTTTTAAGCACTAATTTATCCTTAAGGTGATGTTGGCATGGCCTTGGGCTATGTTGCTATTCAAACTCAAACGAAAGAAACAAGAGACATAAAGTTAGAAACGAAGCCTCTGGCTTCCATACTAACCTTCAGGCCAAACGAAAGAGGCAGCCAGAAGGCACAACATGCTGGCCTCTAGGCCCCAAACAAAAGGCACAACATGCTGGCCTCCAGACCCCAATTGAAATACACAACATGCTGGCCTCTAGGACCCAATCAAAAGCCATGCCTTCAACCCTTTTCATGCTAGATCAAAGAGAGACAGAAAGTGCAGAATTGAATAGTTTGCTGCCCTAAATCGAAAGACCCATTTTTCTTGCTTTTACCTTACTTTTGCCTTTACATTTCCATGTCATTCAATATGGTTGTAATAGCGTAGGATTTTATCTTTCTGCACTTTTTACTTTATACAAAATGTTAGTAATTAGGGTGTATGGCAAGATAAAATCAACAAATAGACCACCCTGATCAAAAGAAAAAAATGCATGCAATCAAACACACTTTGCACGCATGCACCTCTAGGGTTAACTCCACTTGTTGCCTTATGAAAAATAGTCATGTTATGCATGTGAGATGTCTTAGCAAAAACAATCAAAAATACAAGATCATAGTCCCTTGATGACGCTTCAAATATTGCCTTACAAATGATCTTAGTCCCTCAAAAGAAATGCTAAGATATCTCACAACATTGTTATCATGACTATACGATGACCCACGCCCGTCCCTTTACATCCAAAGATAAGGCTTCTTACTAATCAATGGTAAGATAGAAATATCAAAGGAGGAAAAGAACAAAGACTTTTTGAGTAAGTAGAAACGTTCTTAGTTGCTTTCTCATCTTCAAACACAAACACATTTTCAAATGCACCAACACTTTCCGTGAAATATTTTCAAAAGTCCAACACTTTGTATACATTCTTATAAAGACAAGAATCATTACAAAGTTTTCCTAAACGAAGGCGCTTTTCAAAAATACTTTCAAAACCCACCACAAAGCACACTTTTAAACAAAATCAAAGATCTAGCAAGAAACTAAGAGCCCATAGATAACTATGGATGAAAAGGGTGCTAATACATTCCTTTTTCATAATCTACCCCCCGAACTCAAGAAAATAATCTCAAAGGTATTTCCTGTTCTTTTCAGCCTTTCCTTATTGGATAAAAGAAAAGTCGGTAGTGACTCTTGCTATTCGCAACAATTGTGATAAAACGCAAAACATCCCAAGTTAGTTCTCCCACCGTATAACAGTACTGGCGACTCTGCTGGGGAGAATTTAAAAGTGGGGTTACCTTACGGCTAGATCACCTTTACTTTCTTTTATTTGTTTGACTTGTTTGCTTTATATTATGGTTCTTTATTTGGGCTTATTTTGATCCTCTACTCGGATCTGGGACACCTTTTAGGTAAGTAGCAATAAGTTGTGGAAACTGTACTGGGTATACCGACATGGTCTAAGCAATAGGTACGTTAGTGTGACACATTTATTGGTACCGATAGACCTTGAGTATTCAAGGAGAATACGGGGCCGCTGTATGGTGTCATGAAGCACTAATTGACTTTAGAACCTTTACTTGACTAACTTGGCCGTTAGGAAGTAGTGAGGTAGCCGGCTTTGGTGCAGTATGAAGTTGGTTAATACTCGATACTACGCTCATTGAGATTGGACTTTCGGGATATTTCGGTCGCCATTAAAGAGGCTTGTGCTGAAACAATGCTCGATGAAGAAAGATCAGTGATATTGAGATCCCCTAGAACCCGGTTACTATTACTAGGACAGATTAAGCCAACTAAACTTCAAGAGGGTACTTACCTACAAACTCCATACAAGCCTAAACCTAAGGACTTGTCTGCTTTGTGTATATGACTATTTGTACATAACAACTTGCTTGCTTTGCATACTTGTACATAACATCATAATATCATACCATAGAATTTTCAATAACCATTTTAAGGATCTCAAGGGCCTATGATGCAGGGTCATGTTGAACCAGACGCCTATCAAGGGGCAAAAGGATTCATTCTCTAATCAAATGTCGTCGAAGACCAAAACACGTTAACTTGAGTAAAGGGCTATGACCCACTTGACATGGTGAGCTTGATTCTCGTGGAAGGACATCCACCGATACGAAGTTCTCCAATCAAAGTTGTCGATCAAAATTCAACTTCTAACATCTTCTTGTGTTTACCCCGCGAGATCCTTGAAAACATTGCATCTACATATCATGCATGTCATCATGACAAGTTTCTCCCGTACAGGTCTCCTTATCTTCCTATTGTTTATTTCAGTAAGATGGATATGGAACATACGGTTAAAGATCTCCAAGCTCAAAACTCTCAGTTCTAACAAGTGCTCATGAACTTGGCCCAGAGGCAGGAAGATCTGAAAACACTCTTCAGGAAAGAGAGAAGAAGAAGAAAAAGGTTGTCATCCTCAACGTGAGAAGAAGGTTCAAGGGGCATGCCCAGCTAGCTCAAAAAGAAGATGCTTCTTTTAAAGACAGTCAAGAAGAGGAAGTTGGAAGCATTAGAGCTAACATAGCTACTGATGACGAATATTCTTCTGAGGATCAGTATCCACCAGCGGATGAAAAATACAAACAGCTTGAAGACAAACTAAAAGTTATGGAGATCCAAGTTATGCCTGGCTTGGACTTAGGAGACATGGGTTTGGTCCCTAGAGTGGTCATCCCACCAAAGTTCAAAATCCCTACATTTGCCCCGTGTGATGGATTCTCTTGCCCTAAGATGCACCTAAAGTCTTATGTCCGCAAGATTCAACCATACACAACTGATCAGAAGCTTTGGATCCATTTCTTCCAAGAGAGCTTAGTTGGGACGCAACTTGAGTGGTTCTATCATTTGGAGAGTTCCCACATTCACACTTGGGAAGATCTAGTAGGTGCTTTCTACAAGCATTATCAATACAACACTGATCTTGCACTAACTCGCGTATAGTTGTAGAATATGACCATGCGTTCCAACGAGGGCTTCAAAGAATATGCCTAAAAGTGGAGAGACTTGGCTGGCAGGGTACAACCACCCTTAACTGACAGGGAGCTGATTGACATCTTTATGGGAACTTTGACGAGACCTTTCTTTAATCACCTAATCGGAAGCTCCTCGGCCGGTTTCACCGAGATAATATTGACTGGCGAAAGAGTCGAAGCTGGCATAAAAAGTGGAAAGATCCAAAGACCTACATCCTCTGATGTTCAGAAAAAGCCATACAATGGGAAGAAAGATTCATATGATGTGTATGGTCAAAAGGGTCATAACAAGAATAACCACGACCAACATGTGGGGGAAGTCCTGGTCTCTAGTCCTGCATCAGTGCGACAACAACAACAGAGAAATCAGCGAAGAGAAGAAGAGCCCAAGAGAAAGTTTACCAACATCAACATGTCACTGGCACAAGCATTGCAACACATGTTGAGGATGAATCTGATCACATTAATAGGACCTCATCCAAACCCCAAAACTTCTTCCCCTAACTACAATCCTAATGCAGTGTGTGCTTATCATTCTGGCAGTCCCCGGCATGATACTAATGATTGTTGGGGGCTGAAATATAAGATTCAGAATATGATTGACGCTAATGTGATTGAGTTTGGTCCTCATGATACTCCCAACGTAATCACCACTCCCATGCCAAATCATTGAGCGTTCCAGTTCATTTTGAATTTTCAATTGTAATTTCTTTTGTTGTTCAAACACTTATCTATTAATGTCAAACTTTGTTTCATTAATGCATTGCATATGTTTGTCTTGAATTGATCCATTCATTTTCACTATATTTAAACAATGCTTTTTACTCCCTTTATATTTAAGTCTTGTTTTAAAAGTTGTAAGCCTTTAGAGGGGGGATGACGAAAACAATGCCTTAATCTCATACAATATGCTTTTGGACAGACCTTGTTGACGATGTATAGGCGTTTGTTTCAATTCCTAAACACTGGAGTTATAAGGAGGATAATCCATAGTCAACTTTGAGCCTAAGAAGTAGGAGTTTTCTTTTTCACACAAATTGAAACCTTTAATCAAAACCTGCGGCAGGGTAGTCTCTCAGTTAATTCAAATGCGCGTTCAGTCGCAAACTTTCACTTTGTAATACAACGAATGACATCAAAAATATTCCTTCTGAACCAAAATATGGTGATGGTTCCCCATCAAATAGGCAGTCATTATCTCTCAAAAGAAAATCCCACCAAGTCAAAACCTACGAAGGAGACTTAAGAAAAACTAGGGCATCCCGCTGACTGTAATCTCAAAAACAAGAACAGTCAGGAAAAATCATGGATAATAAATAAAAAAAAGGAGGTCACTGCAAATCCTCAACAACATGAAAAATGTTGAAAAAAATGATTGCCTTCCGATAAACTAAACTTGTCTGAACCATCACCAAAATGTCATTGGAGTTCGAACGTACAATTAACTGAGTTTAGGACTGAAGAACATCACGAAGAACGGGTGGGTACAAATAAAATTTGAGCCTTTATCCTTTGTTTCTTAAAGCGTGAACCAAGCCACGCTACAACCCTTCAAAAGTCCTAATTATAGCGTAGGTTAGTTCGAAAGCATACTGTTACAAAAGGTATCATGACTCCTGTAAGGTTTTACTCTAAATCTTGAGTTGAATTTTCTTACAAAAATTATTTTATCTGCTAAAATGCATTTTCAAAACTTCAAAGACAAGCATAAACTTTGCATTATTTGAATATCACTGTTTGAATTTGGCTATTTGTTTGACAACAGAGAAATTCGCACGACGAATATCCAGTGAACAAAAAACCCTCTCAATGAATAAAATCACTCCAAGTTGGGAGACGCTTCCAATAACAGATCTCCTATCATCAAGTGGGCATGATGTGTCACTATCCAACACACCTGGGGCAGTCCAGTCAAGATTCCAAGAAATCTCTCAAGAAACGCTGAATATGCCAGGGACAGGTCTGTATCTGAATCACTTGGGGCATTAAACGCGAATCTCAATAAAGGGTTACGTACAATCAAACATTTCCTGGAAGTGCCACAAACACCTGCTACTAGGGGCAGTGACAAATCACCCCCAAAATCCTGTTCATAGGATGACCCCCATCCAGGGTTTCAATATCTGAAAACTTCTCCCCAACTGAGTTGATCTCAAGAATCCTCGAGGATTTCTGCCAAAAGAAGACATCTCCCCAACAGACTGGCGACAGGGTTTATTTCCCCAACAAACTACAGATTCCTTAGCCTGATTTTGCCTCTTTGATTTCTACAAATAAAGGGACCACAACTCCTCTTCCCCAATAGACTGATCTACAATCCCCAGCAAGTTATTGTGAAGCCTGTACCCGACCAAATATCAGTTCAACTTCATTAAAATCAGAATTTGTTATGAAGCCTGGAATCTGACCAGATAACAATCAAATTTAGTAAGTTACTGCGAAACATGGAAACTAACCAGATAACAGTTAACTTCATTTCCTCAGAAATTTACTTTGAAACCTGGAATCCGACCAGATATCAGTTCAACTTCATCCTTTCAAGCAAGTTACTGTGAAGCCTGGACCCGACCATATATCAGCTCAACTTTATCCTTTCAAGCAAGTTATTGTGAAGCCTGGATCCGATCAGATATCAATTCAACTTCATCCTTTCAAGCAAGTTACTATGAAGCCTGGACCCGACCAAATAACAGTTCAAAATTAGTAAGTTGTTGCGAAGCCTGGAATCCGACCAGATAACAGTTTAACTTCACTCTCCCAAGAAATTTTCTGTGAAGCCTGGTATCCGACCAGATAACAATTAATTTAATCTTCCCCAATAAGTCGCTGCGAAGCCTGGAATACGACCAGATAACAGTCAACTTCATTATCCTCAACAAATTGCTGCCAAGCCTGGATTTCGACCAGTTAACAGTTAACTTTCGATTCTCTCCAGTCAGGAATAATTCCCCAGTAGAGTAATGGATAACCAAAATTCTTGAATTTTATTTCCCCAAGAAGAGATCAACACTCTCCACAGGGTCTTTTTAGAGCAAGCCAATATTCCCCAACGGAGTTTCTCCTCAAACAACAGAACAAGAATTCCCAATGGAAATATTCTAAACAAAGTTGAAGATACATCTATTCTCCAACAACAGTTAGGGATTCAGCCTCCCAAGATTCCCCAGCATGTTGTCAAGGATTTATTTTCCTAGACGAAGACGCACTGCAATAAACACATCACATTCATACACCATATAACATACATGATATACACATGCAATATAACCTCATTTTTTAGAACATCATTATATATGTATTTCATACATCATGACATTGCATACAGCTAACCCTTTACCTTGTCAGGAAAGATCAATCAACAGATAGTTATCATCAATAATTTTCATGTTCCAGATTAATACCTATAACAAGCTAGGAAAACTATTTGTGGATGACTGATTGTAGATTAGTACCTGTAACAAGCCAGGAAAACTATCTACGTAAGGAGATTGAAGATTAATACCTGTAACAAGCCAGAAAAACTATCTTTCTTTCTCAGGTCAGAGATTACTATAACAAGTCAGGACAACTATCTCAACAACCGACAAATTTCAAGTTCTATATTAACACCTGTAACAAGCCAGGAGAACTATCTGCGGACGACCGACTGTGGATTAATACCTGTAACAAGCCAGGAAAGCTATCTACATAACCATCCCAAAGAAATCTTACACGGGTTCCTTCTCATACATCATCCTGATGCAGTTTAACACGGACTCATCCCGAAGCAATCTTACACAGGTTCCTTCTGACTACTAGATGTAGCTTCACACGGGCTCATCATAAAGCAATCTTACACGGGTTCCTTCTGACTTCCAGATGCAGTTTTACACAGACTCATCATGAAGTAACCCTACCCAGGTTCCTTCTCAGACATCTCCAAATGAAGTTTTAAACTGACTCATCATGAAGTAACCCTACCCAGGTTCCTTCTCATTTCCAGATGCAGTTTTACACGGACTCATCATGAAGTAACCCTACCCAGGTTCCTTCTCAAACATCTCCAGATGAAGTTTTACACTGACTCATCATGAAGTAACCATACCCAGGTTCCTTATCATTTCTAGATGCAGTTTTACACAGACTCATCATGAAGTAACCCTACCCAGGTTCCTTCTCAGACATCTCCAGATGAAGTTTTACACTGACTCATCATGAAGTAACCCTACCCAGGTTCCTTCTCATTTCCAGATGCAGTTTTACATGGACTCATCATGAAGTAACCCTACCCAGGTTCCTTCTCAGACATCTCCATATGAAGTTTTACACTGACTCATTATGAAGTAACCCTACCCAGGTTCCTTCTCATTTCTAGATGCAGTTTTTACACTAACTCATCATGAACCAACCCTACCCAGGTTCCTTCTCATTTCCAGATGCAGTTTTACACGGACTCATCATGAAGCCACCCTACCCAGGTTCCTTCTCAGACAATTCCAAATGAAGTTAACACGGAGTCATCATCAAGCAACCTTACCCAGGTTCCTTATCTTAAATTCTAGATGAAGCTTCATATGGATTCGTCTTGAAGCGGACCTACCCAGGTTTCCCCCTCATATGTCTCTTAAAACAACCCTACACATGTCCATCATAAATTGAAGAATATCCAAGACCTCTGTTGGTTCAATTTAAATCGATCAATGGTTTATCCTGATTCTTTTCCGTTAGACACATTCTCTGGTTCAGATAAATTGCTCCAAAGATTTATTCTGATTCTTTTCCAGTTGAAGTCAAATTTAGACTTAGTCTAATTTCTGCCAACAATCACTCTAGATGGCATCCTTAAGCCCATCTCCGACGACTCTCCATCATCTCTCCAAATGGCATATGTAAGCCCATTCCCTACATTATCAACTATCAGTGCTATTTCACGCGAGTGCAAATTTCTAGGCACTCTAGTGTTCAATCATCTTATACCTTCAAGCTACGAACAACAACGTGCCATACTTGCTCTTCAGGTTTAAGAAGATTGAACAAGGGCAGATGTTGTACTCCAAAATTTTCCCTCTCATTTCTCAAGGAATTTCTTACAAGGATTATCAAAGTTCAAGCTTGCACAAGTGCAATTGGAGGAAACTGCTAAAAAGGGAAAAACAGATAAAAATAATCTTTTCAACAAAATTGGAGAAAAATAAGTTTTCTTAGATTTCCCTTGCTTCGATTGGACTTTAGTCTCTTTCAAGACTGCATCGATTGGAATAAGACTTCCTTAAAGCTTCCTTCGATTCAGAAGGAAATGATCTTCAAACAAGCTTCAACTGAGTTTTGTTTCCCTTTGAAACAGCGTCCTTCAATTCAGGAAGTAAAGGCCTCCTTTTGGTTTTCTTCGATTCAGAAAGTCAATAATCTTCTGAAAGCTTCCTTCGATTCAGAAGGCAATAACTTTCTGAAAAGTGTCCTTCGATTGCACCATTGACCCCTCACCTGTTTGCCTTGGATTCATAAGTTTTTGATTGGATGAATGGCTACCTTCCTGGAACTTTCAATTTCATATTCATGTTTGCTTCGAATGCGCCTTCATGTCACCTTCGAATCCATCTGCGAACCCTTCAATACACCATAGTACTGCATTATGACACACAACTTGGTGGCCCATTCAAAGGACTTGCTACAGTTGGGGAATAATTCTTTTGGCTTACTTTGGAGTTTGTCGAAGGTTTGGGCCTAAGTGATCAAAAGCAAGAGGACTCAAAGTGGCATATTCGGCTGAAGATGGACATTCAAAGAACACGCAGTTGGTCCATTCGAAGGACACACAACTGGTGGAAACGAATGTTGCTTTGTTGAGTATGGTCGAAGGTTATGGAAAAATGAAGGATTCAATTCAAAGGGCCAAGTTGTCCATAGGTCAGGCTACATATGCCTCCAACTTGTGCCTCACTCCATATTAAATTGTTCTTCAAGCCAACTTGCTCTTGATGACATCACTACCTTTTTAGAAAGTTTTTGAGCCTTGCGCCTGTCTCTTCTGCATATTTTTCCCCTATAAACTAGGAGCCACCCATCTAAACTATTGATTTTGTTACTTTTATCTTGGGATTATAAAAAGTTGACAAAGTAAATGTTGGCCTTTAAGAGGAACTATATTTTATTCTTTCACAAAGCTGCTCATTCCAAAAAAAATTCTCTATAAATAGAGAGTTCATTTTCACATCAAAGAGGGATGGAGACGATGGGGGGGAGGCAACAAGAGAAAACGTTGGCAGATTTTGGCTGTGTGGGAAGAACCTTCAAAAAACTCTCAAACTCTCAAGATTCTCAAACACTAAATATACTCTCAAACCCATAATCTAAAGAAACACAACACTTGTTTCTTTTTCTCTTTCGAATCTGAAACAATCCCCATACTTTATTTTTCTTTCGAATCCAGTAGAAAGAATACTACACCTGTTCTTCTCCTTCGAATCCAGAAATAACAAACACCACCCTCACACCTTCTGACCTTCGAATCTAGTCAAAAGAACACCACACCCGTTTCTTTCCTTCGAATCCAAGAACATCTAGTTCAACCACTTGAAGGTCCAGCACACACTCCAGCCTCCAGCAAGGTAAGTTGTTCTAAACCTTGAACTCTTCATTTCTTGCATAACATGTAAATATAGTTCTTTTTCGTTTCAAACATGTACATATTATTGCTCTTCTTTTCGTTTTCATCCTTTTAATATGTTTCATGGTTAACATCCTTCTTGGTTTTTGCTCTTTGTATATTTAGACATGATTTAAGCACTAATCTAGCCTTAAGGTGATGTTGGCATGGCCTTGGGCCATGTTGCTATTCAAACTCAAATGAAAGAAACAGGAGACAGAAAGTTAGAAACGAAGCCTCTGGCTTCCATACTAACCTTCAGGCCAAACGAAAGAGGCAGCCAGAAGGCACAACATGCTGGCCTCCAGGCCCCAAACGAAAGGCACAACATGCTAGCCTCCAGACCCCAATCAAAAGACACAACATGCTAGCCTCTAGGCCCTAATAAAAAGTCATGTCTTCACCCCTTTTCAGGCCAGATTGAAGAGAGCCAGAAAGTGCAGAATCGAAGGGTTTGCTGCCTTAAATCGAAAGACCCATTTTTCTTCTTTTACCTTACTTTTGCCTTTACATTTCCATGTCATTCAATATGGTTTTAATAGCGTAGGATTTTTATCTTTCTTCACTTTTTACTTTATACAAAATATTAGCAATTAGGGTGTATGACAAGATAAAATCAACAAATAGACCACCCTGATCAAAAGACAAAAATGCATGCAATCAAACACACTTTGCACACATGCACCTCTAGGGTTAACTTCACTTGTTGCCTTATGAAAAATAGTCATGTTATGCATGTGAGATGTCTTAGCAAAAATAATAAAAAATACAAGATCATAGTCCCTCGATGACGCTTCGAATACTGTCTTACAAATGATCTTAGTCCCTCAAAAGAAATGCTAAGATATCTCACAACATTGTTATCATGACTATACGATGACCCATGTCCGTCCCTTTACATCCAAAGATAAGGCTTCTTACCAATTAATAGTAAGATAGCAATATCAAAGGAGGAAAAGAACAAAGACTTTTTGAGTAAGTAGAAACGTTCTTAGTTGCTTGCTCATCTTCAAACACAAACACCTTTTCAAATGCACCAACACTTTCTATGAAATATTTTCAAAAGTCCAACACTTTGTATGCATTCTTATAAAGACGAGAATCATTACAAAGTTTGCCTAAACGAATGCGCTTTTCGAAAATACTTTCAAAAATCCACCACAAAACACACTTTCAAACAAAAGCAAAGATCTAGCAAGCAACTAAGAGTCCATAGATAACTATGGATGAAAAGGGTGCTAATACCTTCCTTTTTCATAATCTACCCCCCGAACTCAAGAAAATAATATCAAAGGTCTTTCCTGTTCTTTTCAGCCTTTCCTTATTGGATAAAAGAAAAGTCGGTGGCGACTCTTGCTATTTGCAACAATTGCGATAAAACGCAAAATATTCTAAGTCAGTTCTCCCACCGTATAACACACACTTAGGCCTTTTTACACTCATACTTACAACCGCGGTAGTCATCTTCTACCTTACATATTCCAATAGGAAATAGTAACTAGATCGCTTTGAGTACAAGGTTTTTATATAAATAGTGTATTGATTTCGATCAAAATACCAACTAGTTAATTAATTGATAGGGAGTTGATGTATCAAATATGCTTTAGATTAAAGCGACTGATCATTGCTCAGAGAGATAAAATTCAGATGGTATGCCAAAATCTTTAAACTCTCGCTTTTACCTTTTCTTAAATCTCACATTACCTAAGTAGAAACTACGTCTACATGAAACTCTTTTGTCTTTACTACTTGTGATGATTCCGTGACTAGAGGTGTACATGAGTCAGTTTGGGTTGAATTTAGTCAAAACCATAACCCAACCCGTACATGGTACACCCGTTTGAGTAAGGTAAAATAACCACCCACGATATCATTCGATCGGTTTGAGTAAAACCACAAATTTGTGGGTTAGATTGGGTTGGGTAGTGGGTTACCCAATTTTTTTCCTCCTTATATAATTATTAATGACGTGTCACAATTTTTCTTAATAAATAGCTTAATATATTACCACTATTTTTTTAGTCATTAAATGTCTAAATGCACGATAAAATTCATCATAAACATATTTGTAAAAACCAAAGTTACATTACAATAATTGTTAGAATTGTATAAAATACTTGCAACTTACAAGAACTAGCATCAAAATAATCAAAGTGTGACGTCCTAAATAAGTTAAAAGCATTACTTACAAAATAAAAGATGTTCAAAAGGTTAAAATTGAAGCAACCAAGATTAAAAACATCAAAGTCATCACTTATTAAATTACAAAAAAGAACCAAAAAGTAGTCACTCAATAACTCATGGGTTTTGTGGGTTGGATGTGAATTTACCCATAATCCAATTATTTTGAATGGATTTTCATTTTTGAAAACCGTATCACCCAATAACCCGACCCAACCCACTTTTTTGGATGAATTTTACTGGGTTTATTGGATTTACCCAACTCATGTACACCCCTATCCATGACATTATACCTTTTGGATTTGGAGAGTTTAAAAATATTTATTTATGCACAGCATTTAGAGGAATACATCGCAACAGTCCATTTTTTACCACATGTTTATCACGTTGCAAGGGACAATTTTTCTTGTAGTATTTATAAAACTATAGTGTTTATAGAACTATGAAAATTATATTGGACACAATAAACATGAAATATAAGAGCCAATCCAAGAAAAGGTTAAGTAAATAAATCATGAAAGGTATCTGATAGGAACAATTTTTATTAGCCATCACAAAGAAGGTGAGACCATAAATAGTGAAGTATATGGAAGGGGCTAATTCAAACATAATACTCAAGACCACCAAAATCAATGTTAAAAAATCTGCAGCAGATAAAAGACCAAAGTTTACTAACTTTACAACAAGGGAAGCCTTGAATCAAAAACAAGTTGTATTAGTGTGGAAGCCTCTATAATTATATATTTAGAAACTAAAATGATGCATATTATTTTGTTGGGGGAGTCTAAAGATCCCAACAAACTAAGACACTACATGTACAGTCAATCTTGTCCTTGCTAGATAACAATAATCCAGCACAGGACATAAATACCCCTTCCAAAAATTAATTTTAAAAAGTTACCTTAAATAATTGATAAAATTATTATAAGGAAAGAATGAATGTAACAATTGAATTAACTTCTGCAAGTCTTTAGCTTCTTTACTGCTTGATCAGATTTCTCAGAGCCGGCGACTCTAGAACGTATCTTCCTTTGATTTTTTGAAGGATCTTCGTCATCCTAGGGGAAAATGATTGAAAGATTAGATAAGACTATCATAGGCTACACAATGTGGATGGAGCTTTAGTGTAATAGGGAAATTAAAGCCAATATACCTTAGAAACACACATTGATAATTGTCCGTTTGGTGTGATTTTTGCTTGCTTGCCAAGTTCAATTTGCACTGAAATGCTAGCTTGTGACAAATCCACTCCCGAACTCTGCAATGCGTGTGTAAGTGTATCCAACAACCTGTCCAAATATAGCACATTAAAATCGTTATATAAAAATCAAAACACTACTAGGAATCACTTTTCAAAATAAATTGTCTTCTAATTATAGTATAAGATAAGCAGTAGCACTCACCCTTGTGAGTACACACTTGATATACTAATGGCGCCTCCTTCAATAGTCAGCTCTTTCTCTTTCAGCTTTTCATTGGTAGAAGTCATAGTCTGAGTTTCTACTGAAGGTTGATAAATGATGTTCTCTGCATCAGATGCTAATCTATGTCTGAGTTGAGACACAGCTCCACCTGAACCACTGGTTTGGGTTGAAGGAAAGATATTTGGTTGGGAAGAAGTAGGAACTTGAAAAGTCTTATTCATTATTCCAGACTGATGATCAATTGTCTTGAAGGCAGCTGCTGTGCTCAAGCCAGATTCTACATTAGGAGTAGAGGCAGGAATTGTTGGGGAGATGGGTATTTTCTCCTCGATCTTTGAAGCAAACAGCAATGTTGGAGATGGATTAGACCCACTATTTGTGCCGCGAGGTTGAAAACTTTCTGCTGGCCTATCATTATTTCTCTGCTTTGAATTGAAAAATGTAAATCAGTTATTTAGGCAAATAGGTTATTACTCCTAAATTTATATCCACTTACAAATTAGGCTATATGTTAACAAATTAATTAATTTATTTTAGATAATTCACAGCTAAGGATAGCCAAGTGTTGTATTTACCCATGGCATCAATTTTTCTGGCTCGTTATTCCAACCTTGGAACGAACCTTCATACTTGTGTACCTTCTCTTGTAAAAAGTGAATATACTCAATGACCTACAAATAATTCAGATTGAACATTAATGAGCAATAAAACATCTAAACAAACCTAGAAAACAAAATTTATCTAATCCATATGAATTTACCTCTAACAGAAAAGATGCTTTGTCCCTCTTTTGATCACTGTGTGGAATAAGCTGTCGCAACATCTGAAATCTACATGATTGATTCAATTGTTCAATCACATAGTTATGAGCAATATATAAGATCTGGTTCATGAACTATTTAAATTGTCCCACCCATATAAAACCGGGCAATAATAAAAGTGCAGTGCCCTGTAACAGCTTATACAGAGCACTCACCAACTCAGACAATACCGGCACCAGTAAAAGGGTGGCCGACAATGATATTTGATAACAGACCAATCATAAATATAATACAGCCCACCTAATTGGTATCATTGATACTCTCTCCGTTTTCAAAATGAGGGTCGTTTAAGATTTTTGCCTAGGATACAATAATGTTGTCATAAGTTATTGCACTTTTACTAAATTAGCCTTATTAATATATTAGTAGTGTACAGACTAATAATTAAAGAATACAATTGAAAAAATAACAATTATTATTACATTGAAAAGTGAGAATGACATTCATTTTAAAACAATTTTTTTTCTCTAAAACGACACTCATTTTAAAACAGAAGGAGTAGTTTTTACTTTTCCTAAAAGCCATTTTTTTGGGTACAATTTTTTATGACTAAAATAG
Organism: Vicia faba; assembly: GCA_948472305.1. Taxonomy (NCBI): domain Eukaryota; kingdom Viridiplantae; phylum Streptophyta; class Magnoliopsida; order Fabales; family Fabaceae; genus Vicia; species Vicia faba. The sequence continues at coordinate 320,390 of CATIWC010000541.1, read as the reverse complement.
AATGAAACTATCACTTATAGGACCTACCAGTTACACTAATCCCAATAGTACGGAAATGTTAATTTAGAACTGTTTCATTACTAAGAAATGGAAAGTTCTTTTTTACACCTCCTCCATCTCCATATACAAGTATCTTTTGTAAAATCCAGAAAATTTTGCATCAGCCTTGTAAGTAAGACTTGCCTGTCATTAATTTTGCTTCTTCTCCTCTGCTCTGTTGCAGAATGTTTTGATCTCGGGGTGTTTGGCTTTTGATCATTACTCTTCCCATCGACTTTCACCCTCAGTTCTCCTGCAAATAATCACTAACGTTAATCTCGTCAGAAAATTTCAGTCGGTGACTTCAAAAGTAAATAAATACAGATATTTTGAGTAAATAACTGGTTATGGTAGTGGCATTAGAAATTTCATCCTTACTCCCTCTTTATATTTAAACATGACAACGGATTTCTATGGCATTTGTTTTCTAAATTAAAGTACCAAAGCAGACTATTAAAACCACTCACAAAAGAGGAACTTCAACCATGAAGTATGAATTCAATACTAAAATAAAGAAAATTATAACCACTAAAATTGAAGGCAAGAAATTAAAGTTTGTTTGAGAGGAAGGTGCATGCTACTTCTTTTCTCAACAAGGAGATATTAGAACTTACCTCTTTGAGTATCCAAGGTTTCTCTCTTGAGAAAAAACGTTCCTTCATTTTCTAGCTCATCATCCTGGGCACAATCCTGTGCAGATTTCATCATTTCCATAAAACTCTGGTTCTTCTGTCCAGTTGTTCTGTTGCATCAAGTCCAAAAGTTTAGCATAAACATAAAAGTATATGAATATCATCTTAAAAGGCAACTACTCTAATTTTAAAAAATAAAAAACGAAGTGCATAAGCATCTAGGCGAAGGTAAAGAGTAATATGACTAACTGAGATGAAGAGTGAGAGTTGAAGCTGCCATGACGATTGTTAGAAAAGGATTGAGACACCCGCTCAGTCATTCTCCACGGTCCCAGCTTCGCAGCAGAATCTGCCACTGAATAATGCACTGTCAAATTTTGTTACCGTCCCAAATATACTAGGCATTCCATATTTTATTATTAGTAGTAGTATTCATTTTATCCTTGAATACCTCCTATGGTTTTGAAATGTGTCAATACCGATAACCGTTTTTATATTAAAGAAAGACAAAAAAGAAAGATAGTATCTCATGGTTACCTCCTATAATGGGTTTCTCTCCGACATTATTCTCCTTTTCTGTCTTTCCCTTTTTAATCTCAGACTCTTCCCACAATGTGAAACCGCTTGAAGTATGTGAACTACAGTTAGAGTCATCGTTTCTATCAGCACTAGTTGCTTGATGCACAGTGAAAAGTGATGCTTCTGGCTTTGGAACCCTTTGAGTATTATTGACGTAGGAATTAATGTGGCTAATAGTGTAAGTCCCAATTCCTCCAGGTAAGAGGTGCTCAACTGAAGCTGGTGTGGGTAAAGGCGGTTGCTTCTGAACAGCCGATGAGATTTCATCTGTGGCTTCTTCTTTGGCACTGGATTTTGTTTCTACCTGCTCTAGTGGCCGCAAGAAATCATGGGTCTTGAGGTAACTTGCTGTTCATATGAGAGAAGGCAATAATTAAAAAAAAATAATGGATGCTGAAGATATAGCTTGCAAAGTGCAAAAGATACGTCAATATCTATCATCACATTGTATGATTATCTAACATATTGTCTATGAGATAATAATTCATCAGTAAGCATTTGACTTTATAATTTTGAAAGATGAAGTTCAAATCTTCTCCACAACAAAAATCATAAAATTGATAGTTATGTCACCTTAATTAATAATTTTTATTATTTTTTGAATAGTACATATCATTTGGAATTATGATTTCCCAACATATTTAAAATTTATCCGTCTTCAAAACAAAAACTTCAGTTTTATATTTAATTTTAATATTTCTAATTATCTTTTATAACTTAGTTATTAAGTCTACTCTATTAAGGTCTATGTGTCTTTTGTATGTATAAATAGACGAGTTGTAAATATCCTAATAACAACAACATTTATTCTTCTTGCAGCTTTTACAGCCGTCATTCTCTCTACCTCTTAAATATATTCCTTTTATTTATCATTGACTCTTGTGCACTAACAATTGGTATCTAGAGCTCCGGTTCTGATCCATAGGGAAACACGAGTGAAACGTGAGGCATTTGTGCGATTAATTTTAGTTATGGATTCGTGTTGAATCTTTGAACAAAATTGTAACAGAATCACACTTTTCTGATTATGTGGGGTTGAGAAATACTGTGCTTGTGAGATCTGAGTGAGTTGTACAAGGTTAAGGATGAACGAAAAAGGTAATCTGAGTACCAAACTTCCTATTTTTGATGGCAAGAACTGAAACAAATGGATGATTCAAATGTGCGTGCTATTTGGTGCTTAGGACGCGCTTGAGCTTGTTACCAATGGCTATGTTCTGGTTGCAGCTGATGCGATGGAAAAAGAGAGAAATGAACAGAGAGACAAGAGGAAGAAAGATCAGAAGGCGTTGTTCTACATCCATTAGTGTGTGAATGTGAATGTGTTTGAGAAGATTGTTGATTCGACGACGGCGAAGGAGGCATAAGACACACTGGTCAGATGCTATGGTGGTGACGCATCAGTGAAGAAGGTAAAGTTTCAGTCACTGCAAAAGCAATATGAGAATCTCAACATGAAGAACAATGAGAAGGTTTCTGAGTACATCTCTAGAGTGATTCTGATCACTAATGAGATGAAGGCTTATGGAGAAACCATTTCTGAACAAGTAATCATTGAGAAGATATTGAAGTCACTTATTCCTCAATTTGATTACATTGTTGGAGCAATTGAACATTCTAAAGATTTGGAAACCATGAGAATAGAATAGTTGCAAAGCAGTCTAGAGGCGCATGAGTTGCGTCTGACTGAAAGAACTTCTAAGAGGGAAGTTGAGTAAGCTCTGAAGACTTCTTTTGTCAAGAAGGACCAGAAGCATTCTTGGTCAGAAACCAAGAATAGACGTGGTGATAGATTCCAGAAGTCAGAAACTTCTACTTCTGATGAGAAGAAACATCAGAAGGGTAATGAGAAATTTGACAAAAAGAAGGTTCAATGTTACTGTTGTAAGCAGTTTGGCCATTTTGCTAAAGATTGTTGGTCAAATAAGGAAAGAAAATCAGAAGAAGCAAATATAGCCAGAGGAGATTTTGATGATGAACTTGTGTTATTGATGGCTTCTGAGTCTGATGGAAAGTGTTTGGCAGACTGGTGATATATGGACACTGACTATTCAAATCACTTGACTGGAAACAAACAATGGCTGATAGATTTTGACTCCAGAAGGAGGAAAAAATCAGATGTGCTGATGATAAACACCTTAATGAAGAAGGTATGGGAAATGTCAAAGTTAGAGTGAATAATGGAAAGACCATTCTGATCAAGAATGTTTGTTATGTTCCTGAAATTAAGAGGAATCTGATGAGTGTGGGTCAGCTCATTGAAAAAGGTTTCTCAGTTACTATGAAGGACAATCTCTTGAAGTTGTATAATTCCAGTCAGAAGCTGATTATGCAATCTGAGCAGGAAAGCAACAGAACATTCAAGGTGAATGTAGAAACATCTGAAATAGAGTGTTTTAGTGCAGAAGGCGCTGAAGGTTATAGTAAGTTGTTGCACAAGAGGTTGGGGTATCTGAACTACAAAAGTTTAGGGCATCTGAGCTCAAAGAAGCTCATGCGTGGAATTCCAAAGATTGTGAAGCCTGAGAAGTCATGTGAGGTATGCATGAAAGTCAAGCAACCTAGATTTCCATTTGTATCAGAAGTAGCCCTAAGAGCAAAACATGTTTTGGGAGTAGTGCATTCTGACGTGTGTGGACCATTTCCAGAACCTTTACTTGGAGGAAATAGATATTTTGTGACTTTTGTGGATGAGTTTACAAGAATGACGTGGGTAACACTCATCAAGTTTAAACAAGAGGTGTTTACCGAGTTCCAGAAGTTCAAGGTGAAGGTTGAGAAACAAAGTGGTCAGAAGCTGAAGATTCTCAGAACGGATGGTGGAGGTGAGTATAAATTCTACAGAGTTCTAGAAGTTATGTGATGAGAATGAAATTGAGCATGATGTTAATGCTCCTTATACTCCTCAATACAATGGTCTTGCTGAAAGAAGAAATCGTACTTTGCTTGATATGACCAGAAGCATGCCGAAAGAGAAGAAGCTACCTCATAACTTGTGGAGAGAAATTGTAGGTGCTTCTGTGTATGTGCTCAACAGGTGTCCAACGAAGAAGCTGAAGGAAACTGTTGCTTTAGAAAAATGGATTGGATACAAGCAAGGTGTTAGTCATCTGAAGGTGTTTGGTTTTGTATGTTACAAACACGTTCCAGAAGCTAGAAGAAAAAAAGATGAATGATAAAAGCAAAGTAATGATTTCGGTGAGGTACCATAATACAAGTGCATACAAACTTTATTGTCCAGAAACGAATAATGTTTAAATTAGTAGAGACCTTATTGTAAAAGAATCAGAAGTATGGGATTGGAGCAAGTCTCAATCTATTTCTGAAAATGAGTCAGAACTTGAAAGTTCTGAAGAAGAGTCAGAGCCAAAAGATGATTCTGGAAACTCTGAAGATGAGTCAGATGGTGAATCTGATTCTAATCTAGATTTTGATGATGATCCAGAATCTGGTGGTGGTCATGCTTCTGGAAGGGAAAACTCTAAAGACGTAGGTTCTGGAGGACAAGCTTCTGAAGATGATCATGTTTCTGATGAAAGTCATGTCTTTAAAGGTGGACCTTCTGAAGGAGGAGCTTCTGAAGGTAGTCCAATCTCTGATGAAGGTCATGATTCTGAAGGTGGTTAAGTATCTAATATTGTTCCAGAACCAGAAAGAGTTTATGAACAAGTTCAGATGCCACAAAGAATTAGACAAATACCAAGAAGGTTTGCAGAGTTTGAAATGTCGCAAGACACTGAAGTAGATTCAGAAGGAGAAATTGTTCAGTGTGCCATGTTAGTAGACTCTGAACTGTGAGTATTGAAGAAACTCTCAAGAAGAAAGTATGGTTGAATGCCATGAAATAAGAACTTGAGGCTATAGAAAGAAGACTTGAAAGCTGACTAAGCTTCCAGATAAGAAGAAAGCCATCAGCGTCAGATAGATTTTCAAGGTCAAATATAAGCTAGATGGATCAATTGGCAAGCACAAAGCGAGGCTAGTGGCTAGAGGTTTTCTTCAGAAACCTGTGCTAAATTACTTTGAGGTGTCTGCGCCTGTAGCAAGACATGAAACAATCAGATTGATGATTGCTTTAGCTGCAAATAAAAATTTCCCTCTGATGCATCTGGATGTGAAGTCTGCATTTCTGAACGGTCTGTTACAAGAAGAGGTATATGTGTCACAACCTCTTGGTTTCTTGAAAAAGAATCAGAAAGGGATGGTGTAAAAGTTACATAAAACTCCGTATGGATTGAAGCAAGCGTCCAGAGCTTGGAATTTGAAGATTGATTCATTTTTCAAGAAGCAATGGTTTCAAAAGTGCTAGATGGAATATGAAGTTTATGTGCAGCATTCTGGAGGCAATATGATTCTGGTATGTCTTTATGTTGATGACATATTTCTATATGATTCTGGTAGCACTCAGGAGGCATTCAAGGAGATGTTGATGAATGAATTTGAGATGACTGATCTGGGAAATATGGTATATTTTCTACTGATGGAGATTTTGTACTCAGAGAAGAGTATCATTTTGCATCAGCTGAAGTATAAACTTGAGCTTCTGAAGAGGTTTAAGCTACAAAAATGTAAAGCTATTGTCACACCATCATAAACCAATCATAAATTGGATTATGACTCTGATGGTGAAGATGTGAATGCTACAACCTTCAAACAGTTGGTTGGTTCTCTAAGGTATTTGTGTAATACCAGATCTGATATTTGTTATGCAGTTGGAATGGTAAATAAGTTCGTGAGTAAACCTAAGTGCTCCCATTATCAAGTTGCTATCAGAATTCTGAGGTATATCAAGGGAACTCTGAAATTTAGAATATTATTCTCTTCTAGAAAAATAGATTCAGAGTTGACGAGTTACTATGATTCTGATTAGTGTGGAGATAGAGTTGATAGGAGAAGTACTTTTGGATAGTTGTTTAAATTTCTGGGAGGTTCTATTTCTTGGTGTTCCAAGAAGCAATTTGTTGTTGCTCTATCAACATGTGAAGCTGAGTATATTGCAGGTGTTATAGTTACATGTCAAGCTGTGTGGCTTCTAAATCTATTGCAGGATCTGAAGATCAATGTAGATAAGCCTCTGAAACTGGTGAATGATAACAAATTTGCAATCAATCTTATCAAGAACCCAGTACTATATGAGAGAAGCAAACATATTGAGACAAAATATCATTTTCTCAGAAGTCAAATCCAAAATAGAGTACTAAATGTTGTGCACTTTAGCACACAGAAGCAGCTGACAGATATTATGACAAAGACAATCAAGACGGATCAATCTTCGCTTAAGGAATGAAATTAGTGTAGTTAATTTTAATTAGAAATTCTAAATTAAGAGATGGTATTAAATGATATTTTAGTATTTCTAATTGTTTTTGATAACTTAGTTATTAATTCTATTCTATTAAGACCTATGTGACATTCCTTTTTGTGTATAAATAGACCAGTTGTAAATGTCATAATAAGAACAACATTTTATTTCTCTTGCAGCTTTTACAACAGTCATTCTCTCTACCTCTTAAATATATTCTTTTTGTTCATCATTGATTTTTGTGCACTAACATTAACTTCATTTATTTAAATTGATGATTTATATCCAAGACTGATATAAATAAATGCCCCATGAATTGAACCATGGACCAACAATTTATTTTATTAAAATATATTTTTTAAATATTTATTCAACTTTCTCGTATTGTTAATTAATTTTAATTTTAGATGTGTTATTTTATCTCATTGTTTTACCATATTTTTTATTTAGTTTTAAACCACATAATTGAATATATATATATATATATATATATATATATATATATATATATATATATATATATATATATATATATATATATATATATATATATATATATATATATATATATATATATATATATATATATATATATATATATATATATATATATATATATATATATATATATATATATATATATATATATATATATATATATATATATATATATATATATAGTTTACACAATGGTCCATATAAAAAATACAATAATATATTAGTGTTTAGCTCAAAATTAAACCAAATTGTGAAGGGTTATTGTGAGTTAAAATAAATATTAGATGAAAAAAATTGAAGTTGAGCAATTTATAACTAAAGGTTTATATATTTTGATATTTTGAGTGAAGATATAGTGTTAAACCTATATATGTGGTTGTTTTAGTTCAATATGTTGATTCAATCAAATAGTTCCTTCAAGTAAGTGATATGAGAGTTCGGTTCGACTTTGTGGAGACTAAAAGAAATTTTAGTGTTGGATATTTGGTCCGTTTATTTTGGTTTTTTTTTTTTTAAATATGATTTTTATAGTATTATATAATTTCGTGTAAAATAAATTTACGAAATTTTTTTTCATAAAAGTTTTAAATGAAAATTTAGTTTGAATAATTATTTTTAAAATATTATTTTAGATATTTCATTTTTTTATCGAAATCTTTTTTTTTTAAATATTAAATTTTTAAAAAACTTAAATTTAAAGTTATTTCAAATAAATTTTTATAAAAATTATTTTTAAAATATAACTTTTAAAAAAAAAGTGATTTTAACTATGTTTTAGATTTTAATAATATATATTTATATTATAGTATATAAAAGATAAAATTTATTTTTTTAAAGCTGAAATAAATATGTCCAAAGAGACATAATATCTTTCATACTTGAGAGAGAAGTTATAATTTCTCAAATATAAGTTAAAGTCTCACACTAGAAAGAAAGTGATGACTTTGGATATTTTACTATTGAGAAGACCAATATATCTAATGTATTATATTTTGTTTGAAGATTTGAAGTGGAAGGAAAATAAGAGTTTTTCTAAGAGATGATTAAAAAGGAAAACAAATAAATCTTTAACTATTTTTAAATTAGAGTTTTTATATATAATGATAAATGAATAAATTATTATTTTATTATATTTTTTATTTAGATTACCAATTATACGGATTATCTAACTCTTTTAAAATCTTTCTTCAATATAATTTTTTAATTCTTCTCAAAATAAAGAAATTATGTGTTATAAAAAAATATTAGCACCTTAAAAAATTCATTATTGAATTCCTTAATTCTTTCAACTTCATTCCTTCTTTAGTTTTTTGAAATTTTCTTCTTTCCTTCAAACTCTCAAACAAAAATTACGTGGTGTCAAATTTATTTATGTGGCTGCATATATGTACAATTCAGTAGTGAAGCCTCCCCTAAAATCTCAAATATAATGAGCGGTTATTCTTTTTAGGAAAGAGAATAAATTGCATTACTCTTTTATTAAAAGCTTAATACATGTTTTATGCTTTTAACTTAATTTAATATTTTACTTTTAGTTTTATTAATCTCTTATCTTCACTTTTGTTATTTTATTTAGTTCTTTCTGATAATTTCTGACAAAATTACGTTAAATTTTAGTATCGTGAATGTACGACAAAATTCAAGACTTAAATGTGATTTAACATTTATATTATAAAATAGAATTTCTATTTAATATAGTCTTATTGTGACTATCTTTATGGTACGTACTTAAGTAGAAACCATATTCTATAATATAAATATTTAATCATATTTAGACTTTGAGTTTTGTTGTAAATCCACAGAGTATATTATTTTTTACTAAAAATTAACGGAAGAGACTAAATAAGATAATCAAAATGAAGTTAAATTCTAACCTATAACGTTTTTTAATTAAATAATTAAAACAAAATATTAAATTAAATTAAAGGAATTGAGGACTAAATATACTTTAGTAAAATGTGTTAATTAGGGTTGTTTATGTATGGTTTAGATAGAAAATCATATTGAATCAAATTAAATCATAATAAAAATTTATTCAAACTGAATTAAACCGTTCTAATTTACTTAGAACTGGACCGAACTAAAATTATTGGTTTGGTATACTTTCAAAATTCTAACTATATCGAACTGTTAGAAGATATTTTTTTCCGAAGTGAACCATTTATTAAAAAGTCGAACTAGATTTACTATTTTTCAAAAAAAAAATTAAAAGTTATTTTTAGTACTTTTTTATTCGATTTTAATTTTAGTTCAATTTTAAATTATTTGTGTAATATTTTTTTATTCACTAATTAAACATAAGAGTCAAATTATTTTAACCTCAATTCAATTTTATTTAACAGTTCAATTCAGTTTATAATTTTTTTAATAACTCTAATTTTAATAGTTCGTAAAGACTTCATAAAGTTGTACTCTTTTAGTAAAATGTGTTAATCCAACCTAATTATTTAAGACTTCCTAAAGTTGAAACAAAATCTAATTCAATGTTCCTTTTTTTTTAAGGAGGTATCATAGCAACCGAAATCTAATTAATCCAACCTAGGTAGTAAATAGATTTTTCTTAACTCTTACTCTAATATTTCTAATTTTATTTGGTAAAATCGATACAAATTTTACGCTTTAGAAGTAGGTCTTACAAAAATGAAAAGATTCATATAAATGTCAACATTATAGGGTAAAAATTGATAATAAGAGAACATTTTTAACTCTTCAAATAAGATTTACACTATGTTAGCTAAAATTGATGAATGACAGAAAGCAGATTCATACTTCTCTTAAACTGCAAGCCACTATAGACAAAAACCTTTGGTAAAACAAATAAATGGTCTGTTTGATTTAGCTTTTCAACTATCAAACACATTTGTAGAATCAAATTGTTGTCTTCTCTATCAAATTCAACCCTAATTACACTAGACCAACTAATAATTAATATTTTATTATGATTTTTAAAAATTACAAAAGATAGATTTTGAATAGACGTATTAACTCACCGTGATTCCATGATTTTCAACACCAATTCAAACAGGCAAATTTTTTTTAAAAATGCACTTATTGAAAAATTATTGCATCAACTAAAATTAATTAATTAAATATAACTCACAAAATTACTTTGGAGATAAAGACATACCTTGCATAATTTTGAATCATACTAATTTTTATAAGTCAATTTAATAAATATAAATCTAGCATCATATAACTAAAAAGAAAATGGTAACATAAAGATGTCTTAAGAAATTTAAAATTAAATAATTCTGGTTCAAATGTTATGTACTATTTAATTTTTTTAAAATATTATTCAATATTTTTTTATTAAAATAATTGTTATATATAAAATATTTTACACGACCCATACATCATAATTATTCATAAATAATACTTTATATATGATTAAGAAAATATTAAATATTTATAAAAATTTAATAATTACTGATTAACTCTTGATTCATAATTCAACTCATAGAGAGTATTTAAAAACTATTTTCTTTCAAAATATAAACAAAATCAACAACTTTAGAAAAAGAAATGTCGCAATTGAATACAGCACACGCACGGGAATGCCAATCTCTCTTTATCAAGGCCTGATGTGAAATGTCAAATCAACTACAGTCCACTTCCAAATTTGGGCCCCCAACCACCCTCACGCCCTACCCTTTATCGGACGGTGTTAAATACATTGTGATTGACACTTTGGAATACATCATGGGAATTCTTTTTTTTTTATGGAGGGAAATACTCCATAAATATAAATAAAGGTTCCTGACCCAGATCCCGTGATTAAATAGAGGTCACGTGCACGAGCAACCATGATATATAACTACTTTTATTTACAGTTGAATTATTTAGAAAAAATTGACCGTGATGTAAAATTTATACAGCATGATCCCCACTTCAGAGAAAAACATGACAAAAACAGAGAAAGGTAAAATCCCTCACATCAAATCATTTTGCATAATAATTATCAAAAATTAAAAACAAAAATTCGTACCTTGAACAGATGATCTTGGATCTTGTTCGGCAGTTGAATTACTATATAACGATAGAAAATCATGCGTCGGTTTTCTCCCTGCTTCTGTTCCACATAGAAAAAATAAATCACAAAATCTAATCCAAAAAATATTAATAAAAATAAATTTTTTCTTTTTTTTCAAAAATAAAAAAAAATCAACTACCTTCGGCTCCACATGGACGAGATTGAGGAAGCTCCATCAAAACCTGGATCTCACGCTTCTTCTCTGGTACTTAATTCAACGGAATTTTGAAATTCAGTCTTCCCTAAATTCAAATTTCATAGAACACAATTCTATTACCGCTTTGTGTAACTAAATTATATTTGAACCCTGAAATCAAAATAGAGATGAAGAATTTGCTGCTTCGATCGGTATATATAAACTTCTCAGATCCGAATTTAATAGAAACCACAATTCTCTTTGTTAATCTTTATATCCTCAATAGGTCGAAGATCGGAGACGCATTCGTTCAGTTAACTATACTTTCAAGCACGAAGTCCTTAATCGCCAAATCACGAGCTTACAGGATCGAGTTTTCGTCTAAATCATCTACGAATTGTCGTTTATACGTATATCAAATCAAACTTTCATGAATCACAAGTTCACTGAACAAAACTATTTGCCTCCAAAATCATCAACCACAAAGCGTCCTGTCAACGATTCTACAGAATCTGAAATCAGACATTACACACAAAGAATCATAACACAATTCATCTTCCAAAATTGTACACGTTTTCAGTTCTAATTAGACTAAAAAAATAAAACTCATATAAGCATAATTCGGCTCGAAAAAACACCAAACTCTAAAAAATTCAGCATAGTTAAAGATCCAACAACGAGAAGCGAGTGCGTGCGAATTTTCACCGAGAAACATGAAATTGAAGGAATCAGTGAATTACCGCAATGATAACTGAGGAATTGAAGTGTTGAGCGAGAAAAGTGAGAATTGAGATATCTTGCTTTTTCTTTGAACTACTTTCTCTATGGATTCTTTTGTTACTCTGAAAACGAGCCCTGCAGATGAGGTCTCAGGTTGGACCTTTTTTTTCTTCTTTCTGCTGTATCTGTGAAGTTTGAGAACTGATAATTGAGATGAAAGATGTTTTTATATGCTTTCTCTCTGCTCTGTGTTTTCGCCATCCATTTTTATCTGCTTTCTATTGTTTTTCTTTCCGTTAAACTCTAAACTCCGTTTACAAACGACGTTGCGGCGTGTTACGGAGTTAAGCAGTAACAAACGGTTTATTCTGTGCAAACGTCGCCGTTTCTTTAAACACACGGTAAGTAGAAAAAGGGAAAAGTAATAATTCCTCAAAACAAAAAATTAATAATAATAAAATTATTTAACTTTTTTTCAATTCATGTACACCTAAGATGCATTTGGTTCAAGGATTTGAAAGAAATTCTTAAAAATAAATTATCTGGAAATAAAAAATAAGAAAGTTTGATTTCAAAGTATTTTAAAAAAAATGTGTTTAGTATATTATTTGATATTTTTTAAAAAATTAATAATTATATATTTTTATAAAAAAATTATATAAAATTTTATGGGAATGAATATTTTCACCTTCTTATACAAAAATAAAATTATTAAAATTATAAAAATTATTTAAAATTATTTTATTTCTTAAAACTTTTATTTTTAAGAATAATTTTTTTTCAAACAGTTAATAAATATAGGTATAACCATTTTCTAAAGACTTTTCTGAAAATTTAATTGTTAAATTTGAAACATACATCCATGATGCTTCGGCAATCCCTAAGTAGATGTATATTTTTAATTTTTAATTTTTATTTACGCAATTCGTGATACAGTAGTTATTGCGGAATTAATTGTGTAGTTTTATTTGTGTCCTGGATTTTCTTTAATCCATAAGATACGTATATCTAGAACGCTATTTTATATATATATATATATATATATATATATATATATATATATATATATATATATATATATATATATATATATATATATATATATATATATATATATATATATATATATATATATATATATATATATATATATATATATATATATATATATATGATTTTAATTTTAAATCAAGATAGGATTTTAATTTTAATTTGGTGTAATAATTGTATTAGTTGGTTTTCGATCTCAAACTTTTTATTCACATTTAAAAATAAAAGAACTCAATAACAGACATGCAAATTTAAGGTCAAACAAGTTTTTAGCGTGTGTTTATTTTAAGGATTAAAATTTTAGTTTTGGGAATGTTATTTTTGAAAATATTATTATTGAGAATATTATTTTTATTTATATATTTGGTGAATATCTTCATTTTTTTATGAATATTCATAAAATATATTTATTTTAAAATTTAAAATAAATACTAAATAAATTAGAATATTTGATAATGGAAATCATAGGTGATTTTTATTCTCATCGGAATAAAAGATTCTCACCCTATAATATGAGAATAGAAAGTGACAAAACTATGTATAAAATAAGTTCTTGGAAATAAGAAGTTCCTAGATATAATTTTTTATAACTTGAAACAAATATTGGTATAAAAAATGTTTCAGTTTACATTTCTGGGAATAAACTAACAACCCATAAAACAAACGCCCCCTTAAGACTAGAAACAAAATGTTTCGATGTATCTTATAGAGAAGAGAAATGATATTTTAACATTTAAATTTGAGTGTTAAAAATGTTTCAAATGTAATTTATAGGTATATTAATCGTGTATTATTGAAATTCGTGCAAGTATATGAAATAAAAAAGTATGAGAGAGATAGAGACATTCTTATACGATTGATATACGATGTCAAATAACACACACATAAATTACTTGGGAAAAAACAAACACATAAACAAAACGAGGATTCGAGGAACACAATAACAACAAAAAGATATAATGTGAAAATTTTAAAATCGGAGAAAAAATCACAACCGTTATCAGATAACAATCAAAGAATAATACTGTGTGAAAATTATTACAACAAATAATTTACCTTTAATCACCCCTACGACCCCCAGTACACCCACACTCCCAAAAAAAATATTTAGGTTGCGACATAATAGCATGATTCAGATTGGTTTGCATAGGAGGGAGACTTTTGACTGCGAAATGCAAAATTATGTCTTTGTGATATTCTAGATGTTGACACTAGTATCTCTCGATTTAGCTTTAGCCAAACCAAATTAGCAACCACGTACGACTCAAAATGATGTTGTGTTTACCAAAATATTTATACTTCATTTATGCACTTACACAGTTTTCATATGCTAGCAACTTGCTTAAGGACAACCAAAGGTTCAAATGTGGGGAGCTTGATAATTACAAAACACATCACATTTTCTACTCGACTCACATAACATTTTATGTTGTTCTATGTCCTTTTTATTATTTTATACTATTATTTTGTGTTTATTTCAAGTATTTAACATATAGGAGCTTTCGTACGAGAAAACGGAACAAAACGGTGAAAATCGGAAGAAATATTAAGTTTGTGATGTCATGGCACTCACCACGGCGCTTGCCATGATGTGGCAGCAAGGGCGCCATCAATAAAGAAAATGTTAGACGAAAGCAACTTATCTAGAGGTGGTTGAATAGATCCCAAGTTAAAAAAAAAATTGAAAAATTAGTTTTAAAAAGCTTGTTAACTATGACAAGCAGAAAACGCCCGGATTAACTATCGTCTAATCCGGACCGTTATCATAAAGCCCAGATAAAACCAATATGAGATATTATGAAAGTGATAAGACACTAAGTCAATATATTTTCACAATTACATGTTTGAATATGATCACAACGACAACCTATTTCCAATGAAATTATAACAAAAAACAATGCTAAGCAAACTATCGAATACTTAGTGTGCAATCCATACAAACCAGATTTTTGTACGATGTTGTTGATTTAGATACCAATTAAAATCACATATATTATAATCAAATCAACATAACAATTTGAATTAATAACCAAGGAAATTATCTCGATATATCGATCACACAATCAACGGTTTAATAATTTGAAGTAATGATAAAAGAGAGGGAGATGGAGACACACACACATAAAAATTTGTTTAGGCAGTTCCCCAATCAGCCTTGCTATAGGTACATTTGTCCCCAATTTTTTCCCGAAATTGAGATAATGAAAATTAACCTTTGCAAAATATTATTTACAAGAGAATAAGTTGCGATCCAACAATCCAAATCCTAAGTATGATATTGATCCAATCTTCTTCTCTCCCCTTTATCAGAGCACGATCAAGTGAACCCGATAATTACAATTTAATCCTCCATCTCACACTACTCCTTTCAGACATAAGAACCAGAGATAGGGAGAAAAGAGAACAAGTGAAGGATACGAGCTGGGCACGCATCAGATAGTCAGGAAATCACGTTTGATGTTGATTCATCTAAATTCCTTCATGATTTGTCAAGCTACCATGATAATGGATAGATAAACCCTTTTCTTGTGTTGGGATTGAATGAAATCTGGTGAATCATATGTATATTCTTTGATCATTATTGAAATTTCGGCACTTGCAATACATATGTCAAGACTAATGTCCTAACACCAATACAATGTCAAGACAGGTGTTATGATATCATCTGTTGATAGAAAAAGTAGAAGATTGTGCAGGAAAAATATGTTGCAGAAAATTAAACAACACAATCAATTGTTAACCCAGTTAATGTCACCTACTCTGAGGGCTACCAAGCCAGGAAGGAAATCCACTATGATAATATTAGTTTAAAGCCTAAACAATCCCACTTTACAACTTCTCTCATAGTCACTACCTTGTGCAACTTCTACATAGGAACCTCCTAGATATGAGAACCCCCTCTCACTTCGAATCACCTCAGTGATATCTACAGTCGCAATCCCAGTGACTAGAATCAAAACCCAAATAAAATATTACTCTTCAAATAAACAATACTTAGTTTTACTTAAGAGATTCAACTAAGAAAAATACTCAACTCTTTGCTTAAAAGCTTATGAGTGAGAATAATTTCTTGATATAAAATCAAGTAACAGTCAGTCAACCTCAATGCATCAAAAGATACATGAGTGACATACAAAGAACAAAACACAAAGAACTTAAAAGACTCCCAAAATCCTAATTCTTATGTTGCACCCACAGTTTCTTCAATGTGATGCTTGTTATTTTAGGTTTAGCAATTCGTTATTTATAGACTCTTGCAGTATGTGCTTGGACTCTTCAAATTAAATTAAATCTTCAATTTTTAAATCAGCTGCAAGATCATCACATAAAAATAGGAAGAAATCTTTTAAAGTTTCCTAAAAATTCTCCAAGATCCTTTTTAATGAAACAAATCAAATTTGCACTTGTTCCTAATAAATCTCTTTGACCTGCTAAAAATGATGAGATATATACAAAAGGATCTCTAAAAAAAAGTTAAATCTGTCAAGAGATTAAAACAGCAGTTCCTGGTGCATAATAGGTCAAGATGTCAAGACATCTGGCTCAACATCTGTCTGATACATATGACAACAAAACTTGTCATGATAGTTGGTCAAGATGTTGTGACATCTTGCTCAACATCAATTCAGAACCATGTTTTAGCAAAATTTAGGTCAAACCTAAAACTACGGATTTAATAATCTCCCACCTTTGGCAAATTTTGGCTAAAACAACCAACGCACAATAACCCTGAAGAGAGGAACAAAACTACAACACAAGATACATGCAAACATGTAAACTTTGTACAAACTGCAACAAAAACATATATCAGAGAATGCATGCAGTTACACCATCTTCAATAATCTAGAAGATAGATGTCCAGACATGAGGTCTAACATCACAGACAGGACCAAACTCCCCCTGTCACACATTGTGATACGGTGGGAGAACTGACTCGAGGTTTTGCGTTTGTGTTTGCAAATGTTTCGGTTTAGCAAGAGTCGCCACCGACTTTTTATTTTATCCAAAGGAAAGGTCAAAAAGCACAGGAAAGACCTTTGAGATGTTTTCTTGGGTTCGGGGGGTAGATTATAAAAAGGGAAGGTGCTAGCACCCTTTTCATCCATGGTTTTCCATGGGCTCTTAGTTACTTGTTTAGATCACTTGCTTTTGCTTTTCAATTATTTGAAATGGTGCTTTGTGTGTGGTTTTGAAAATGTTTTGAAAAGAGGCCATCGTTGTGGCAACCTTTGTAATGATTCTTATTTGAATATATACAAAGGTGTATTGTCTTTTGAAAAGATTTTTCAATGTTTGATTGTTTGAAAGTTTGTTTTTCGGAAATGTTTTAAAATTGTGTTGTGAGGTGTGTTTGAAAATAGCAAGGATGCTTTGCAAGTTTTGATCAAGTAACTAAGAGTTGTCTACCCTATTTTACTCAAACGTCTTTCCTACACATTTTTAACCCTTTTGACAGTGTTGTTTTACCATTGTATTTGGTAAACAACCTTGTATTAGGATGTTAAACGGGACAGGCGCGGGTCATCGTATGGACCATGATAGCAATATTTCCAAGTATCTTTAGCAATTTTTGAGGGACTAGATCATTTTGTATAGGCAACCAAGATAGCGTCATCGAGGGACTATGATCTTTTGTTTTGTTTTTGTTTTGCCAAGATACTCAACATGCATAACATGGTCATTTTTAAAGGCAACAAGTGGATGAAACCCTAGGGGTGCATGTGTGCATTGTGTTGTCAATTTACATGCTTTTTGTCTTTGTATTAGGTCATCTATTTGTTTGATTTTGGATTTTTGCATACAAACCCTAATCTCTAATCATGGCATAATTGAAAGTATAAATGCGTAAAATAAATCTACGCTATTACAACATTTGATATGGGAATGGGGATACAATTTTTGAATGGGCGATATTTGCAAGAAAATAAAACCCTAATATTTACTATTACATCCAAATTAAATAATTGATACAAATAATAAAGGAACAATATTTAAATAAAAAAATTAAATATAAATAGGCAAAATAATCTAAATATGCAAGAAAAATGTTTTTGTTTATTTTTATGTATATAAAAATATTTTTTAATGTATTAACAAAAGGGAAATAAAAGATTATTTTTGAAAAGGGTAGGAAACCCTAATTTTCTTTTTAAGAAAGTAAATATATATATTAATTATATACAATAAAATAAAATAAAATATATACAAAAATAAAAATATATTAGAAAAAAAATATTATTTAAGTATAAATAATAAAAATAAAGGTATAATATTATTATGTATTATTTTCAAGTTTTCATTAAACAAAATAAAAGTATATATTAATTAAATTATTTTTATGTTAGAAAAATAAAATAAAATATAAAAATAAATGTGAAAATTAATAAAAATATTTTTGGTATTTTTTATGTTTGGAAAATAATAAAATAAAATCAAAAATGAAAAATAAATACAAAAATATAAAAATATGAAGAAATGGACCAGGGGGGTGCAGTCAGCAATGCAGGGGGTGCCAAAAGTGAGAAACACAGGCCCAGCCCAGTTCCAGACTTCATCTTCAACCTCTTGTTCAAAAAAACGCGCGCCCTGTACAAAATGTCAGATCCTGCATACGTGCTCTAATGCAAAAACTCATAACATCAAAGTTGTAGCATTTTTCAAGACGAATCCAACCATATAAGAAAGTTAATCTAACTCTCAAAGACCAGAGAGAATTTCTCTGGCCCTAATTTCTAACCTAACTTTTTCAGAAAGTTCATGGATCAAATTCTCTTAACACGTTTAACTTAAATGAAAATTGAGCATATGTACAGCTTCATGGCTATGAGTACTACATTTTTTATTCACAAACCTAAGCCTAATGATTCCTAAATAGAGAGATAGGAAGTTGATAAAAACCTGTTTCAGTTGAGAACGTGTATGGCAATGTGGAGCTTTTCAGTAAGGCCTGAGGTGTTTAGGAGCTTGCTTGAACTTCCTCTGACCTTCCCCAATGCCTAGTTTGCCTTGAATGTGCTTGAGCAAGCTTGTAGAACTCAACCTGCACAAGCTGAAAATAGAAATGGTAAACCTTGTAAAGGGAGTTACAGTCACTCTTCAATGGTTGGGATAGCTTGGATAGGTTATGTGGAATGTGTTTGAACAAGTTTGAGGCAAAACGCACGAGGGTTTTTTGCTACGGAAGTCAAACTGCAGGGAGTGCCCTATTTTGCCAATGGAAGGTGATTTTGTGCTTTAGAAGGCTTAAGGACTCAAAGGCTCGTGTTTCTGGCTCAAGGGGATGTGTGAAACTTGTCTCAAATGCTTGCAAAAGTTGGTTCTAACAGATGTGCAAGATGTGTTGTATTTGACAAGTTTCTTGGTTATGAAGCAAAATGAGAAGTGACAAAGAGCAAGCCTGTACAGGCTAGCTCTAACCCTGAATACATTGTGTAAGCTTGGACCCAAGTTTGTGGATTTATTTTTCTGTACAAGATCTTGTTCAAGGCTCAAGGATTCTATTTGACATAAAGCCAGATTTTGACAAAAATGGCAAAGTTACCTTTTACTATTTTTGGATTAATCTAATGTATAATCCTCTAATGACCAAAACAAAGCCTTAGACCAATGGATTTGCATTTAATTATTGAGTATGGAAGGGTTTTGGGACCTGTAATCAAGTACAAATAAGGCTGATTAGAGTTTGCAACTTGTATCAATATGAACATGCCATGGATCAAAAGTGAGTTTTTGCCAACTTCAAGCCTTCGATTCTCCCTAACCACAAATGATTTTGGAGAGTTATTGGACATTTTAGAAATCTTATAACATTCTCTACAATCCATATTTGAAATGAATTTTGAGATTCCAAGTGGAACTATGTGAAAAATGGCCATGAAGATAGGTCAAAATCCTGCCTAGATTAGGGCAAAATTTCACTAAGTTAAAAGTTTCATGGGCCCTTGTTCCAAAAATCATAACTTGAGATCCAAGCTTCTTTTTGGAAAACTTTGTGAATCAAAGTTGTAGATTTTATGGAGGACTACAACTTTCATGTTGGAAGTTTTGTTTGAATCCAATTTCATCAAGGTGAAAATGTTGGGCAAAGTTGGAAAAAATTTAAAAAAAATTCATAACTTAGAAAAATTCTAAGTTATGAAATTTTTCAATCTTAAACCCTAATTTGCAAAATTGGGTTTCTTGATGAACAAGTTTCATGTTTTGACACATCTTGATGAAAAATGACTCTTGGCACTTGATTTTGACCAAAAAGTCAAAGTTTGACTTTTTAGTGTACAGTCAAATTTTGATCAGTTGACTGGAAAATTCATCTGTCAATCCAATGCATTTGAGATCTTTTGAACCTTGTGAACAGGTCAAGATGATTACATTGAGTCCTTGAACCCATGCTTGAACCCAATTTGCCATTGGCTAGGTGAAAAATCAGAAAATCCCCTTATATAGTCAAAACCCTAAAAATGACCATTTTGCCCTTTTGATGATCTGATCAAATTTCTTGAGGAGTTGTGGTCCAAACTTGATCAAATGGTTCATATGAGCTTATAATGTTGATGTGGATCAAAATTAATGAGGTTTGACTGTAAATTGGCCACAGTTGACTTTTTCCCAATACAACTGATTTCTAGGTCAACTGTCCAATTGAATGGGCAAAAATTTGATTTAAAGCTTTAAACTTGGTAGAGGCAATCTTATAAGTACAACATGAAGTATGAAAGTAACTTTGAGCATTGGAAGTCAAAAAATCCCTGTGCAAACTCAAACCCTAATTTAGGTCAACAGTGCAAGGAGATGTCTTGAGCAGTGCAAAACCCTAATCTGGTCTTGAGTTCAAAGAGTCTTGTGATGAGAAATCTTGATAAAATGATAGGGAAAATTTTGGGGTACAACAACTGCCCCTGTTCAATCTTCTTGAACCTGAAGAGTTAGATTGGCGAATTTGCCTTTCGTGACTCGAAGGTAAAAGATGATTGGACACTAGAGTGCCCGTAAATTTGCACTCGTCAAAATGTAGTTGAGGGAATGGGCTTAAATATGCCATTTGGAAAGGTGACAGGATCTTGTCGGAGATGGGCTTAAAGATGCCATCCAAGAAAATTGATCGCACAAGAGATTCCTTTGCGAGAGCCTGTATACCTATTGTTAAGGAGGACTACGTCGAGGAAATGCTAGTTTTTGTCGTGGTAGAAATAGAACTTCAGTCGTATGTTATTCTACTGGGGAGTCATCTTTTGGTTGAAGAGGTGACAGTGAACTGTTATCTGGTTAACATCCAGGATTTATAGTTTTGTATTGCTATCTGGTCAACATCCAGGCTTCACGATACCTTGCTTCTTATCTGGTCAATGTCCAGTCTTCAGAAGGATATCAAATGGTTATCCGATCAACATCCGGGTTTTCCTTTTGATTTTGGGGCCTACTAATATCCGGTTGAATCCGGGCTTCAAAGTAATTGGCCGAGTAAACTGTTATTTTGTCAACATCCAAGTTTCACAGTATACTTTACTGCTATCTGGTCAACGTCCAGGCTTCACAGTCTTGTATTGCTATCTGGTCAACATCCAGGCTTCATGATACTTTGCTTCCTATCTGGTCAACGTCCAGTCTTCAGAAGGATATCAAATGGTTATCCGGTTAACATCCGGGTTTTCCTTTTGATTCTGGGGCCTACTAATATCCGGTTGAATCCGGGCTTCAAAGTAATTGGTCGAGTAAACTGTTATTTGGTCAACATCCAAGTTTCACAGTATACTTTACTGCTATCTGGTCAACGTCCAGGCTTCACAGCCTTGTATTGCTATCTGGTCAACATCCAGGCTTCACGATACTTTGTTTCCTATTTGGTCAACGTCTAGTCTTCAGAAGGACATGCAGGGGATTCAACTATTTTTCGGTCGATCTCCGGGCTTTAGTATAATCAAGGTATTATCTGGTCGAACCCAGGCTTCATAATTGGAACAGGAATATGCCCCTTAATTTGAATAAGAAAAAATAGGAGAGCATCCGTGTCTGGAGCATCTCTAAGCCGTTTTCTGAGCTTTGAATACCTGTCTTAGGTAGCTATCAATTTCATCCTGAAAAGGGTAGAATGTTAGCTGAAATACAAGGTTATGTTGCATGAAATGTATGATGCAATACGATGTATTTTATCAAATGTTTATGATATATGAATGTAATGTATGCGCATATAAGCTGATTGGATGTTTTGCTGAGGAAAATAAGTCCTGGATAGCTGGAGATAATAAAATCTTTGACCGCTGTCGGGGAAAATAAATCTATGACCGTTGTTGGAGATTCGAAATCTTTGGCAACCTCTGTGGGGAGAAGCTATACCGCTGGGGAGATCAGGAGTTTGGGTTGTATGTCAATCTACTGGGGACCTCGATAATCTCTATACTAATGGGGGTATCAGGGGAAAACTGAATGGCTTCCACTGGGGACCTTAATGACATGTTGATTTGATCGTGGCGACTTCACAAGGGAAGAATAACTCTCTGGGGAATTATCTAGTTTTAAAGTGACTCTTCAGGGACAATGGAGGAAACTGGATGGTCTCCACTGGTGTTTAAAGGCTGAGGTGTTGGCTCCGCTTGGGGAAGAGAGTTTCATCCTTACCGAGGGTTTGTAGTTCAAAGTTTTGCTCCGCTGGGGATTCTTAAAACCTAACTCCGTTGGGGATATGCCTTTCAAGGCTTTAGCTCTGCCGAGGATCTGGATGATGTATTGCAGTGGATTTCTCTTGGAATAGCCTAAAGACATTTTCCTATACTTTCATCCTATCAGTAATTATTCTTTCTCATTCTGTTTTATTTGTAAGCAGTGATTATATTCAAATGCATATGCTCATTTAATAAATCATTGGACGCTTTCAAATAAAACACAAGTGTAAAAAAGAAAGAAAAGGCAAACAATTTTTGGCACTTTGAAGTATCTTTTATATTAACTTTGTGTAAGTATTTTGTACAAAGGAGACAAACATCCTAGTAAGGGAATGTTGTCATAAAATTGAGGAAAAATTTATACAAAGAAAGATGGCTATGTGTAACGATTCCATGGGGTTCCCATTCTGCTATAACCTTCGTAACTCTGAGTATCTTGTCCATCCGTCACTTCGTCCGCAGATGATTGGATTGATCAGAAGCTTGGAGCTTGTCCGTGAAGAGATTGTCTTTAAAGTGATCCGACGAGACATAGTCATATGCTTTATTTCCCTAACTTTTGCCTGGACCGCCCTTTCGGGTTTTCAGTCCACCGGGAAACCCTTTTTTGCCCAAGTCGCCCTTTTGGGTTTTCAACTTGCCGGGTGTACACATTTTTTTTATTTATCCCTAATTTTTTCCTGAACCGCCCTTTCGAGTTTTTGATTCACCGGGATGCCCATTTTTGCCCTAGTCGCCCTTTCGGGTTTTCAACTTGCCGAGTCGTTTATATATAGTATCTTTTGACTATGTCTGCGTTTGCAGGGTGTGGTGGGTCATCGCCGTCCATGGTGGTCAGAATCATTGCCCCACCAGAAAAGATGTTTTTTTTATCACAAATGGTCCTTCGTAAGTAGGAGTACATTTTCCCCTGGGATCACTTTGCGGTAAGATGATCCCCTTGATTACAAGGTCCCCGACTTGATATACTTGTCTCTTGACTTTCTTGTTGAAAGCATTGATCATACGTTTTTGATACGCCTGGCCATGACAAACAGCAGTAAGTCGTTTTTCGTCAATCAAGTTAAGTTGATCAAGTCGGGTCTGAATCCAATCGTCTTCACTCAAACCAGCATCTTTCATGATTCTCAAGGAGGGAATCTGAACCTCGATAGGTAAAACAGCCTCCATGCCGTATACCAAAGAAAAGGGGGTTGCCCCGGTTGAAGTGCGTGCCGTAGTACGATATCCGTGCAAAGCAAACAGTAACATCTCATGCCAGTCCTTGTAGGTGACTGTCATCTTTTGAATGATCTTTTTGATATTTTTGTTCGCAGCTTTGACATCACCGTTCATCTTAGGCTGATAGGGAGATGAATTGTGATGTTGAATCTTGAACTGCTCGCACAGAGCGGTGATCATAGTATTGGTCAAATTTGTACCGTTGTCCGTAATGATCATGTCGGGGATACCATACCGGCATATGAGGTTCTGCTTGATGAAGCGGGCAACCACATTCTTTGTAACGGAGGCGAAGGAAGCTGCTTCGACCCACTTGGTAAAGTAATCAATGGCCACCAGGATGAAACGGTGTCCATTGGATGCTGTAGGCTTGATCTCTCCAATCATGTCGATTCCCCACATCGTGAATGGCCAAGGAGCTGTTAATACATTGAGAGGAACTGGGGGAATATGTACCTTGTCAGCATAGATTTGGCATTTGTGACAAGTACGGGAATGTTGATGACAATCAGCTTCCATGGTAGACCAGTAATAGCATGCCCGTAGAATCTTCTTAGCCATCGTATGACCACTTGAGTGGGTGCCAAAGGTTCCATTATGTAGTTCAGCCATGATCTGCTCAGCTTCAACCTTTTCCACACAACGGAGTAGGACACAATCAAGATTGCGCTTGTATAAGATACCATTTCTCAGAAAGAACTTGGCCGCGAACCTCCTTAAGAACTTTTGCCTTGAGACCAAAGATACAAGCTTCATACTCGGCCATGTTGTTGGTGCAGCTGAAGCAGAGTCTAGCAGCGAAAGGTGTATGGCAACCTTCTGGAGAGATAAGTACCGCACCGATACCGTTCCCAAGTGCGTTGGAGGCACCATCAAAGTACAGAGTCCATCGGGATCCTTGTCCAGTTCCATCATACAGTCTGTTATCTTTAATATTGCTCAAAGTCATGATATCCTCGTCGGGAAAGTCAAACCTCATGGATTGGTAATCTTCGACAGCTTGATGAGCCAGATGATCGGCTAGCACACTCCCCTTTATAGCTTTTTGAGTCGTGTACTGTATATCATATTCGGTGAGGATCATCTGCCATCTAGCGATTCTTCCGGATAGAGCAGGCTTCTCGAAGATGTACTTGATCGGATCCATCTTAGAGATTAGTAAAGTGGTATGTGTCAACATATAGTGCCTTAGCCGGCGAGCAGCCCATACCAAAGCGCAACAAGTTTTCTCGAGCAGTGAGTATCGAGTCTCACAGTCGGTAAACTTTTTGCTAAGGTAATAAATGGCATGCTCTTTTAGGCCAGACTCGTCATGTTGGCCCAATACGCACCCCATTGAATTCTCCAGGACAGTCAGATACATTATTAAAGGTCTTCCTTCGACGGGTGGCATCAAGATAGGAGGTTCCAACAAATACTCCTTGGTTTTATCAAAAGCAACTTGACAGTTATCATTCCATTCAACCACCTGATATTTCTTCAACAGCTTGAAGATTGGCTCACAGGTAGATGTTAGGGGAGAAATGAACCTTGCAATGTAGTTTAAGCGTCCCAAAAAACCTCTAACCTCCTTCTCAGTGCGAGGGGCAGGCATTTCTTGTATGGATTTGACTTTGGCAGGATCGACCTCAATACCTTTGTTGTTGACGATGAATCCCAAAAGTTTAACGGACCTGACTCCGAAAATGCACTTGCTAGGGTTTAGTCTGAGCTTATAATCTTTCAATCTGACAAACAACTTTTGCAGATGGTCGAGGTGTTCTTCTTCTGTTTGTGAACGAGATATCATGTCGTCTACGTAGACTTTAATCTCATGATGTATCATGTCATGAAACAAAGCTACCATGGCTCGCTGATAGGTTGCCCCAGCATTCTTCAGTCCGAATGGCATTACTTTATAGCAGAAGGTACCCCACTGCGTAACAAAAGTAGTCTTCTCCATGTCTTCGGAGGCCATTTTTATCTGGTTGTACCCTGAAAATCCATCCATGAAAGAGAATACCTTGTGTTGAGCTGTGTTGTCAACCAAGATGTCAATGTGCGGTAGTGGAAAGTCATCTTTAGGGCTAGCCCTGTTTAAATCTCTATAATCCACGCACATTCTGACTTTTCCGTCCTTCTTAGGCACAGGCACAATGTTAGCAACCCATTGTGGATAGGAAGTAACAGCAAGAAAGCCAACATTGAACTGTTTCATCACTTCAGCTTTGATCTTTTCGGACATGTCGCGCCTCATCCGGCGGACTTTCTGTTTGATTGGTGGACAATCTTCTCTTGTAGGGAGACGGTGAACCACAATATCTGTATCCAGTCCCGACATGTCTTCATAGGACCAGGAAAAGATCTCAACATATTCATTCAACAGCTGAACTAAGCTCTCTTTGACACTTGGCTCTAGGTTGGCACCCACTTTAACCTCTTTTCTATCTTCGGTAGTACCCAAATTGATAGTCTCTAACAGCTCTTCATGGGGCAGAATAGCCCTCTCTTCCTGTTGTAGAAGTCTAGCCAACTCCCCAGGCACTTCACAGTCTTCATCACCTTCGTATTCGGCATGATTGACCAGATCTTCAGAGTCACTGAAGGCCATAGCAGAATTGTTACCCATGGAATCCGAAGTGGATGGGTACCTGCATTTGGTGAGTGTGTGTGTGTGTGTGTAAGGGATAGCCACT
Organism: Vicia faba; assembly: GCA_948472305.1. NCBI lineage: Eukaryota > Viridiplantae > Streptophyta > Magnoliopsida > Fabales > Fabaceae > Vicia > Vicia faba. The sequence continues at coordinate 293,852 of CATIWC010000541.1, read as the reverse complement.
TTTAAACAAATAAAATGTAAAAAGAAAGAAAATGAACACAAAAGTTTATATATGAAAACGTCCATGATTCATTAAAAATGGCATATGAAAATGAAGAATCAAAACCCTTACAAATGGACCTATATGCCCCGGGTAAGGCATAAGGAAAAAAGAGTGTACGAATTGTTTAATAAATATTACAGACCAACAGAAAATGTTCAAAAGATAAATTACTGGTTAATGAAAGTAATGGGAACGAAGTCTTTCTCCTCCCAGTTGTTCAGTCCTCCTTCAATGGTTGGAAAGATCCAATCTTCAAAATTGCTTTCATCTTCAACATCTTCCAAAGCATGAACTCCATGATGAGTGATCTTTAATGGCGGTCCTCCATCCCGGGAGCGACGCACAACCTTCTGACTAGCAGCAGTGAAACTCAAACCGAACTTATCTGTCTTGAAAGGAAAATTTGGTAGCTGACCCCACACTGTACTTCCTCCTTCCTCGATTACAGCCTTCGCATCTTTAAGGGATGACATCCGGGACACAGGCTTGGTAATGGTGGGTACAGAAGTCATTGTCTTAGCTGTCGGAACTTCAGGAGAAACCTCTTCAAAGTGTAGGAAAGGTGTTTCTATGAATTCACCGTCTAACTCCACGTAGCAGAAAGAGTTAAGGTGGATTATCATATACTCCTCCTCACCATGAACTATTATGATTTTATCCTGGACTAGATATTTTAGCATTTGGTGTAGAGAAGAAGTGACTGCCCCAGCGTTGTGGATCCATGGCCTTCCCAACAAGCATGAATATGAAGGACGGATGTCCATCACATAAAATGTAGAGTTGAAAATTTCCGTTCCCACCTTAATTGGGATGTCCACCTCTCCGTGGACCATCCTCTTAGAACCGTCGAAGGCTCTAACAATGATATTACTGGGCTTCAGGGTCAAACCTTCACAGTCCAATCTGTCCAATGCTTTCTTTGGTAGGACATTTAAAGATGACCCGATATCAACCAAAACGTGAGCAAGTGTAGTTCCTCTGCACTCCACCGAGACATGCAGCACATCATTATGCTTTCTTCCCTTAGACGTTAGATCGACATCAGAGAAGCCAAGACCATTGTCGGCTGTAAGGCTGGCTAGACACTCTTGAAACTGATCCGCAGAAGTTTCTTGAGGCACGTGCGCCGTTTTCAGGAATTTGATCAAGGATTTGGCATGAGCCTCGGAGCAGAGCAATAGAGCCAGCATAAAGATTTTTGAAGGGGTTTGCCCCAGCTGCTCTACGACATCATAGTCACTTTTCTTAATTATCTTTAAAATCTCCTCCATTTCTTTTTGGGTGGTCTCGGGAATAACCAAAGTCTGAGCCCTCATCCTGACGGGCGCTTCTTGGATCCCCTTACCTTTATCAGCAGTAACAATAGAGGGTATAGCTTCGAGAGTCACAATTTCTTCAATAACTGGACTTCGCACAGATATCTTGACTGGCACATGAGCACTTGAGGGTCCGAAGATTGCCCTTGGAGGAGCAATCTCCGGAGAGAAGATTCTTCCGCTACGAGTGATCTTACTTGTCCCTGCAATATTTCCTATGTCAGGAGTTTCTTCATCGGAACTTTATTCAACTGATTCGATCTGCTTAACACCGTGGTAGAAGATCTATCCCCCATAATTCCACGGTATTGTCTTGTTGGACTTGTATGGGATAGGCCCTGGCATAGTAATCTTCAGCGATACAAACTTTGGATCGGGTGTAATCTTAATAGGTCTTTTGGAGACCTTGGAAAGATTATCAAAAATGGTGATTATAGCAACATCATTGATTGGAGTAATAGAAGTAACATGAGTAACATGAGTTTTCTAAAAGAGGATCTCTTGATTATCCATTAGGCGTTGGACGCCTAACTTCAATAACGGACAGTCGGTTTGCAAGGTTGAACAAAGGTAACAATCCTTTTCACATCCTGGGAAGATCCCGACTTTCAACAAATTCATCTTGATCATTGGCAACAGAGGCATTAGGTCATCAATAGCAGTAACATGAAGATCTTCTACAATAGCATGGACATTATGACCATGTTTTGGCATAGGAGCGGATATCACATTAGGTTTTTCAGGTGCGTCAAACTCCACCTCCTTGGCATCTATTAAATCTTGGATCTTGTTTTTCAGGGCCCAACAGTTGTTGGTGTCGTGCCCTATGCCGTTGGAATAGTAAACACACTTAGCATTGGCATGATAAAAAGGAGAAGTTGTATTCAGATTTTGTGGCGGATCTCTCAAGGTTATAAGGTTCAGCTTCAAGAGATGGGGGAGAACCTGGGCAAGCGTCATTTTTATTTTGGTGAACTGCCTAGCAGGCCTTCCCCCTCTTTATTGGTTGGTTCTTGGTTGATCATTCCTAGGTTGATCAGCTGTAGTCTTTTGGATCATTATAGCCCCCACCGTTGATCGGCGCTCTTCTCTTCCTCGACTTTTTTGAGAATAAACAGCTGACACCTCTTTCTTAGCTGAAAAAGGTTTTTTGACAGCGGCAGAAGCAGATGTATCTTTTTGAATCTTACCACTCTTGATGCCAGCTTCAACTCGTTCATCAGTCAGAATTAATTCGGTGAACCCTGCCGATGAACTCCCTATCAGGTGATTAAAGAATGGACCAGACAGTGTCCCCAAAAACATATCAACCAGCTCTCTTTCAGACAGTGGTTGTTGCACCCTTCCAGCCACGTTCCGCCATTTCTGGGCATACTCCTTAAAGCCTTCATTAGAGACCATACCCATACTCTATAGTTGAGTATGAGTAGGTGCTAAGTCTGCGTTATACTGATATTATCGGTAGAAGGCAACAGCCAGATCCTCCCAATTATGTACGTCAGCCCTCTCAAGCTGGTAGAACCAGTCCAATTGCGTACCCGACAAACTATCTTGAAAAAAGTGGACCCACAGATCCTTATCAGGAGAGTGAGGTTAGATCTTTCTGACGTAAGACCGCAGATGCATCTTCGGACAAGATAAACCATCGTATTTAGAAAATGTAGGCACTTTGAATTTAGGGGGAATGACGATCCCAACAACCAACCCTAGTTCTTCGAAATCCAACACAGGTACTCTTTGTACCTCCATGGCCGCCAGCCGGTCTTCCAGATTCTTATACTTATCGTCTGCAGGAGGGTACTGTTGCTCAGAGTAATCTTCATCCATTTCTTCTTCTTCCTCTTCAGCCTCAGACTCGGAAGGTACTACAACTCCTTTCCCTTTACCAACCCCTTCATCAGACGTCGAGGGGAAATCCAGGACTCTCCTAGCTTGGTTCTCAAATCTTCTTCCCATAGTGGTCACACCAATTCTTTTCTTTTTCTTCTTTTCTTTTTCCTTTTCCTTCTCTAACAGTGCTTTAAGGTCTTCTTGACCCTTTGCGAAGGTCATGAGGAGTTGTTGGAACTGCGAATTCTGTGCTTGCAGATCTTTGACCGTCTGCTCTATATCCATCTTGCTGAAATAAACAACAGAAAGATAAGGAAACCTGGTGTGAAGACCTGTTTATGCATATGATGAATGATATGTATTCATGTAATGCATTCAAGGATTCAGAAATTCAAAGTTGTTACAAACAAAAAGGAACACACGTCATATTAATAAGAAGAAATTTGTTAGTACATAAATGCCCCATGGGCAAAATATTACAAAATTCTTAATGTAAAAAGCCGTTGCGCATCCTCTTTGGTGCGATGTAAGTGTTGAGAGTCTGCTCTTCATGGAGTTGACGGGTAAGTTCCAAAACCTTCTTCTCACTGGCGTAGAAGTTGGCTTCAAAAGTATTTCATTCTTCCTTGAGTTGTATCTAACTCTTTTGCAAATCCTCCAATGATGTTGGCATGTCAGGATGTAGGAGGGTGTATGGAACCTCTCCTTCCATAACAGGCTCTTTGATCATAGGCAGAATATGGGGGTAAGGCATCATAAGATTCTAGGCGCGGTTTCGTACCCACTTGAGGTAAGGCTCAAGGGGGATGTAATTCTTGTGTCCCAGTGTCTTACTATCCACTTTGTTGGGCATCCTCCAAGCTCGGATAAACCTTTGTCGAAGTCCTTGAGCATCGTTATCGAAGTCAAAAACCACGCCTAGAATCAGCATGTCATGAGGGCCATCCCTTCGGGCATACCCAAATTGTCTCAGAGCTAAACAGAGGTTGTAGGTAATGCCTCCCCTAATGCCAAGTAATGGGACATTAGGGAATTCCCCACAATGATCAATGATAATGACATTTTCTCTGGACCGAGAACACCAAAGAACATCAGAATGTGTAAGAGTCATCAACCGTTGTGACCACCTCAAGCCTTGCTCATTCTTCAAGACTGATTGGGGAAGGTGAGAAATAAACCACCTTGCTAGAAGAGGAGTACAACACATGAGAACACCTCTTTTCCTCATTGTTCGTGTGTGAAATGAGTGGAGGATGTCCCCAAGTAATGTAGGCACAGGATTCTGGGATATGAAAATTTTGACAGCATTCACATCTATAAGTTGATCGGGGTTTGGGAACAAGACCAGCCCATAGATGAGAAGTGCTACAATCTCCTCAAAAGCATGCAGATCTAGAGAGTTCCAGCAGTCTTGTGCCTTCTCAAACAGAAACTTTGACAAGAAACCCTTGACACCACTTCTGGTTTCCCAATGACCTTTGATATCAGATGGTTGCAAGTGTAAGGCTTGAGCAACATCTTCAGGCTTTGGCTCTCTCTCCGTACCGTTGTAGGGTAGTTGATGGAGAATAGGAATCCTCAGGAGTTGAGAAAATTCCTCCAAAGTAGGTACTAGTTGGTAATCAGGAAATGTAAAGCAATGGTGTAGGGGGTCAAAGAACTGGAAGAGAACTTTCACCATGTCTTCTTCAATGTTGGAGTTGACCAAGTTGAGAAGTCTACCATGTCTTTCACTGAAGGGAGAATTCTCTGGAATCTTGGAAGTAAGCTCCTTGAGTAGAGGAGGGATTCTCACAAGGTTGACCTGAATAGTTTTCCTGCGAAGTGATTCCATTACCTACAAAACAAGAACAAAGATGAAGATCCAAACCCTTGAAATGGTTAGTGGATGCACATGATGCTTCATGATGTTTATGATGTATGCACAAGTATATGTACAAGAAAATCACACAAGATCCTAGTTTTAGGCTTGCATGGGGTTTCATAGGTAAGTACCCTCTTGAAGTTTAGTTGGCTCAACATGTCCTATAAATAGTAACCGGGTTCTAAGGAGCTCAATATAACTGGATTATTTTGTGTTCATTGTTTCAGTTTAGCCACTTAACTGGCGACCGAAATATTCCAAGAAAACAACCCTCAATGAGTGTAGTATCGAGTATCTACCAACTTCGGACTGAACCAAAGTTGGTCATCTCACTACCCCTAATAAGGCCAAGATGGTCAAGTAAAGGTTCTAAAAGTCCATTAGTGCTTCATGACATCACTCAGCGGCCCCGTATTCTCTTTGATTGACTCAAAGGCTACCGGTACCCACAAATATGTCGCACTAATATAGCTATTGCTTTAACCATATCGGTAACCCCGCACAGTTTCCACAACGTATTGCTATTTACCTATGAATGTTTCCAAAAAATACGGATGGAGGATTCGAACCCAAACAATAGAACCAAATGTAAAGCAATCAAAGCAAACAAAGTAAGCATGTAAAGGTGATCTAAACCCTAAGGTAACCCCTACTGATTTACATCCCCAGCAGAGTCACCAGTTCTGTGATACGGTGGGAGAACTGACTTGAGGTTTTGTGTTTGTGTTCGCAAATGTTTCAGTTTAGCAAGAGTCGCCACCGACTTTTTATTTTATCCAAAGGTAAGGTCAAAAAGCACAGGAAATACCTTTGAGATGTTTTCTTGGGTTCGGGGGGTAGATTATGAAAAAGGAAGGTGCTAGCACCCTTTTCATCCATGGTTTTTCATGGGCTCTTAGTTACTTGTTTAGATCACTTGCTTTTGCTTTTCAATTGTTTGAAATGGTGCTTTGTGTGTGGTTTTGAAAAAGTTTTGAAAAGAGGCCATCGTTGTGGAAACCTTTGTAATGATTCTTGTTTGAATATATACAAAGGTGTATTGTCTTTTGAAAAGATTTTTCAATGTTTGATTGTTTGAAAGTTTGTTTATGGGAAATGTTTTGAAATTGTGTCGTGAGGTGTGTTTGAAAATAGCAAGGATGTTTTGCAAGTTTTGATCAAGTAACTAAGAGTTGTCTACCCTATTTTACTCAAAGGTCTTTCCTACACATTTTTAACCCTTTTGACAGTGTTGTTTTACCATTGTATTTGGTAAACAACCTTGTATTAGTATGTTAAACGGGACAGGCGCGGGTCATCGTATGGACCATGATAGCAATATTGCCAAGTATCTTTAGCAATTTTTGAGGGACTAGATCATTTTGTATAGGCAACCAAGATAGCGTCATCGAGGGACTATGATCTTTTGTTTTGTTTTTGTTTTGCCAAGATACTCAACATGCATAACATGGCCATTTTTAAAGGCAACAAGTGGATGAAACCCTAGGGGTGCATGTGTGCATTGTGTTGTCAATTTACATGCTTTTTGTCTTTGTATTAGGTCATCTATTTGTTTGATTTTGGATTTTTGCATACAAACCCTAATCTCTAATCATTGCATAATTGAAAGCATAAATGCATAAAATAAATCTATGCTATTACAACATTTGATATGGGAAGGGGAATACAATTTTTGAATGGGGGATATTTGCAAGAAAATAAAACCCTAATATTTACTATTACATCCAAATTGAATAATTGGTACAAATAATAAAGGAACAATATTTAAATAAACAAATTAAATATGAATATGCAAAATAATCTAAATATGCAAGAAAAATGTTTTTGTTTATTTTTATGTATATAAATTTTTTTTTTAATGTATTAACAAAAGGGAAATAAAAGATTATTTTTGAAAAGGGTAGGAAACCCTGATTTTCTTTTTAAGAAAGTAAATTATATATATATATATATATATATATATATATATATATATATATATATATATATATATATATATATATATATATATATATATATATATATATATATATATATATATATATATATATATATATATATATATATATATATATATATATATATATATATATATATATATATATATATATATATATATATATATATATATATATATATATATATATATATATATATATATATATATATATATATATATATATATATATATATATATATATATATATATATATATTAATTATATACAATAAAATAAAATATATACGAAAATAAAAATATATTAGAAAAAAATATTATTTAAGTATAAATAATAAAAATAAAGGTATAATATTATTATGTATTATTTTCAAGTTTTCATTAAGGAAAATAAAAGTATATATTAATTAAATTATTTTTATGTTAGAAAAATAAAATAAAATATAAAAATAAATGTGAAAATTTATAAAAATATTTTTGGTATTTTTTATGTTTGGAAAATAATAAAATAAAATCAGAAATGAAAAATAAATACAAAAATATAAAAATATGAAGAAATGTGCCAGGGGGGTGCAGTCAGCAATGCAGGGGGTGCCAAAAGTGAGAAACACAGGCCCAACCCAGTTCCAGACTTCATCTTCAACCTCTTGTTCAAAAAAACGCGCGCCCTGTACAAAATGACAGATCCTGCATACGTGCTCTAATGCAAAAACTCATAACATCAAAGTTGTAGCATTTTTCAAGACGAATCCAACCATATAAGAAACTTAATCTAACTCTCAAAGACCAGAGAGAATTTCTCTGGCCCTAATTTCTAACCTAACTTTTTCAGAAAGTTCATGGATCAAATTCTCTTAACACGTTTAACTTAAATGAAAACTGAGCATATGTACAGCTTCATGGCTATGAGTATTACATTTTTTATTCACAAATCTAAGCCTAATGATTCCCAAATAGAGAGATAGGAAGTTGATAAAAACCTGTTTCAATTGAGATTGTGTATGGCAATGTGGAGCTTTTTAGTGAGGCCTGAGGTGTTTGGGAGCTTGCTTGAACTTCCTCTGACCTTCCCCAATGCCTAGTTTGCCTTGAATGTGCTTGAACAAGCTTGTAGAACTCAACCTACACAAGATGAAAACAGAAATGGTAAACCTTATAAAGGGAGTTACAGTCACTCTTCAATGGTTGGGATAGCTTGGATAGGTTATGTGGAATGTGTTTGAACAAGTTTGAGGCAAAACGCACGAGGTTTTTTTGCTATGGAAGTCAAACTGCAGGGAGTGCCATGTTTTGCCAATGGAAGGTGATTTTGTGCTTTGGAAGGATTAAGGACTCAAAGGCTCATGTTTCTAGCTCAAGGGGATGTGTGAAACTTGTCTCAAATTCTTTCAAAAGTTGGTTCTAACAGATGTGCAAGATGTGTTGTATTTGACAAGTTTCTTGGTTATGAAGCAAAATGAGAAGTGACAAAGAGCAGGCCTATACATGCTAGCTCTAACCCTGCATACATTGTGTAAGATTGGCCCCAAGTTTGTGGATTTGGTTTGCTGTATAAGATCTTGTTCAAGGCTCAAGGATTCTATTTGACATAAAACAAGATTTTGACAAAAATGGCAAAGTTACCTTTTACTATTTTTGGATTAATATAATGTATAATCCTCTATTGACATAAACAAAGCCTTAGACCAATGGATTTGCATTTAATTATTGAGTATGGAAGGGTTTTGGGACCTGTAATCAAGTACAAACAAGGCTGATTAGAGTTTGCAACTTGTATCAATATGAACATGCCATGGATCAAAAGTGAGTTTTTACCAACTTCAAGCCTTCGATTCTCCCTAACCACAAATAATTTTGGAGAGTTCTTGGACATTTTGGAAAGCTTGTAACATTCTATACAATCCATCTTTGAAATTCATTTTGATATTCCAAGTGTAACTATGTGAAAAATGGTCATGAAGATAGGTCAAAATCCTGTATAGATTAGGGCAAAACTTCACTAAGTTAAAAGTTTCATGGGCCCTTGTTCCAAAAATCATAACTTGAGATCCAAGCTTCTTTTGGGAAAACTTTGTGAATAAAAGTTGTAGATTTTGTGGAGGAATACAACTTTCATGTTGGAAGTTTTGTTTGAATCCAATTGCATCAAGGTGAAAATGTTGGGCAAAGTTGGAAAAAATTAAGAAAATTTCATAACTTAGAAAAATTCTAAGTTATGAAAATTTTCAATCGTAAACCCTAATTTTCAAAATTGGGTTTCTTGATGAACAAGTTTCATGTTTTGACACATCTTGATGAAAAGTGACTCTTGGAACTTGATTTTGACCAAAAAGTCAAAGTTTGACTTTTCAGTGTACAATCAAATTTTGATCAGTTGACTAGAAAATTCATCTGTCAATCCAATGCATTTGAGATCTTTTGAACCTTGTGAATAGGTCAAGATTATGCCATTGAGTCCTTGAACCCATGCTTTAACCTAATTTTCCATTGGCTAGGTGAAAAATCATAAATTGCCCTTATACAGTCAAAACCCTAAAAATGACCATTTTGCCCTTTTGATGATCTGATCAAATTTCTTGAGTAGTTGTGGTCCAAACTTGATCAAATGGTTCATATGAGCTTATAATGTTTATGTGGATCAAAATTAATGAGGTTTGACTGTAAATTGGCCACAATTGACTTTTTCCCCAATACAGCTGATTTCTAGGTCAATTGTCCAATTGACTGGGCAAAAATTTGATTTAAAGCTTGAAACTTGGTAGAGGCAATCTTATAAGTCCAACATGAAGTATGAAAGTCACTTTGAGCATTGGAAGTCAAAAAATCCCTGTGCAAACTCAAACCCTAATTTAGGTCAATAGTGCAAAGAGATGTCTTGAGCAGTGCAAAACCCTAATCTGGTCTTGAGTTCAAAGAGTCTTATGATGAGAAATCTTGATAAAATGAGAGGGAAAATTTTGGGGTACAACACACATGATCAAAAATCTCTCTCAAAGGGAAAACTCAAATCACCAGAAAATCCAAAATATCAAATATGGACTATCCAAGTTCATACATAAGAGGTAGCAACAGTGGAAGATAAAATAACCTCACATTAGAATTTTCACACATCAAGAAAGGTGTCAGAACATCAGATAAGGCATCATGCACATAAACTCCACCAGCAGTAGCAACCGCATCAGAAGCTCCAACAAGCATGACAGACAATCATGGTCCCCCTAAATAGTTGCATCTATCAAGCAACCACAACCACTACTCTCTCCTTAGAAGTACCACAGTGCTATAAGTATGCTAATCAACATGTCAAGACATGTTTCATAACATCAGGATAACACATAAACACTAACACTCTACCCCCCCCCCCCCCCCCCCCATTTTAGCCAAAAATTTGCAAAAATAGAGGAAATGTAAACAAAAAATGGAAGCGCACAAGCATAAAACACATACGGAAGAACACATAGCAAATGAAAACAAATAATAATGGAAACACACACTTCAAAAACTTTAGATGGTCATCCACCTATTTCCCCTGTCAAAGATCCTCCTGTATTCCTTGATGTTATCACCATCCCTTATATTCTCTAAAGACCCTTTATTCCATTTAATAGCAACTTGCTTAGGATCCTCAAGCATTAGAACATAAAGGAAAGATGCAGTATTAGTTGCACTCCTCTATATATGTAATTTCTATAACTCTTCAATAATGCAAGTTTCAACCCCGCTGCTTATGTTCTCAATCTGATCTTTAAACATAACAATAAGTTGTTCCTTGTTGTGCATATGCTCTAGAGTAATAACCTTTCTTTCAGAAAGATTCTTAATAAGTTGATTATGACTATCAAGGTTCTTGTTACATCCATATTGAATGAGATATCTAATATCATTCATATCTTCACCAAGTAATTTCATAACATATGGTCAATCCATACCAGTTGAGAACAACCTTTCCTTGTTCCACCATACTCATATTCAGTAGTATTTCTAGATGCACAAATTTGAATTTTATTGAAACAGGAAATCAAATTATTTCTCAGACATAAATACCTACTGATCCACTTTGACCCAATGATGCAATTCAAGATCCTTCTTTCTTGAAAGGTAGAACACAACCTTGGTTCAAGCTTAGAAACAAGACATGAATTTGATATTTCTTTATTGAATTTTATAATGTCTGCTTCATTAGAGTATTTTGTATTGATATCCTTGAGTTGTTCTGTCTAAACTCTAACTTCTGTATCAACATTTATGGACTCACAAATTGTTTATTTTCTTGTCTCCTCGGTCTACACTTAAGATATCCCAACATTTTCTTCGACATCCTTCTCCCTTTCAGTGCATGAATCATCAACTATCACACTTGTTGATTCCATAACATCTTTAGTTCTGGAGTTAAAAACTCTATAAACTCTTCTGTTTGAAGAGTAGCCTAAAAATATCCCTTTATTCCTTATGAGATCCTCCTTACTTTTTTTTATCTTTGTTCACCAAGATATACATTTACTCCCAAAGGTATGAAAATACTTGACTGTAGGCTTCTTTCCTTTCCATATCTCTTAGATATTAGTTGAAGTACCTCCTCTTAAAGTGACCCTATTATGAATGTAGCAAGCATTACTTATAGCTTCAGCCCAAAACTCTAATGGTAGTTTCTTAGCATAAAGCATAACTCTAGCAAATTCCTGTATAGCCCTAGTCTTTTGCTCAACAATTCTATTTTGCATAGAAGTGATGGAACAAGAGAACTCATGACCAATAACTTTAGAAACACAAAATTCAGAGAATTTTGCATTTTCAAACTCCATGTCATGTTCACTTATAACCTTGGCAATCACACAATTCTTCTCCTCTTGAATGCTTTAACACAATTTTTTAAGACTTCAAAGCATATGATTTTTCTCTGAGAAATCTCATCCAAGTATACCCAGAAAATTCGTCTATAACCGCATAGAAAAATCTCTTCCCACCCAAGCTTTCTATCTGCATAGGTCCCAATAAGTCCATATGAAGAAGTTCCGGCACTTTTGAAGTAGTATGATGTTGCAACATTGGGTGTGACATCATGGTTTGCTTTCTAGTTTCACACTCATCACATACTTGCCTTTCTTCAATCTTGAGCTCTAGAATTCTTCTTATAGTTCCTTAAGATATGATTTCCTTCATTTTGTTGAGATGAAGATGTCCAAGTTTTTGGTTCCATAGCTTTACTTCATTATTATTGGCTATTATACATATGGAAGCGTAAGTAATTATTTGAGTTTCCCACAAATAGAAGTTGTCTTTAGACCTTATTCCCTTCATCATAACAACATATTTCTCATCTTTGACTAGGCATTCATATTTTGAGAAATTGACTAACAATCCTTGGTCACACAATTAAATAATGATAATAAGATAGAAGTTAATCCTTTCACAATAATAACATCTTCTAAACTAGGTGAACAACAAATATCAACTTACCAACTCCTTTGATTTCACCTTTAAACCCATCACCAAATCTGACAGTTCCTGTGAGATGAGGTCTAATATTCTCCAACAACTTCTGAACCCCTGTCATGTGCCTAGAGAACCCACTGTTAAAGTGAAAGTCTTCTCCATTTGAGTCTCTTAAGGAAGTATGAGCAATAAAGTTCATATCCCTATTTTCAACATTTCTCTTTTTGCCTAATTGATCAACCTTAGAATAAACTGAAGTTTTTTTTATCTCCATACAGTTTATAGTAGAGAGGCTTAATATGGCCATGCTCACCATAATAATGACACATCCACATTGATGATTGGAATCTAGATAATGTTTTATCATGTCTTCCAGAATGTTATAACATGTGGTTGGAGATGTTAATCATTCTCTTCCTCTCAGGGGGGAAAGAACTCCTCTTCAGATACTTTTCTTTGTTTGTTATCAGATTGATAATCAATTTCAGTATCTCCATCCTCTCTTGCCATATCCACTATACTTTTCATCTTCTTCAAGGAATCTGACATGTTATTAAGCTTGGAATTTAAGAGAGTTACCTCACTTTGTAGATGAGAAATAGTACATAGAATTTCCTTCTTTTTATTCTCCAATTCAACTATGATCTTTCTCTATTCTTCTACTGTCTTAACACTTTCTTCGCCCCCGTCATAAGTATCCTTGTAGGATACATCCAGATCTTCATAGAGATGATTATCATCACAAGCTTCTACTTCATCTGCCCATCTTCTAAAAAGAGCCATCACCAATTTTGCAGTTTCATTGTTAGCCTCATCTTCTGCCTTATCATCATTAGGACAAGATACAGTGAACCCTTTTTTTGCTTCTTGATAAAGTTTGGACATTCTGGCCTACTATGACCAAAACCTTCACACTCAAAACATTGACTATCTTTGCTTTGATTTGACTTGTCTTCAGTTCTGGTATTCTTTTGAGTATCATAGTTGTTACTGAAATTCTGGCAGCAGATACTCAATGTCACAGTGAATGTTATGACACCGTATCTGACACACTTCAAGACAGTAATTTTAAAAGCAGTAAAGAACACAATCAATTATTTACCCAGTTCAGTGTGTAACAACACCTACTCTGGGGGCTACCAAGCCAGGGAGGAAATGCACTATAAGAGATATTAATTTAGGAATAAACCAACCAGTTTATCTCCTTCACTTAAGACCTACCCAATGCAACTTCAATCTAAGTTCAACTTAAACCTGAGTTCCTTCTCACTCCCCCTCAATCACAGCAGTGATACTAAACTATTGATTAATGAAATTATGAAGATACTCTTCAGTACACACACTTGATTTTGCTTCACAGCTTTAATCAAGTGATAAATACTCGTGCTTCAAAGCTTTGAGTGATATACAACCCTAACTTGACTTTGCTTCAAAGCTTTAATCAAGTGACACAAACACTCGTGCTTCAAAGCTTTGAGTGATACACAACCCTTACAATCAAATCCTACTCCAAGTCACTTATCACAATGATAATTGCTTGGCTCACAGTAGTTACAACTATACAAGCCCTTATTGATCTTCTGTCAAAAAGTGTCCTTCACCAACAGTCTTCATGAGGAATATATAGGCAGTTATTCTTCAGTTAGGGCTTCCACGAAAATAGCTAGGGTTAATTAGGGTTAACCTCAAGACTTGGTCATAGGTCTTTAATAACCAGATTAGGGTTAAGTAGAGTTAACCTAATGTCCACGTGAGAATCTGATCTGGACTGTATAAACCAGATTCCTGAAAAATCTCAGGAATAACAAATCTGCACAAATGTTAGATCAATACAGGATGTCTTAACATTGGTTATGACAACAAGAATCCTGTTTACTGATTTTGGTAGAATGCAATAAATATGATCATTGCTTAATGATCAGCTAAACACTCATATTGAGTAGCTCCTGTATGACATTCTTTTTCTGCAGAATGTACCTTGTATCCCAGAATGTTATGACATCAGTCATGACATTCACACAACTGGTTTTACCAAAAAAAATGCCAACAACCAAACACTTACAAACTCCCCCTTTGGCAAATTTTTGGCTAAAACCCCTAAACAATCAGAGATTAGAAAGCAGCGGAATTTTTTAATAACATCTACCAAGTCTAATTCTACCAAAATTATCACACAATCTTATCCCCCTCTTTAGCCATAAATAGGCCAAAGATACTTGTACTTTTAAGTTATACAGTCATCCAAAAGGAATAATAAAAACACAGAGAGCAAAAATCAAAAGTCATTTGCAGCAACAGGTACCGGCATCAAACTTGACAACTACACTGATCTTCAAGCACTGTTATCTTTAGAGGAGGCACTATCTTCAGCATTATGCTGGTCTTCATCAGCATCCTCTTCCCTTCTTTGTACTTCATTCTCCTCCTGTTCTAGTCTAGCAATCAGGTCCTCAAGAGTCCTTTTCCTTGTATCAAGCTCTTTGCAGGTTTCCTTCAGCACAGCTATAACATCAGTTGTCTTGGAATGAGATTTGACAGTTGATGTCTCAGCAGATGTCATGACAATGTCAGGGACATGTGTTCCTTGAAAAATCTTATAGTGCAAACCAAGAGCAGGGGCTCTTTTACATACATTATCTTTTTTAACTATAATGTTAGGATACTGAGCAATGACTATACCACATAGGAGAGAGGGAAAGGCAATAGGGACTTTAATAGCACAGCTTCCAGCATGTTTCAATGTTTGATAAAAGATATACTTGCCATAGTCAAAGTTTGTCCTGGTTCCAATAGCATAAATAAATCTTCCCAAGCCTGTGGAGATGGTTGATTTATGGTTGGTGGGAACCCAGTTAGCTGCACCAATTTTGTGCAGAATGGCAAACTTCATGCTCAGCTTGCTTGCATTCAGCTTCCCTTTTAAGGGCCAGCTCTTGACTTGATTTGTAGTGATGGTTTGACACACTTGGTTGTCAGTAACCTCAAGCTCAGGGTAAGCATCATCAGGTCTTCCTAGGAATTTGTTTATTTCAGAGGGAGAGAAATTTACCTTCCTTCCTCTCACATACACACACTTAAAATCGACTGACTTTCCATCAACACACCCATCAGATAAATGTACTATGAATTCTTTGACAAGAATTTCATAGCAGTTGGTAAACTTTACCATAGTATTTATTAGACCAGCAGTCTTGATTAGATCCATGATCTTCTTACATTCCATGGCACTGTTGTTCAGCTCTCTTTCCAAGGCGATCCTTTTCAAAAATACATACTTCCACCTGTTTGCATTCTCTGGATGGTGAAAGGAGATGTTGTCAATGGCAACTTCAGGGACCTTAGGTATTTTGCTCGAAGAGAGTTTCTTTCTGAGAGGAATGTCTGGAACATTACTCTCAACATCAAACTCAAATTCTGATTCCTCATCAGATTCAGAGGGTTCAGGCTCCTTCCTTTTCTTGGCTATTGGTTGTCTCAAAGGTTTTGAGAGACTACCAACAGGTACTCTAGTTTTCACCTTCCCCTTCTCTTTTGACAATCCAGCCTTCTCAGCTTCTACTCCAGTCTTGTTCTCAGACCTGGTTTTCTTATGAACAACTTCAGTAGCCTTCTCTTTGGAGAGGCTTTTGGCAGCATCCTGCTTTCCTTTTCTGTTCATCATCCTTCTAGATATGCTAGGGTTGATATTGGAAATTAAGTCATTGTAAGAGTATTCTTCATCAACATCAATAACCGGGGGTTCAACATCCTTCTCAGTAGGGTTCTGGTGATCATCACGATTTTCAGAAGATTTCCTAATGTTGTCATCAGGTGTCTCAACATTATGAGTGACATCTGGATTTATTTCAACATTTGGACTAGCAGATTCTTGGTTCAAAGGTACAGAAATGCCAGGTACAGAGTGATTCTCATTCAGAATCCTAGTGACTAGTCTAGCTATAGCTTGATGAACATAAACAGGACCTTCCCTATTTGCTATTTCTGGAGGAACAAAAGATGATGGTTGAAAGGATTTACCAGATGGAGAGGCTTGTGATCTTCTTGCATGTCTGGTTCGTAGCTTCTTGACTTTAATGGGGTCAGCTGCCAGTTCACGAAGAGGAGTTATCTCCAGAACATCAGAATCCATGCAGTTTGTGATTGCCCTAGGTTCACGATCAGATGATGCGGAAGAAGCAGTCGCCTTTGAAGAGGATGATGACATGGATAGTTGAGACATTTTGAGTGATTTAGAAAACAGGTAACAATGATAGTGAAATCTTCATTTGAGAGATTGGAGATTGTTGCAGAAACGTGAGAGAAGGGAGATATATGAATGTCTATTCAACTTCTTAAAATTTTGGAAAGAAATAGAGAAACAGATGATTAGCCCAATCAGAGTAGACTTAACTAAAATATCTCTCTCATTCCTTGTTATAAGCAAAATTAATTGCTACATTTCTTCATGTTGGCAAATACCCAGCTTGCCCCTCAAATTTTCAAATTGACTAGCATCAAGTGCCTTGGTAAAAATGTCAGCCAGTTGTAGTTCAGTGGCAACATGTTCCAGTTTAATCGCCTTTTCCTCCACAAGATCTCTGATGAAGTGATGTCTAATGTCAATATTCTTGGTCCTGCTATGCTGAATAGGATTCTTGGAAATGTTGATAGTACTCAGATTGTCACAGTACAATGTCATAACATCTTGTGTGACATTATACTCAGTAAGCATCTGTTTCATCCAGATCATTTGAGAACAGCTACTACCAGCTGCTATGTATTCAGCTTCAGCAGTAGATAGAGACACACAGTTCTGTTTCTTGCTGAACCAAGAGACAAGATTATTTCCCAAGAAGAAACATCCTCCAGAGGTGCTCTTTCTATCATCAACACTTCCAGCCCAATCAGCATCACAGTAACCAGTCAGAGTTGGTTCACATCCATGAGAGTACGGAAATCCATAGTTGTAAGTTCCACTCACATACTTCAGAATTCTTTTTACTTGGTTGATATGACTTACTTTGGGTTCATCCTGGTATCTTGCACATACTCCAACTGCAAAAGCAATGTCAGGTCTGCTAGCTGTTAAGTATAGCAGACTTCCTATCATGCTTCTGTACAAGCTTTGGTCCATATTAACCCCACTTGAATCTTTGGACAACTTTAAATGAGTAGGTGCATGAGTCCTTTTGTGACTGACATTCTCCATCCCAAACTTCTTGACAATGTTCTTTGTATACTTGCTTTGAGACAGAAAAATTGAGTCTTCCATCTGTGTGACTTGCAGTCCAAGAAAGTAGGCCAATTCTCCCATGAGGCTCATTTCAAATTCAGCTTGCATCTGGTCAGTAAAATTTTTAACCATTTTATCTGAAATTCCCCCAAACACTATGTCATCAACATAGATTTGAGCTACCATTATCTTTCCTCCTTCATTTTTGACAAAAAGAGTTTTATCCAAGCCTCCTTTCCTGTATCCTTTGTCAGAGAGGAATTTTGTCAACCTGTCATACCATGCTCTAGGAGCTTGTTTCAGGCCATATAAAGCTTTCCTTAATTTGTAGACATGATCAGGGCAGTTTGGATCCACAAATCCTTTAGGCTGTTCCACATAAACTTCCTCATTTAAGTACCCATTAAGGAAGGCACTCTTTACATCCATCTGAAATAACTTGAGCTTAAGGAGACAAGCAATTCCCAATAGGAGTCTGATTGATTCCAGTCTGGCTACAGGAGAAAAAGTCTCATCAAAATCAACCCCTTCAACTTGAGTGTATCCTTGAGCAACAAGTCTTTCCTTATTCCTGGTGACAACTCCTTCAACATCTGATTTGTTCTTGTAGATCCATTTTGTGCCAATGATGTTTGTTCCTCTTGGTCTAGGAACTAACTCCCATACTTCATGTTGCTTGAATTGGTTCAATTCATCTTGCATTGCTCCAATCCAGTATTCATCAGTTAAAGCCTCCTTAACATTTCTTGGTTCAATCTTAGATACAAAGCAAGAGTTTGTGATGATTTCTCTAGATCTTGTAATGACTCCACTGTTAGGATCTCCTATGATGAGTTCCTTAGGATGATCTTTCTGAATTCTGATGGAAGGTTCTTTGTTAGCTTCCTTTGATTCAGACTCTGATGAAGTAGTCTTAGGAACATCATCCTTTTGAGTTGAGGTCTCAAAGAATGTCTCAACATCATATGGGACATTTGTTTCCTCATGGTAATCATCAACTATGACATTTATAGATTCCATCATAACTTTGGTCCTGGAATTGAATACCCTATAAGCTCTGCTGTTGGTAGAGTATCCTAGGAATATTCCTTCATCAGTTTTAGGGTCCATCTTTCTCCTTTGTTCAAGATCTGTCAGAATATAGCATTTGCTTCCAAATACATGGAAGTACTTCACTGTAGGATTTCTTCCTTTCCAAAGTTCATAAATGGTGGATGATGTTCCCTTTCTCAAGGTGACCCTGTTATGTACATAACAGGCTGTATTCATAGCTTCAGCCCAAAAATGAATAGGAAGTCTTTTGGCATGTATCATTGCTCTGGCAGATTCCTGTATAGTCCTGTTTTTCCTTTCCACAACTCCATTTTGTTGAGGAGTTATGGGTGAAGAGAATTCATGATTAATTCCTTCTGAGGAGCAGAACTCATCAAACTTACTGTTTTCAAATTCCTTGCCATGATCACTTCTGATTCTGACAATGCATCCTTCTTTTTCTCTTTGAATTCTTTTGCACAGTTCCTCAAATACTTTAAATACATCAGACTTTTCCCTAATGAAGTTAATCCAGGTGAATCTGGAAAAATCATCCACAACAACATAGGCATATCTTTTTCCACCAAGACTTTCCACCTGCATTGGTCCCATCAGATCCATATGTAGAAGTTCTAGAACCTTAGAGGTGGTCAAATGTCTTGTCTTTGGATGTGACATTCTAGTCTGCTTTCCAACCTGACATTCACCACAGACTCTCCCTTCATCAATTTGCAGCCTTGGAATCCCTCTGACTGCCTCCATGGATATAATCCTTTTCATTCCTCTTATATGTAAATGACCAAGTTTTTGGTGCCACAGTTTCACTTCTTTTTCTTCTTTGGCAATAGAGCACACGGAAGAATAATTAGTGTTCTCAGACTCCCATAAGTAGCAGTTGTCTTTAGATCTGACTCCTCTCATTACAACTTCTTGTTTTTCATTAGTTACAAGACATTCAGACTTGGTGAAGTTGACCTTGAATCCTAGATCACATAATTGACTGATACTTATGAGATTAGCAGTCAAGTCTTTTACCAGTAATACTTCATTTAATTTTGGAACTCCAGGGCAGTCCAAGTTTCCAACTCCTTTGATTTCTCCTCTAGCACCATCTCCAAAAGTCACATAACTAGTAGTATGAGGTTTAACATTATTGAGAAGATTCTTGATTCCAGTCATGTGTTTAGAGCATCCACTGTCAAATTACCAGTCTTCCTTTGCAGAGACTCTAAGGGAGGTGTGAGCTATCAGGGCAACAACCTTTTTCTTCCACTGTTGAGTATATGGTGCCTTGTTAGACTTAGGTTTGACAACTGGGGTTTGATTAGGATATCCATATAATCTGAAGCAAAATGGCTTTATGTGACCAAACCTCCCACAATGATGACATCTCCATCTTTGATACTTTTTCTTCATATTTCTCTATTCTCGATGTTGAGTGCTATGTTGTGACATCTGCTTTGACATTTGTTTATCAGGTCTGATTTTCTTCTTGTCTATAATAGATTTCTTTGCTTCCACAAATCCTAGACCAGACTTGTTTCCCACATTTTGTCCAACCTGAAGGATTTCTTCTAATTTGTCAGTTCCATTTGTCAGCATCTTGACAGATTTGGTCATCTGGTCAAGTTTTGAGTTTAGCATTTGAACTTCACTTTCGAGATGACTTATAGTATCAATGCATGCCTTCTTCTCAGCCTCCAACTTTACTATGAGTTTTTTTTGTCTCTCATTTTGCTGACAGACTTCAGCACTTCTGATACATAACTTCTTGTAGGAGTCAGCCAGTTCTTCAAATGTTACTTCCTCATCACTAGAGTCACTATCAGAGTTACAAATACCCGTTAGTGCAGTAACTAGTTTGGCTGATTCTTCTTCAGAATTACTTTCTGAGTCACAATCAGACCAAGTAACAGACATTCCTTTCTTTTGTTTCTTAAGAAAGGTAGGACATTCAGCTCGAATGTGCCCATATCCTTCACATCCATGGAATTGGATTCCTTTGCTTTGATTTCCCTTCTCTTCAGACTTTGGTCTTTTGCTGGAGTCATAAGATCTGTTAATGTCAGAGGGAATGTTCTTGACATTTGACCTTGACTTTGGGTCCATTCTCTTGATGAGTTTGTTGAACTGCCTTCCAAGCATGGCTATAGCTTCTGAAATATTTTCTTCTTCATCCTCCTTGTTTTCATCTTCAGTATTAGATACAAGTGCCATGCTCTTGTTTTTCTTGTCGACATTGTCACGGATCCCCATCTCAAAGGTCTGAAGTGACCCAATGAGTTCATCAACCTTCAAGTTGCAGATATCCTGAGCTTCCTCTATAGCAGTCACCTTCATTGCAAATCTTTTAGGCAAGGATCTGAGAATCTTTCTCACCAGTTTTTCTTCTGACATCTTTTCTCCCAATGCTCCTGACGTGTTGGCAATTTCCAAGATGTTCATGTGAAACTCATGAATGGTTTCATCTTCCATCATCCTTAGGTTCTCAAATTTGGTAGTCAGCATCTGAAGCCTTAACATTTTTACTTTGGATGTGCCCTCATGGGTAGTTTTGAGAGTGTCCCAAACATACTTGGCCAGTTCACATTGATGTACTAGTCTGAATATGTTTCTATCAATTCCATTGAACAAGGCATTTAATGCTTTGGAGTTACCCAGGGCTAACTCATCTTCTTCTTTTCTCCATTCTTCCTCAGGTTTCAGACTGGTTGTCCCATCTTTCCTAGTTATGGTGGGATGGTTCCATCCTTTGTCAGCAGCTCTCCAAGCCTTTTTGTCCAGTGATTTTAAGAAGGAAATCATACAAGGTTTCCAGTAGTCATAATTTGATCCATCCAGAATGGGTGGTCTGTTCCCAAATCCTCCTTCTTTGTCCATAGCACCAGAAAATAATATCCCTAGATCTCACCCAGTAATACAGGCAGGGTGCCTGCTCTGATGCCAATTGAAATTCTGGCAGCAGATACTCAATGTCATAGTGAATGTTATGACACCGTATCTGACACACTTCAAGACAGTAATTTTAAAAGCAGTAAAGAACACAATCAATTGTTTACTCAGTTCAGTGTGTAACAACACCTACTCTGGGGGCTACCAAGCCAGGGAGGAAATGCACTATAAGAGATATTAATTTAGGAATAAACCAACCAGTTTATCTCCTTCACTTAAGACCTACCCAATGCAACTTCAATCTAAGTTCAACTTAAACCTGAGTTCCTGCTCACTCCCCCTCAATCACAGCAGTGATACTAAACTATTGATTAATGAAATTATGAAGATACTCTTCAGTACACACACTTGATTTTGCTTCACAGCTTTAATCAAGTGACAAACACTCGTGCTTCAAAGCTTTGAGTGATATACAACCCTAACTTGACTTTGCTTCAAAGCTTTAATCAAGTGACACAAACACTCGTGCTTCAAAGATTTGAGTGATACATAACCCTTACAATCAAATCCTACTCCAAGTCACTTATTACAATGATAATTGCTTGGATCACAGTAGTTACAACTATACAAGCCCTTATTGATCTTCTGTCAAAAAGTGTCCTTCACCAACAATCTTCATGAGGAATATATAGGCAGTTATTCTTCAGTTAGGGCTTCCACAAAAATAGCTAGGG
The DNA here is from genome assembly GCA_948472305.1 of Vicia faba. Lineage (NCBI taxonomy): Eukaryota > Viridiplantae > Streptophyta > Magnoliopsida > Fabales > Fabaceae > Vicia > Vicia faba. Next base: position 271,541 of record CATIWC010000541.1, on the reverse strand, counting down.
TTAATTAAGGTTAACCTCAAGACTTGGTCATAGGTCTTTAACAACCAGATTAGGGTTAAGCAGAGTTAACCTAATGTCCACGTGAGAATCTGATCTGGACTGTATAAACCAGATTCCTGAAAAATCTCAGGAATAACAAATCTGCACAAATGTTAGATCAGTACAAGATGTCTTAACATTGGTTATGACAACAAGAATCCTGTTTACTGATTTTGGTAGAATGCAATAAATATGATCATTGCTTAATGATCATCTAAACACTCATATTGAGTAGCTCCTGTATGACATTCTTTTTCTACAGAATGTACCTTGTATCCCAGAATGTTATGACATCAGTCATGACATTCACACAACTGGTTTTACCAAAAAAAATGCCAACAACCAAACACTTACAGTTACTGATGTCAGATGAGATGTTCAGAACATTTGGTCTTCCTCTTCTATACATTCTCTTCAGAGTTATATTGAATTATTTCCCAAGTAATACAATGGTTTTAGACTAACCTTCATCAATATTTAGATCTGTTTGACCTTCTTCATCTTCAACATTGGAAACAAAAGTTATACTCTTGTTATTTTTCTCAAACTAGTAATTAATATCCAATTCAAAAGTTTGAAGTGACCCAACAAGTTCATCAACTCTCATGGTGTTAATTTCTTGAGCTTCTTCAATAGTAGTTACCTTCATGTCAAATTTCCTAGGTAAATACCTAAGAATATTTCTCACAAGCTTTTGTTTTGACATCTTTTCTCTTAATGCACTAGATGCATTTTCTATTTCAAGAACCTTCATATGATATTCCTGGATGGTTTCATCATCATTCATCTTTAAGTTCTCAAATTTAGTAGTGAGAAGCGGAAGTCTTGACATTCTTACTTTGGATGTACCTTCATGAGTTGTTCTGAGGATTTCCCAAGCATCATTGGCTACAATACAAGTATTAATCAAGTTGAAAACTTTCCTGTCTACTCCATTAAATAAAACATTCAAGGTTTTGGATTTTCCAAGAGATAATTTATCATCCTCATCATTCCAATCTTCCTCTGACTTCAAAGATACATTATTATCTTTAACCTTCTCAACAAGATGTTACCATCCTTTCAAAACAACCTTCCAAGCTTTGTTGTCCATGGGTTTTAGAAAAGACACAATTCTAAATTTCCACAAATCATAATTTGAACCATCTAACAAAGGTAGTATGTTATTGTATCCTCCTTCTTTATCCATACTACCAGAAATTATTCTCCCTGGAGCTCACCTAATAACTAGAACTTGGTGTCTGCTCTGATGCCAATTGAAATTCTGGCACTTATAATAAAAATGTCAAGATTGATATCCTAACACCAATACAATGTGAAGACATATGTTATGACATTATCTGCTGACAGAAAAAATAGAAGATTGTGCAGGAAAAATAAATTGTAGAAAATTAAACAACAAAATCAATTGTTAACCCAGTTCAGTGCAACGTCACCTACTCTGGGGGCTTCCATTACAGGAAGGAAATCCACCATGATAATATTAGGTTAAATCCTAAACAATTCCAGTTTACAGCTTCTCTCCTAATCACTACCTTGTGCAACTTCTACCTAGGAACCTCCTAAATATAAGAACCCCCTCTCACTTCCAAACACCTCAATAATATCTACAGACACAATCCCAGTGACTAGAATCAAAACCCAAATAGAATATTACTCTTCAAATAAACATTACTTAGTTTTTCTTAAAAGCTCCAACTAAGAACAATGCTTAATTCTTTGCTTAAAAGCTCATGAGTGAGAATAATAACTTGATATAAAATCAAGTAACAATCAGTCAACCTCAATGCCTCAAAAGATACATGAGTTACATACAAAGAACACAAGCACAAAGAACTTAAATTACTCCCAAAACTATAATCCTTATATTGCACCCACAGTTTCTTCTATGTGAATGCTTGCCATTTTAGGTTTAACAAGTCCTTATTTATAGACTCTTGCAGTATGGGCTTGGACTCTTCAAATCAAATTCAATCTTCACTTCTTAAATCAGCTGCAAGATCTTCACATAAAAATAGGAACAAATCTTTTAAGGTTTCCTAAAAAATCTCCAAGATCCTTCTTAATGAAACAAATAAAATCTACACTTGTTCCTAATAAATCTCCTTGACTTGCGAAGAATAATGAGATATATCCAAAAGGATCTCTAAAAAACAAATCAAATATGTCAAGAGATTAAAACAACAATGCTTGCTACATAACAGGCCGGATGTCAAGACATCTGACTCAACATCTACTTGATACACAAGACAACAGAACCTGTCATGACAGTTGGTCAAGATGTTGTGACATCTTGCTCAACATCAGTCTAAAACCATATTTTATAAAAATTTAGGGCAAACCTAAAACCATGGATTTAACAATTATATTATAGAATCCATTTGTTTATTTTAATCAAATATTATCTTTGTTCATCAATTGATTTCATGGATCCGAATAGTTATTGAAAAATACTTTTACAATCATGATGTAAGACAATATTATTTTGAACTCTAATCACTAGACATAGGATTAGAGTATGATATTCACACAAAAGTATTGATGTTTCATACTATTTTATTTTTGATCGATTGAGAAATCATTGGTCAAACAATACAATAGAAATCTCTATAGGATTTTAGACATAAAAGCAGTTATGAGGATATGTGATGATATAAATAAAAACTAAGATTATATTTAAAAGTGATCAATGGACTCATATGTATTTAACGGATGAAATTCAATCCCAACACATTTTATAATCTATGAAAACTCATTTTATTATTTACCATTTCATCCATCTTTATATTCTTTGAAAGTCACAATCCAAATATCTTGAAACCTACTTAAACCAGTAATTAACTGTTGAATGGTTGTATTATCACACTAGTCCCTATGTATAGATTAATCCTATACTTACTTTTGATATATTGAACATCATATACCAGAGAAACTAGGGATCCGACCTTGAACAAAGCACGAGAAGCATATGCAAAAAGACTTTTCCTATCAGTTGTAGATAAGCCCTAGACAAAAGCCAAGTCCTCATTGGCCATGACAATAAAAAATTCCTCCGAGGTGCTAGGAACCTGATATGGAAGAATAGTAGGAAGTCAGGTGAAAAGAGTGAGAGTTTCATACTCAGTGCCTCCAAAAAGTTGTCGCTACATGAAAAAATACACACAAACAGAGGCGCCACTGAACTTTATTTATCCTAAAAAGAGAAAGAAAAATATTAAGAAAACCTCAAAGAAGGGAAGAACATGGTCTTGCAACCAATATTCGGGTTCGAGAGTTGATTATGTAAGGGGAAGGTATTAGCACCCCTCAAATTCGTTGTACTCAACGAGATCCATTCTTATTGTTCTAATCAAATGGTGTGTATATCTATAGACTTACTTACTAAGGGAAATTAATGAATAAATCATTTGAGAGAAAACAAAAGGTTTTTATTATTGAGTTCACATGAGTTTTCAACCCAGTGCCTACGTATCCCTATAGTGCAATAAATAAATCAAAACTCTGTAGTTCTTCTAAAAAATATTTGTTTGTTGATTTTTTTAGTGGGAAATGTTACATTCACATTCTAGCAGTTCACGTGGATGCTTGACCTTTGGAGACTCACACACTGTTGTATTGCACAAACTCGAAATAATATGCCCTTTTTGATAATGTTTTAAAGGGGAAAGCCCGAAGGCAAAAAAAGGTTTGAATTTGTTGAAGTGTTTTGTTGGGGATAAGAGTAAATGACTCCTAGTACAGGGGCACATAGCTACTTATCCACCTTTAGCTTTGAAATTATTTGTGAATTGAATCGCATCAAAGTCCATGAATGGAAGAAAAGAAAGGTTAGAAATACATTGCCTCACTCTTTTCCATAAGACTTAATGACATACGATTCGTATCTCATTTATCAAGTGTTTTGGGGTTTAATTAAGAAAAGAAGGTTTTGTTTTAAGAAGATGCAATGCAAAAGAAGGAAACACTTTGACATAAGAAAAGTCAAAAGGAAATGTTCCAAAATCATAACTCAAACCCATAAAGGAAGCAACAAAAGCATGCCAAGATTAGACATCAATTACATAGTCAAGTCCTTAATATGAATACAAAGAAGTAGCAAAGAAGACCCAACAATTATAAAGTCAAAGCATCATAGCAAAGTGTCAAGCACAAGTCATCAAGAGTATAGAATTAGGAGTCATGTCATGAAGAAATATTTAACAATAAACACAAGACTTCATAAGAGCATACAAGTAATCTCAAATTTGAGCACCTATTTCATGCATTAAGCTCTTAAGATCATCACGAGGAAGTGTCAAAAGAAACATAATCAATCATCAAATCAAAGTATCAAGAACATGGCATTAGGTTCATGTCATTAGGGTTTGAATCAAACATCAACACAAAAGTTGAACAAGGCATACAAGTATTCTTAATCTCAAACCTATATTCATGCATAAAAAACAATCTCCAAAGTCAATCAATAGACACACAAAAATCAAAGAGGAGAACAAATCAATTAACATGGCATCACTCATTAATGGCAAGAAATTAGGCATTATGATCAATTCAAAACAATCAAAGGATTAAAGCAAGATCAAGCATCAAGTTCAAAGAAACAATCAAGATCAAACAATTGTATCATGCCAAAATCAATTAAGATAAACATGAAAAAGTAAACAAAATAGGGCATCAAATTTTTTCAAGAAATGTCATTGAGGGTTAGGTCATGGCATCATACATCATCAAGATATTTAATCAAGAATTTTCATGAAGAGGAATCAAGATATCACTTAGGACATGGCATCAATTGATCAAATATTCATTCATAAACATGTATCTCTAACATATTTTTATCCTTTTTAATATTGAACAAAATAAAAGAAAATATAAAATATATAAAATAAGAAAATAACATGAAAAATTGAAATTAAAAAAATAAATAAAAGTGAGAGGTGTATGTGAAATATCAGTGTGAAGAAACTAGGAAAATGATGAAGTCACCATCGAATATTTATTTATTCCAAGGAAGGGAAATGAAAACATCGACTAAACCTGAGAGAAAACAAGGTCTTACGACCAAGAGAAGGGTACAAGAGTCGATTACGCGGGGAAGGTGTTAGCACCTCTCACGTCAGTGGTACTCCATGGGATCCACTCTTGTTATTATAATCTAAGGGTGTGTCTATCTAAACTTACAAGCTAAAGGAATACATGAATGCAAAATAAAAATATAGGAAAAACACATGTTTTAAATATTGGTGCTCGCTTAGGCCCTGCAACCCAATGACTATGTATCCCTTTTATTTTTAAGGAATCAGAGCGCCGTAGTTTGGCTCAAAAGTTTTTGTTTGTCTTGTGTTTTTTAGGCGGATAGTGTTACATTTGCACTCTAGCATTAGACATAGTGTCGTCCGACCTTTGGGGACTTATGCGTCTATACTACGATGGGAGAATTGACTTGGTTTTTTGTGTTTTATTGCAAATGTTGCAGATAGAAAGAGTCGCCACCGACTTTTCTTTTATCCAATAAGGAAAGGGTGGAAATAATAGGAAAGACCTTGAGATTTTTGAGTTCGGGGGGTAGGTTATTAAAAGGGAAGGTGTTAGCACCTTTTTCATCTGTAGTTATCTACGGAATCTTAATCGCTAGCTCACTTTGAAAATGCTTTGTGAATGTGTGTTTGAAAACATTTTGAAAAATGCCAATAGTAAGGAAACTTTTTAATGATTCTTGTATTGGTTAAGAATGCGTACAAAGTGTTTATTTCAAAATATTTTGAAAAGTGTTTTGTGTGAAAAAGATGTTTTGAAATGTTCGCGAGCAAGTGATTAAGAACTATCTACCTAATCAAAGTCTTTATCGTTCTTTTCCTCCTCTTTTAGATAGTGTTATCCTACCATTAGTTAGTAGGAAGCCCTATCGTTGGATGTGAAGGGACAGACGCGGGTCATCGTACAGTCATAAAGGCAACTCGTAGGGGCGCTTTAGAAATTCGTAAGGGACTAGATCATTTATTGAAAGGCAACGTCGAAGAGTCATCGAGGGATTACGATCTTTTTAATAGAGGGACATTGCTAAAGCGTCCCCATGTTCGAGGGACATGACTGTGTTTCCGAAGGCAACAAGTGAGGCTACCCTAGAGGTGCGAGTGTTAAGAGTGATTTGTTTTCAGTTTATTTATCTTGAAATTAGGGTTTTCTACGATTATTTTTAATCTTGCCATACGAATCCTATTAGCATACATCTAACAGTTATATACAAGGCATAAAAATATAAGTGCAGAAAAGTAAAATCCTACGCTATTACAAGGCTTTGGGAATGGGGATACAAATAGTAAAATGGGAGGAAAAAAGTAAAACCCTGATTAAACTATTACAAACCATAAGCAGTTATATAATCGGAAAAAATGCTAGATAATAAAACACGTGAAAATGTAAAATAAAGAAAAGAGAAAGGAAGTTATTTTGTGATTTTTGATGGAAAAAGTTTGATGATTAACCTAATTACCTAGTTAATTTTAATTAATAAAAATAAATTGGTTAATTAAACTAAACAAACCCTAAAAATATAAGTTGATTTTAATTTAATTAAAAAAGGGTTAATGAAAGAAAACCTAAAAAACTAAATTAAGTTTAATTAAATACAAACCTAAAAATTAATTAGGGTTTGTGAAAATATTAGGATTTTGAAAAGAAGGTTTTTTTTTTGTAAAAAATAAGGAAAGGAAAGAGTAAGGAGAAGAGAATTGTAAGAAAATAAACCAAAAGGGTAGGGGTGGGTGTTGAACCCACACCCTCAGAACTTCCAGCCAGTATGCTCACCACAAAGTCAGGCGCGCGCCTGTGTTGGAGAAGGGAAGCCAGCATGTTATGTACCTTGCAATACAAAAAAATCAGAAAAACATTAAAATGCCAAAAGGCTGGGATCGAACCCACGCCTTGGCATACTAAGACTTTATCGCACGCGCTTCAACCGTTGGGGAGGTGATACATCCATTAACTTAAATGAAACAAAACATATATAATATACAAACGATGCCTGGACCGGAGAGACGCTGGAGCCATAGCCCTGGTCGTGTTCTCCAGTTGTCTCTTTTATCAACCTGCAAAAAACAAAGGCGTTAGCAAACAAAAGGCACCCTACCCCCCTAAATCGAAGGCTGCGAATCTAATGGAAGGATTATTTTGGTCTGAAAATCAATGGTTTGGGAACTATTGTGAAAACGACCCGGATCGGTGCAAACATGGTGTTCTACGATCTGGCCTGCATGGAATCATTATGATGATCCAAACATGTTCAAACACATCTCAGAAATATGTTAATGACATTAGTATGGCTTAAAATAAAACGAAAATCAAGATATGTATTTTGTAAAAATTATGGAATCGGAGATGAATGCATGGCATTTCATGAGCTCTGGACCATCAAATTTGGTCCATTCTTACTCTGTACAATCGCTGGGAATGAATGGAGTGGTTGTGTTGTAGTGAAAGGGCTTGTAAGTATGGTTTGAAGATCTTTAGGGTTCTTTGGAAAATTGAGTTTTTTGACAAGTTTTGAGGCAAGGCTTTCGTGTATAAGGGTTCTCCACTATTGATGTCTGAATGAAGAGCATATATAGAGAGGAATTAGGCCAGACCAAGGGTGGGCTTGGACATTTGTAAGAAGATATGATTTTATCCTAAGTTATTTTGACTTTAAATTAATAAAAATAAAAAATAATAAAAAAATAAAAAACCTAAGGGGTGCATGAATTATATTTGAGGTGTATAAGGAGTATAGAGCACGTTTGAACTCTGAAACAATGGCTCAATAGCCCAAAATATCAAGTTTGCTTAATTTGAACTTCATGCATTTGCTCAAAATTTCCCAACTTGCAATGGTCACAACTCTCTCAATTTTCATCTTTTGAAGGTGATCTTTGACTTTTTGTAAAGCCCAAGGAGAACTCTACAATATTTATGTTGATAATTTTTGCATTTGAAGACCTTATGTTGATGTAAGTTGCATTGATAAGAAGTGTCTTTTTGTGGACCCATTTCTTAGGAGGAAAATGTGTCTGATCAATTCTTTGAGCAACCTTGAGCATTTGAAAACCCTAGGAGAGTGTCTTGAATAAAATGAGAGGGAAAAATTTTGGGGTACAACAACTTCCCCTATTTGTAACCCAATTTTTGCCCCTAAGATCCCTATATCATCTCATATCAACTCAATCATACCAAGATCAGAATTGGGTTTGGCTCTTCTCCCTATGTACAGGTTTTGCTCATGAGTAATCACCAAGAACCTTGATTTATATATTGTGATCATGTTTGTTTTGTATTGATTAACTTTTAACTAATAAATACAATGAGTGTTTTCTTTAATTGATGATCCTATAGGTGAGGACACAACACATTTCATCAAGTTGATTCATAGGTTCATGAGTTTATTTCCATGCCTTCTTCAATAATCTCTTCATTAAGATTCAAGCTCCATCATTTAGGATGCTTTAAAGTACATAATGATAAGGCCTACTATGATCCATCGTGCCTCAATTTGTCAAGGGAAGTCAAAAGATGCAAGGGTTGATTGAAGAAGTTTGACCTAATTGGACAATTTCTTGATTCCTTGATCACAAGTGCACAACTCTCTCAATTCTTAACATTTGGAAGTGGTTTTTGTTGATATGGTTTCTTATTGTCATCCTCAACAATTTCCATTCACATGGCAAAAGTTATTATGCAAGAAATTATGTCAAAATTGAAAAGGGTTTCCAAGTCATTTTGGTGCTTGAAGAATTAGGGTTTTGAACTTCTAAGGGATTTATCTTAATCATCTCTTGAGATTTTTGAGTGATTCCAAATACATGTTTCTATTTAAGGGTTATCAACTAATCACTTCAAATGTTTCAAGAAAACTTTGTGTGGAAGAGGCCTAATGATTGAGAAAGATTACAAGTCTTCTAGATAGGCCATCAAATTCCCTTATGTGAATTCTAAAGATCATAACTTGGTCAATTTTTATCTCCTTGAGCCCATTCTTTTTCCACAATTATCTTAAGGATGTGAACTTCAACTCTTTCTTTATGTGCAAGACTTGAAAATGGGTGGAAGATGCCCTAAGAACCCAAATGAGTGATTCAAGTTGCACAATGCTCTTTATGACATCCCCTTCAAGCTAGAATCAATGATCAGAGCTCAATTTTGGAGAAAGGCCTTATTTGAAATCAAAACATTATAGGTCACTTTTGAAGAAAAACTTAGAATTTTTCTAAGTACAAAAAGTCAGCATCTTTTTCTCAACTTTGACTCATCACAACTTTTAGCTCAAGAATCCAATTGATCTCACTCTTTACACATTGTAAAGTTTATGACCTTATCTTTAAATTGCTTCAAGAATCATGCCCTAAGACTCCTTGAGTTGTGAATACCATTGATTCAAAGTTGGTACCTTGAAACTGAAGTTTTCTCAAAAGTCAGAATTTGAAATTCATAATTTGGCTTCTAATCACCAAATTTCCACGTGTTTTTCACTTAAACATGATTAGCACATATGTTTGAATCATTTAGAGCATCAAAACACATCATTTGGATGAGTTTTGATGCACATGTGAACACACTTTGCTCGTTTGCACAGGTGTGCACGAATTCATTTGAGTTCGCATCATTCACCCCTCCTCTTGATCCTATTCACTTCTCCTATAAATACAGGCTCTATTCCACTCTTTTGCGCAAGCTTGAAGATCCAAAATCACTCTGTCAAACTCCCTCCATAACTCACTTTTCTGAGATTTCGAATTCCTCTTTTCTTCACTTTTAAATCCAATTTATTCACTGATCCTTCATCCTTGAAATTCACTGAAGCTAACAGAAGAAGAATCAAGCCTTGAGGTGCCTTAAATCATGCTAGCCAAGTCCATTTACAGAGCAAGTTCATCTGACTTTGTTCATGTAGTTTAAGGCACCAAATCTTCTAACTCAAATTACTAGAATGGTCTATGATGTTCATTGATGCTTGCTCTTAACTCAATTTTGGTGAAACAATGCATTTGATGCTTCTGATTTTCGATTTTGACATTTTTAAACAGTTCTGGTTTTTTCCAAATCGACCACGCCGTGCTTTACATAAATTTTTCGCGAGCATATGATTGTGATCGTCTTAAGTAGACGCATCTAATGGTACCATTATGAAAGCGTAAATTTACAGATTTAAGGATCTTGGATTTGCCCTACTTGCAGGAGGCTGAAGGTTGAAGATGACCTATGTGTCGTTCTTCAACCAATGACACTGAGCCAATTGTTTTATTTTGATTGGTTGGACCTTTTTGTGTTGTATGCGCGCACTTCAGCTCGGGTCCATGATGCTCCATCACCTTAGATCCATTGGATCTGCCAGCATGTATAAGTGAGAGAGATCCAACGCGCGTGCTTTTTCTGATTTGTTTTTATTTTATAAAGTTATTTTTTAATTTCTTTTATCTTTAAAATTTCATAACTCTTTTATTTTTTATCCAAAAATTATGAAAAGATATACAAAAATACTATGAATTATTTCTGATTTTGTGAATATATTTTCATATTTTTATTTTAATGTTTGATATTTTTCATATTTTTCATAATTTTTGTTTTATTTGCCTTATTTTAAATGTTTTAAAAATACTTTTTGATATTTTTAAATTCTAAAATTTTTAATAAAAATCATTTTCCTTATTTCTGACCTTCTGGAATTTTTCTAGAATTTTATTTTGAATTCTTCTATTTTTTATTTTTTTCCACTTATTTTAGTGATTTTAATTAGTTTAAAAATACTTTTCAGTTTTGAAAAAATTACCAAAAATTTTATAAAAATATTTGAGGTTATTTCTAGTTTTTCTATGGTCCTTTAAAATTTTTCTTTCATACTTTGAATATAGTTTGCTATTTTACCTTTTATTCTCATTTTAAAAACAATTTAAAAATCGTTTTTCCTTTTTATTTTATTCATTAAATGCAATTTTTTTTTAATATATTCTGCCTATGTGATTGTTGATCATAAATTTCACTAACATCATTAGATCTTGAGTGTTGAGTTTAACTCCACTAAAATGGATGAATGATTTTAATGATAGTTTGATCAAATTTTTTGATTCAAATAATTCCCATCCCTCTTCATCTTATCCATTTTTCATTGTACTACATGTTATTAGAGGATGATTCACATATCATCTCTCCAAACATATGGAACATAGATTGCTATTGACATGCCTTAAAATAGGTGCGACTTCTATGTAAGTCCACTTACGATTGCTTAACATAGCGCTAAATTGTGTCTCGATTCGAGAAATGATCATTCGTGGCCGAAACCTATGTTTGCAAGCCCAAGTATGTTTAATTTGAAACCTTTGATCCAATAACCTAGAGGTTCATTGTTAGGAGGCTTTGGTCTTATCAATCCTCTAATGGACTTTCATGAATTTTGGACTGAGTGAATCATTTAAACATCGTTGATCATTTATTGTTGCCTTGAGATTTTGAAATGAATGATATACTTGACAAAAAGCAAATGAAACTTTTTGTTGAGAGGCTATCATTTTATCAATCTTATAATGAGTTTTCAAATGCAAGTTTCAAGATGATCATTCAACTAACCTCTAATTTCAAACTCATTAATAATTAACTTTTATTTTTATGCTTTTACTTTAAGCATCATTTATTTTAGCATTTACATTTCATGATATTTTCATCTTTGCTCAGTTGAGCATTTATCTTTATATCATTTTTATTTTGCTCACTTGAGCTTTTCATTTTCTTTTTGAAGATACCTAATAACCAACTTGAACAAATAAAAAAACTTAAAGGTTTCTTTGACTATTTGGTTACTATCCCTAGCATAATGGAGTTGTGGATTTCTTGGAATTAGGATTAGAGACCTTAACCTACCTTGGGACCTTGTGACTTCTACTACTATTTTGTCTGGAGTTCTCGGGGTTTACTCCAAGACATTGGGTTGTTTGTTTTCTTTGTATGCAGGTTATTCTGATTATATGCTTTATCTGTGATTGGGAATTCATCTATATACAACTGTTACTCTTCCCAATTTTTACGAAGACTTAATGCCTTTGAAGCTTGGTTTTCTTAAGAGGTTTATTATCTTTTCTTGTTTGGTTTCAATCCAAAGGATGAGAATTCTAAATTGACTTATTGTGTCAAGTGTTGGCTTTTTGTTGGTTAGATGGTTCTTTTCCCTAGATTTTACCTTATGCTTTAGGATAGCCTCTTCATCTCCTCCCATCTTCTTTAATTTCAAAAATCTTCTCCCTCCTTTTCAAAACTCTTCTTCTTTTCTAAACTTGAGTAGCTTTCACAATAAACTTGGACTTAGGTCCATGCCTTTTCAAAATATTTTCTTAATCAAACTTTAACCAACTTAATCATACTTTGACATTTTTGAGAAGACTAAAAATCAATCAACCTCATTCAAACCATTTTGCCACTTTGGCTTTTTACCTTAAAACTTTTCTCAAAAATATTAGAGTCTTGTCAATCCTTGTAATGATGCGAGCTACTATACTTCTATGATATGTAGTGAAATGAGATATTTTCCACTTGGGTGATGAGCGAGGCTTTGTTGATTTTAAAATCCAAGCCATATCCTCCACTTTGAGATGATGCATATTCTCCTTTCTCATAATTCTGGGTAGTAAGTATGTTTTCCACTTGGATAAGACGATGATGTCTTGTCTCTTAAAATTAACCAACACACTTGTGTTTTAAAATTTTTAAAGGTGAACTATGAGTACCCTGATCCCCTATTGCACGGAAGTTGGTACATAGGCACTAAAGGTTTGCAACTGTGGCGGGTGAAAAAATTGTAAAAAATACTTCTTTTCCCATCTCCACCATCTATTTTTATACAACATTTATAACCAAAATATACAAATTTTCAAAGAGGTTCTTGCGGAGTACCGTAGATGTTTAGGGTGTTAATATCTTCCCTTTGCATAACCAACCCCCGAACTTAGATTTCTCTCCCCCTCTTTTTTGGGTTATTCTCTCTTTTCTCATTCCTTTGGAAACAATAAGTCACGATGGAAATTTTTATTTGATTTGTGCGAGTTAAGTCGATCCAATGGCTTAGTCTCAACATTTCTATCGCTATAGAAAAAAATGGCTACTTCACTGGGGAAAGATCGACCAAATGATGGTCCATCCCTAAGTGGGCTGAGCGTATCTTTGTTTATTTGTGTATGTGCTATTATTTGTTGTATATTATGTGTTGTATATATGTTTGTTTGGATTTTCCTTGTTTTCTGGGTGCTTGGTGATTTCTCATAAGTCCTCTACCCGAACTTGGGCAAACTTAAGATATGACGGGTGGTACAGTCATGTTAACTTTGAGGGAGTAATCCGAAAAAAGGAGGCATGAGATCCCCCACTCAGTGGAGGCCCTTTTGACGATAGTGTCTATCATACCCCAAATTTGTCCTACCTCAACGATCCTTTTCTTATAATTATTTAATTAAAGATGGTACAACAATATCTGATGGACTATCTTTATTCAAGATCAGGGGGGTGTATTTTAAATCAAGAAGATTTAGTTGTTATTTAAAAGGGATGGGTGAAAATTAAACTCGAAAGAGTGCAAAAGAAAGGGGAAGAATTAACGCTAGGCCCAATTAAATTAAAGGAGAATATATGACTGCAAAGGAATAAGTGCTAGGCTGAATGGATCAAATGCTGACCCAACAGAACTTCTGAAACAAATCCTAGAAGTTCTTCTTTACAGAAACAAATGCAAAAGCTGTGTAGATCAGAGCCAGAATCACGCACAAGATAGTACTGGTAGAAAACTGGAATATCAGATCTTCTAGCAGAGTTAAATTGTAAGCAAGGGCAGAATCAGATTATCTTCCAGAACCCAAGCTCAGAGTTTCATAGGCTAAGCAACCCAAGCCCAAATCTGTTGGACGTGCATTGTATCAATTTCAATAAAATCTTCCACAGAGAATCAATTTCAATCAAATATTTTTAATTCTATCTTCAATCTTTGCTCTAGCCATAGTCCAAGCCCAAAAATTGAACATTATAAATAGAGGAGCAAATTAGCAAACGAAAAGAGGAAGAAAAGGAAAGAATACAGAGAGAGGGAGGAATTTACAGAGAAACGAAATACAACAACACTTGAAGAAAGAGCAAGGAGAGTAGAATTTATGGAAAACCCAGAAGAAGAACACGCAGAAGTGTAACCGGGGTTTCAATATCTGGAACTCTAGTTTCAATCTCCGTCGCTCCACCTTCCGTCGCTGCCATCACCAGAACCTGTAGAAGAAGAAGGAAAAGGCATCAAAACACGCACCAGAATCAGAAGCAAAAGCGCCAAAGGGGTAACAAATTTTAGTTTGCTTATTTACTGTTTTCATGTTGGGTGTAAGATGAATAGGGTCAGAAGAACATAGGCAGGGTTGAAACTATAGAGAACAAATCTATAGATAGTTTTATAATCTGATTGCATATGTTCATGCTAATTTCTTACGTTCAGATGTAGTTCCCCTTTTAGAAGTTCTGATTGGGCTTAACCCAAGTTTCCGATTTTTTCCTCCCTACCCAGAATCAGCCTTAGGCTCACACATTTTTACAGCACCTAATCCGTGTGCCCCTTTCCAGAAATTTTGAGTAGTGGGCTTAGCCCAGAAGTTGACACCTCTATTATTTTGATTTGTACTAACCAGTTAATACCATCCTTTTCTAGAAGTTCTGCGACTGAGCTAAAACCCAGTCAACTTTCCTGCGTCCCCTGTAGAACTTCTGTCCTCTTCAGAACTTCTACCCCTTTACCCAGGATTATTAGCTTTTAGCACCCCCCGTTTTCACTCAACAACTAGAGGATGCAACCCCCCTGTTCATAAATTATTATTTTTCCTTTATTTTTCTATTTTGTAATTATTATAATTATTAATTCTTTTCATGAATATTATTTTTTATTTATTATATCACTTCAATTATTTTTACATCAAAAATTGCATATTATTTTCTTATATTATTTGCATTAAATATTTTTTATGCCATGCATTAATAAGAATTTTTGCAATTAATATCTATAAAAAAACATATAACAAACATAAAACTATTTTTCACAACAAATTAATCTAAACAACTATTTTTGCAAAAGGGTTTCAAGCAGATTTTGACTTACTGTGCATTTAGCCAAAATCTCCGCAATCACTACTCGTGGCCAAGATGCAACGTGATTCAAAGTACGTTTGCAACCCCTAAAAAACACAAACCCATACGAACTACGAATTGGGACTCTAATTCCTCATAAGAGGATACGTAGACATACGATCAAAAATCATAGCGAGTTCCCCTATTAAAAATTAAAACCCTTTTTCCCCTGATAAAATTTAAATCCTGTTTCCCCAACTCGAACCTAAAACCTAGTATCCTTGTGAACAAGGTAGATGAAAGGTGCCTAACACCTTCCTTTCGTCTAAAGAAGTCCGAAACCTAGAATCTTTGTCTGCGAATTAGGTTTTTGTATTAGATGCTCTTCCCTAGGATAAAAACTGATAGTGGCGACTCTTGGTTTAAAACCAATCGCAACAGCTGGTGACTCTGCTGGGGAATTTTCTTAACCCTAGGTTTTAGGTCTCTTTTGGGTTTTTATTTAATTTAATTATTTATTTGAATTAATTAATTTATTGCATTTATTTATTTCTTGTCTATTTTTATTTATTATTATATATTTGCTATGTGGCGGGTTTTTATTTCAAAAAAATATTTTCAATAACCCTTAGAAAGAAGGTTCGTCTATTAGCTTAGGGGGTACATCATCCCTGGGAGTTTATGTGACGACTTCCCCTAGAGTCGGTGGACTTCTAAAAAAGGAATACTTATCAAGAGATATCCTCTTGACGAGTAGGCCTTTGGAAGGACACCCATGACTCTTTGTAACGACCTTAACCTAAAATCTCATGACAAGACCTTTCACGACTTTGAGACGGAAGTCTCGGTCCGTAAAGAGGCTCCACCTAAGGGAGGCCCTTGTGCCTTTTCCCTCTGGTGTTATTCATGACACCCTTAAGGAAGCCCTCTTTTGGGAGGGTAGATTAACTGTAGGTCAAAATTAAGGAGCCTACCTTCTAAGGGTACTTATCACAAAACCCCGTCACTAAACCATACGTCCCTACCTTATCGGGGTACTTATCACAAAATCCCATCACTCGACCCTACACCTATGCATTCATACATTTCATATATTCGTCATGCATTTCATATATTCGTCACCCGTTTCTTTGTCTTATTCACAGGGTACAAAAAATAATAACAAGATTTTTGGTGACTGTCCTTAAAAATGGATACCAAAGGAAACAACTTGTCCACGTTAATGCGCCAATCATGTCTGAAATTAAAACCACAAAAGGGAAATAATGTGCTGAAGACTTTCTCAAGCTTTGTCAAGCAAAGGTGGATGGTTTCAAGAGAAGATATCCGCAGGTGCACCTAAAAGACTTATTTCCCTTTGCTTGATTTCACGCAAATAAAGTTTTAGTTTAAGATTGTAATATTTTTCAATATCTGAATTTTGGTACCTTCAATAAAGGCATTTTGTTTCCACATCTCGTTTGCGTATCTATTTTTAAGCTGGTCACCGAATATAACAAGCAAAAGACAAATACATACCCAAATGAATAATAAATTTAAACAAGTAACCATTTCATATTCATACATAATCATACGCATGTACACATTCATAAACATCCGCATATCATATCAAAACTCATCTCTCGTAAAATCTCTCTAGTAAACCATTGGTAGAAGAAGATCTCCACCTCCTTGGCCTCCATATCAAATAAGGGCCTACCAGCAAAAAGCAATGGAACAAATTGAGGAGACTCAGGCTGCATTCAAAGAAGATCTCAACCAAGTAAAGGGTGATGTGAGTTCAATGAAGGGAGATCTGAGCCAAGTTCTTCTAGCTCTGAAGAACATCATTGATAGGCAGGACTAGATTTCCAAGGTAGCTTTAAAAGAAGTAGACCAAACCATTGGTGCATCGAGCGATCACCGACTAAGGAAAGAACTAGAGGAAGAAGGGTTTGTCCCACCACCATCAAAATCAGGGACCTTACAAATCCTAGTCAATAACACAGACAACTACTTGGACCTGCAATACAGAGACCACGACCCAGAGGATGCCAACCAAGCACCCTTAAAGACGACTGGTACTCATGTTGTTTATAATCCACTGGTGATGAATCATTACAAATCTCTAGAGGAAAGATTAAAAGATGTGGAAGGTTTCGAGGCCTTCGAGGTAGACCCTCTCGAAATGGGCTAGTTCCTGATGTGGTAATTCCACCAAAGTACAAAGTACCTGACTTTGGAAAGTACAAGGGGCTCGCCTGTCCAAGAAATCATCTACGCATGTATTGTAGGAAGATGCATACCCATGCCCACAATCAGAAGCTGATGATTCACTATTTTCAAGATAGCCTGAGTGAGGCATCTTTAGACTAGTATATGCAATTGGAGCGAACACACATTCAAACCTGGGCAAATCTTGTTAATGCTTTCTTAAAGCATTACAAATATAACCTGGACATGGCGCCTACCCGCATGCAACTCCAAAATCTGTCCAAGAAGAAAGAAGAGTCCTTCAAGGAATATGCTCAAAGGTGGAGGGAGATGGAATCCCGTGTGCAACCACCACTATTAGAAAAGGAATTAGTAGACATGTTCATGGGAACTTTGCAAGGGCTGTATTACGAGAAATCGGTTGGGAGTATCTCTTTGGGATTCTCAGATTTAGTGACTACTGGAGAAAGAATCGAGACTGGAATAAAAAGTGGAAAGATATCAGGGGGATCATCAAACGCTCCCCATAATCCAAAAAGACCTACTTCAAACTACCCAAAAAGAAAAAAAGGGAGATATTAACGCTGTAGCCTCACAACAAAGGGAATCACAACCACTAATGATCCCACAAGGGCAGCAAAAAGATAGATTTACAAGGCCACCAAGAAACTTTGATCCACTTCCCATGCCACCTAGCCAGTTATTACAACACTTGGTTAAGGCATCCTTGGTGGAAATCAAGCCTCTAGCTCCTCCAGTCGGGCCACTCCCACGAAGGTATAATGCCGATGCCAAATGCGAATACCACGCTAATTCTTCGGGGCACACCATAGAGCAATGATGGGCATTCAAACACAAAGTGAGGACTTGTTAGAATCTCAAGATATCACCTTTGAGAAACCTAACATTAAATCAAACCCTATGCCTCCGCATGGTGGGCCGACAATAAATGCAATTGAAGTAGTCACTGACTTTGGGGCAATCAGACAAGCAGAAACCCCAATCAACTTGTTAAGGGAATATATGTTCGAATGTGGGTTCCTGTTGGAACATAATAAAGCCTTCGAAAGAACTTTGCAAAAGCTAATGGACTAGGGGATACTCCAATTAAGACCATACCCTGAAGAAAGATATGTAGCCGCGATTGAAGGAAAGAAGCCATTGGTAATCCCCTGCCAAGGCCCGAATCTCAACAAGAAAACTCTAGTGATCCTGTGGGAAGAATCAACGAAGACCACAAGGATGGCACCTAAGAAGGCTCTCCTAATACCCGCTATTCCAAAGGCCACAATGGTGATTAAGGGACCCTCACCTGTCCCTTATGAGAATAACAATGCAATGTCGTGGAGTTATGACTCGGTCGTATACATCAATGGAGTGAAACAAGAAAGTGAGCCCTCACCAAGTCAGGGACCTGCAATTTCTAATATAGCAGGGACATGGGGTATGACCCGAAGGTCAAATTTTTGGGGTTGAACCATCAAATAAGAAAGATAAGATTCCAACAAAGGACAAAAGAAAAGCAGTGGTTGATACAAGTCAAGAGATAAAACCTCCAAGCAAAAACTTTACTGATAAAGAGAAAGAAGAGTTCCTAAAAATAATCAAAAGAAGTGATTACAGAGTGGTGGATCAACTTCACCAAACTCCAGCGAAAATATCCATACTCTCGCTACTCATTAACTCTGAAGCACACTGAGACTCCTTGATGAAGATACTAAGTTCAGCTCACATCGCAAAAGAAATTTTAGTGAATCAATTTGACCGTGTCGTAGCAAACCTAACATCCAGATCATGCCTAGGTTTCAAAAACAATGAATTTCCGCCACAGGGACGAGCTCATAACAAGGCACTCCATATTACTATACAAATAGGAACTACCCATTTATCCAGGGTTCTCACTGATACCAGTTCTGCCCTCAATGTGTTACCAAAGTCCAGTCTGATAAAATTAACAATAAATGACCTTGTGATGAGGCTAAGTTCTACAGTAGTGAAGGCATTTGACGATTCTCGAAGCTCGGTGTTAGGAGAGGTGGATCTTCCAGTTAAAATTGGGTCACATATATTCAATATCACTTTCCAGGTCATGGATATAGAACCTGCATACACTTGCTTACTGGGGAGACCTTAGATCCATGCAGCCGAGGCGGTCACCTCGACCCTGCATCAGAAATTGAAGTTCCTAGTGGAAGGGAAATTAATCATAATTGATGGCGAGAAAGATATCTTTGTAAGCCACATTGAATCATACAGATATATCAGTGCCAACAAAGAATGTATAGCTACCCCGTTCCAAGCCTTGGAAATTGCTTCAATGGTGACTTTACCAGTCCAGAAGGGTAATAAGCCTAAGGTGACATCATGGAGAGATCTGCAAGCAACCATGGGATGTGATGCCTCAAAAGGCTGGGGAAAGCTCCCAGAAATCCCTGAGAAGAAGAATCACTTTGGATTAGGCCATGAATCATCGAAAGCTACTCCAAAAGGCAAAAAACGCTTCCCTCCGATTCAAGAGACCTTTGTCAACAAGGAAACAGAGCATGGCAGACACGTGGAAATGATATCCAACAAAGTTCACACCAAAAAGGCATCAGACTTTATCAGGGAGTGCGCTCTAGGAGAAGAATTCAAAAGTTGGACTGCCGTGGAGATTCCCGAGATCTTTTTCTTTCCTAAGTAATTTTCCTTGTTTTAAAAGAACCTATGTCAAGCCTAAGGCATATGAGTTGCTTGTAAGGGTTCCCTATTTTGTTTCAGACAGTATTTATAATCAATAAAAGTCATATTTTGTTTTCAATCAAGATCCTTGTCTTTCTCTTGCATTTACTCTTTAAAAATTAAAAATGGCAATACTTTCACTGCATATGCATTTTCAAAAACTCATATACTAAAATTTGCACCAAAACATGATAAATGTGTAGATTCATGCCCAAAACCACCGATAATGTTACTGCTGCGACCCGATACAATTTTGAGGCTCATATCAACCAAGCCGAAGAGGAAGATGATGAAGATCTGAAACTCTCTAAGGAAATGACGAGGGAAATAGAACGAAAGGCTAACATCATACAACCATACCAAGAGGTTGTGGAAACCATTAATCTGGGCACAGAGGAAGATCCCAAAGAAATCAAACTATGGGCAAGGTTAGAGCAGAGCATCAAGGAAGGGTTGAAAAAACTACTGCACGAGTACGTGGACATATTCGCTTGGTCCTACAGAGACATGCCAGGGTTAGATACCGACATCGTGGTGCACAAACTACCTCTTAAAGAAGGGTGTTCTCCAGTTAGGCAAAAACTCAGGAGAACTCGTCCAGATATGTCCAGCAAAATCAGAGAAGAGGTTCTTAAACAATTTGATGAAGGGTTCTTAGCAGTGGTAGATTATCCACCCTGGATAGCTAACATTGTGCCAGTACCCAAGAAAGACGGCAAGGTACGCATGTGTGTTAATTATCGAGATCTGAACAAAGCAAGCCCCAAGGATGATTTCTCGTTACCCCACATAGATGTTCTGGTGGGTAACACGGCTCAAGCCTCAGTATTCTCATTCATGGACGGCTTCTCGGGCTATAATCAAATCAAAATGGCGCCCAAAGACATGGAAAAGACTACCTTCATGACACCTTGGGGAACTTTCTGCTACAAAGTAATGCAATTCGGTCTCAAGAATGCAGGGGCAACCTATCAGAGGGAAATTGTCACATTATTCCATGATATGATCCACAAAGAGGTTAAAGTGTACGTAGATGATATGATCGCCAAATCCTATACGGAGGAGGAACACATCATACATTTACAAAAGCTATTCGAACGGTTGCGCAAGTTCAGAATGAGGTTAAATCCGAACAAATGTACATTAGGCGTCAGATTAGGCAAATTGTTGGGTTTCATTGTAAGCCAGTAGGGTATCAAAGTGGACCCCGACAAGGTAAAATCTATACAAGGGATGCCAGCACCAAGGTCAGAAAAAGAAGTGCGTGGTTTCTTAGGGCGATTGAATTACATCTCAAGGTTCATATCACATCTAACAGCTACATGCAAGCCAATATTCAAGTTATTATGAAAAGATCAGACGGTAATATGGAACGATGATTGTCAAACAGCCTTCGAGACGATAAAACAGTATCTGCAAGAGCCGCCAATCTTAATGCCGCCAGTCCTCGAAAGAACACTCATCATGTATCTGATGGTGCTCGAAGGATCAATGGGTTGTGTTTTGGGACAGCAGGACAAGACATGCAGAAAGGAGCATGCGATTTTTTACCTCAACAAAAAATTCACTGACTGCGAAACTAGGTACTCACTCCTCGAGAAAACTTGTTGTGCATTGACTTGGGCTACCAAGAGGTTGAGGCAATATATGTTAACCCACACTACATGGTTAATAGCAAGAATAGATCCTCTAAAGTACGTATTTGAAAAGCCAGCTCTTACTGGGAGAATCTCACGATGGCAGATGCTACTATCAGAATACGACATCCAATATGTCACTCCGAAGGCCAACAAGGGTAGTATACTAGCTGATCATCTGGCTCACCAACCGCTTCCAGAATACCAGCCTATGAAGTTCGACTTTCTAGATAAAGACATCATGGTTATAGCCGACTATGAAATACCAGGACCCGATGAAGGACCCGAGCCAGGGGCACGTTGCACATTCACGTTCGACGAGGCTTCAAATGCACTAGGGCATGGCATAGGGGAAGTTTTGACTTCTCCAAAGAACTATCACAAGTCGTATACCGCAAGATTGTGTTTCGACTGCACCAACAACATTGCAGAGCACGAAGCTTGAATACTAGGACTGGAAGCTTCCATTGATTTGAGAATAAAGCACCTCGAAGTATTTGGGGACTTTGCATTAGTCATATATCAGGTTAATGGCGAATGGGATACAAAACACCCAAAACTGATTCCATATCGGGATCACGTTTTGAAGTTGGCCACAGAGTTCATCGAGATCACTTTCAGCTACATCCTGCAAGAAGAAAATTAAATGGCAGACGCCCTGGAAACTCTATCAGCTATGTTCAAGGTAACCTGGCCGAATCATGAACCACGCATCACAATTAGACATTTGAAAGAGCCTGCACACTGTCTTGATATTGAAGAAGGACTGAAAACAAGCCTTGGTTTTATGACATCAAGAAGTACCTAGAAAAGCAAGAATATCCAGAAAATGCCTCTATCATTGACAAACGAACCATGCAGAGGTTAGCTTCAAAATTCTTTCTGAGTAATGGGGTGCTATACAAAAGAAACTACGACATGGTACTAATCAGGTGTGTGGAGAAACAAGAAGCAGATACACTTATGAGAGAAATCCATGAGGGTACTTTCGGGACTCATACAAATGGGCATGCCATGGCTAGAAAGATTCTACGAGCAGGGTATTATTGGTTAACAATGGAATCCGACTGTTATCACTACACAAAGGCATGTCATAAATGTCAGATCTATGCCGATAAGATAAATGTTCTACCAACTCCTCTAAACATCATGATCTCCCCTTGGACATTTTCAATGTGGGAGTTGATATGATTGACGTGATCGAGCCGAAAGCATCCAACAGACACCATTTTATACTGGTAGCCACCGACTACTTTACCAAATGGGTAGAAGCTGTTAGAATATAGTTTGATTCTACAACCCTCAGTTAGAGTTTTGATGATAACAAAATATAAGATTAAATAAATTGTAAGATTTATAAGACATATATGCTACTTAAAATTATGTTGTGTATTTACAGAAACTCTGATGGAATCAGCATCAGAATATCAGTATCAACATCAGCATCAGAAGATATGTCAGCATCAGAAGATCAAATAACATGTGCTATACTCTGAAGCCTGATGAACATAATCTGCGCATAACATACTCTGACTCTGATCAAGATCCTAACCATGTCATCAGCACTCAGAAGCGTCAGAATAAGCTAAAGCCAAGAACACTCTGATTATCATTAGCAGAACATTCTTAAGTGTCAACGTTACTATGCATTCAAGTCAAATTAATTACCAACGGCTTTATCCCAAGACAAAGATCTTCTCAAAAAGGAAAGAATGTTATGAGCATTGAAATGGATTTATGGACAGCAACGTATCTATTCCTAGGCTACTTAAACAAGTCAGTGAGAAAAGAAATGGCTAATACTCTACACGCATATACACGCCTAAGCTAATCATCTTCACGCACGCTCTCATTTTTGCTAAAGCTTTCACCACGCTTACTCTATAGCTCTAGCAATCTAGTTTCATCTAAGCTTCATATTGTGTATTATTACAGTTGTGATATATAGTTTTTCTAGAAAACATCAAACACACTTTTGTTCAATTATCTGTAAGAAAAATTTCTTGAGATAAACCGGTCTGTGGTTAGACTCAAGAAGGCTTTAACAGTTGTTAAAGCAGTTGTGTATTCAGTTGAATATAATGGATTAAGACCTCGTTGGAGAGAGGCGAAATCACCTTGACGGGTGGACTGGAGTAGTTTGAGATCAAATGAACCAGGATAAAAATAACGTGTTGTCTGCATTTGATTTTAAGTTTTACAATTCAACCCCCCTTCTTGTGTTTTTCACTTCTTCAATTGGCATCAGAGCGCCTGGTTCTTAGCTTATAACAGTTAACCATGTCAGTACAAGATCCGGCGTTAGAAAAACACAATGGTAGGACCACATCAAAACATCAGCAATGACAACAATGAAGAAAGAGACAGATTCAGTGGCAAACCTCCAGTCTTTGATGGAGAGAACTTTGACTACTGGAAAGACAGAATTGAAAGCTTCTTTCTGGCCCATGATGCTGATTTGTGGGACATGGTGACTGATGGATACACGCACCCAGCGGATGCAAGTGGTCAAAAGATTGACAGGAAAGCAATGTCTGATCAGCAAAAGCGTGATTTCAGAAATCATCACAAGGCCAGAACAATTCTTCTCAGCGCCATCTCTTACTCTGAATATGAAAAGATATCAAACAGAGATACGATAAAGAATATGTTTGACTCTCTGAGAATGACGCATGAAGGCAACATTCAAGTTAAAGAAACTAAATCTCTTGCACTCATTCAGAAGTATGAGGCATTCAAGATGGAAGAAAGTGAATCAATTGAAACGATGTTCTCAAGATTTCAAATTCCGGTTGCTGGTCTCAAAGTTCTGGACAAAGGGTATTCTACTGCTGATCATGTTAAGAAGATCATCAGAAGCTTGCCAAAACAGTGGAGGCCAATGGTGACAGCGCTGAAGCTAGCTAAGGATCTCAACAAAATCTCTCTGGAGGAACTTGTCAGCTCCCTCAGAAGTCACGAGATAGAGCTAGAAGCAGATGAACCTCAAAATCAAGGTAAGCCATTAGCTTTAAAATCTAACAGAAAATCTGACTCCAAAGTTTTGCAGGCTGTTGAAGAAACCTCTGATGGGTCCTCATCAGAAGAAGATGAACTATCTCTCCTCTCCAGAAGGGTGAACCAACTATGGAAGCAGAGGCAAAGAAAGTTCAGGAATCCCAGAAAATCAGAAAATCAGAATGAATCTTCCTCCAGATACAGAAGGTCAGAATCCTCCTCTGGACACACAAGATCTAAAGGCTCTTCAGGAAGCAGAAAGCCAAACAACAAAGACATCATCTGCTATGAATGTAACGAGCAAGGACACTACAAGAGTGATTGCCCAAAGCTTCAGAGGGAAAAGCCCAAAAAGAAGTTTGGCAAGGAAAAGAAGAAAAGTCTCATGGCTACATGGGATGACTCTGACACATCTGAAGTTGACTCAGAATCAGATGATGAGAGAGCAAACATAGCTCTCATGGAAAACATAACAGAAGAGAGTGAAGCTTCTGAATCAGACTCTGAATCAGACACAGAAGAGGTATTCCCTGACTTTGCTATTAACTTTACTAAGGCTGAAATAGCTGAAAGCCTTAATGAAATTCTGGAAAGATATCAGCAGATCAGAGTCAAATTCAGAAACCTAAAAAGGAATCTTGCTTCTGACTCTGATAAAACTGAGAGTCTCAAATAGGAGAGTTCTGAGTTGAAAGATAAAGTTTCAAAATTAGAAAATCTATTGCAAAACTCTCAGAAAGAAACAATCCCTGAAACTCCCAGTAGTGCTGATGAGATCATCAAGGAGTATGATCACAACTTTCAGAAGTTTCTAGCTAAAAACATAGATAGAAGCAAAATGGCTTCAATGATCTATGGAGTTAGCAGAAATGACAGAAAAGGAATAGGATACCAAGGTAAGGTACCTACACCAAAGAATTCCATGGATTTAGTTATAAAACGAACTCCACTTAATTCACACTTTGTATATGGGCACACACACGACATCAAATATACTAGTAGTAACTATTCTGTCAAACCAAAATTCAACCAGAGTTTTGGTAAAACTAACAAATCAGGACCCAAGAAAATATGGGTACCTAAGGATAAAATAATACATGTTGCAGATATCTTTCGCAGCAAAGCAGAAACACCAGTCATGGTACCTGGACTCTGGCTGCTCACGACACATGACGGGAAGAAAGCATATGTTCCAAAGCCTGGAACTTAAGCCTGGAGGCCACGTAGGCTTTGGAGGCAATCAGAGGGGAAAGATCATTGGCTCTGGAACTGTAGGTAATGAAAATCTTCCCTCTATAAGTAATGTTTTATTAGTAGATGGATTAATGCATAACCTGTTATCCATAAGTCAATTAAGTGATAACGGTTATGATATAATCTTTAATCAAAATTCATGCAAAGCTGTTAGTCAGAAAGATGAGACTATCCTGTTTAATGGAAAGAGGAGAAACACCATTTATAAAATAAAACTTTATGAACTGAAAAGTCAGAATGTAAAGTGTCTTATGTCTGTTAACAACGAGCAATGGATCTGGCACAGAAGATTGGGACATGTTAGTATGATAAGAATATCTCAGATTAACAAACTCAATCTGGTCAGAGGACTTCCTAACCTGAAGTTCAATTCAGATGCTCTGTGTGAAGCATGTCAGAAAGGCAAGTTTGCAAAACCATCTTTCAAATCTAAAAACGTTGTTTCCACCTCTAAGCCATTAGAACTTCTGCACATTGACTTATTTGGACCAGTTAAAACTGCTTCAGTCAGTGGTAAGAAGTATGGGTTAGTAATCGTAGATGACTATAGCAGATGGACATGGGTAAAGTTCTTAAGACACAAGGACGAGTCACACTCTGTGTTTGTCACCTTCTGCAACCAAGTTCAGAATGAAAAGGATCTTATAATCGTCAAAGTCAGAAGTGATCATGGTGGAGAGTTTGAAAAAAAATATTTTGAATCATTTTTTAATGACAAAGGCATTCTGCATGATTTCTCTTGTCCTAGAACTCCCCAGCAAAATGGAGTTGTAGAACGAAAGAACAGAACATTGCAAGAAATGGCCAGAACCATGATCAACGAGACTAACGTTGCTAAGATCTTCTGGGCAGAGGCAATAAACACAGCGTGCTACATTCAGAATAAAATCTCTATAAGACCTATTCTGGAAAAGACTCCATATGAATTGTGGAAGAACAGAAAGCCCAACATTTCTTATTTTCATCCATTTGGATGTACTTGTTTTATTTTGAATACTAAAAATTATTTGAACAAGTTTGGCTCTAAAGCACAAAAGTGTATTATGTTAGGATACTATGAACGCTCAAGAGGGTACATAGTATACAATACAGAAACACAGATTGTTGAAGAATCAATCAGTGTTCGTTTTGACGATAAGCTTGACTCTCCAAAGTCAAAGCAGAATGAATTACTTGCAGGTATGGAAGTTGAATTCACAGGTACTGAAGACAAGTCATCAGAAGCTCTCAACAAAGACACTCCCTCAACATCAGAAAGAGGCACTGCAAGCAATCCAGCACCTTCTATTGATCAACTTCAGAAAAGACCATCCAGAAGCAGCATGGATCACCCAGAAGAAACAATCTTAGGAAGAAAGGAAGATCCAATAAGAACAAGAGCCAGCTTCAGAAACTCTGAAGAATCCCTCATGGGACTTGTTTCTCTAATTGAACCATCATCAATTGACGAAGCACTTCTGGACAATGACTGGATTCTAGCAATGCAAGAGGAGCTGAATCGATTCACAAGAAATGACGTATGGGATCTAGTTCCTAAACCAAAAGGATTCAACGTCATTGGAACAAAATGGGTGTTCAGAAACAAACTGAATGAACAAGGTGAAGTCATCAGAAACAAGGAACGATTGGTAGCACAAGGTTATAGTCAACAAGAGGGGATAGAATATACAGAAACCTTTGCTCCAGTCGCCAGGTTAGAATCTATCGGACTTTTAATTTCTTTTGCTATTAATAAAGGCATCACTCTATATCAGATGGATGTTAAGAGTGCATTCTTAAATGGCTATATAGAAGAAGAGGTATATGTGCACCAACCCCCTAGTTTTGAAAGTTCAAAAAATCCAGAATATGTTTTCAAACTAAAGAAGTCACTGTATGGTCTGAAATAAGCTCCCAGAGCTTGGTATGAAAGACTGAGTAATTTCCTGTTAGAAAAGGAATTCACCAGAGGGAAAGTGGACACAACTCTATTCTGTAAGACAATTAAGAATGACATTTTAGTATGTCAGATTTATGTTGATGATATCATTTTTGGATCTACTAAACCTTCTCTGGGAAGAAAGTTTGCTAAGTGTATGCAGGCAGACTTTGAGATGAGCCTAATGGGGGAACTGAAATTCTTTCTGGGCATTTAGATCAATCAAACCCCAGAAGGAACTTACATTCATCAGAGCAAATATGTCAGAGAACTTCTGGAGAAATTTGATCTCTCAGAATGTAAGCCATCAAAGATTCCAACGCATCCCACGTGCATTCTGGAAAGAGAAGAGGTAAGCAAAAAGGTAGAAGAGAAGGTCTATAGAGGTATGATTGGTTCTCTTTTTTATTTGACAGCTTCAAGGCCTGATATTTTATTCAGTGTATGCATTTGTGCAAGATTCCAATCAGATCCTAGAGAATCTCACTTAACAACTGTTAAGCGAATTTTCAAGTATCTGAAAGGTACTACTAATCTGGGTTTATTTTATAGAAAATCTAGTGATTACAGCTTAGTAGGATACTGTGATGCTGACTTTGCTGGAGACAGAGTTGAACGTAAAAGCACTTCTGGAAGCTGCCAGTTTCTGGGAGAAAATCTGATCTCATGGTCCAGCAAAAGACAATCCACAATTGCTCTATCAACAGCAGAAGCTGAATACAAAGCAGCAGCTAGATGCAGCACACAAATGCTCTAGATGAAAAGTCAACTTGATGACTTCCAGATATTTGAGAAATTTTAGAAATGCAGATTGTATCAGAATCTATCCATGAAGATCTGAGCGCTTCAGTTCAAGGATAGAAGTGTTGTTCACTCAAGCAAACAAGTGTCATCCAGTCATGAGCTGTTTTCTGAGGCTGAACACGCGTTCACGTTTCTGAAAAGGCAAAGCGCTGATTGGATGCATTGAGACACATGTCTTGGGTAACCGTTCAAGTATCTTTCTGAATCCCCTAAAATCAGCTATCATTAAATGCTAATAATCATTATTTATTTCTCTCTCTTAAACGTTTATGTTTTCAAAAACTTTTTAGAAATCTATTTAAACACTTCACACCATTCACACTTTTTACCCTTACTTTCGTTTTCTCTCAATATTTCTGTTTTCTGTGTTCTTACTTTCTCAAGAAAACCTTTCAATCTTTTTCAAAAACCTCGTGTGAACATGGCTTCTTCCAGCAATCCTTCTTCAGGTTCCCAGAAAACTGCTTCTTCTGAACAATATGAAGTACCTCTCAGAATGCTTCTCACTCCAATCAAGAACCTTGAAGTTCTGTCTGAAATAATAGTGGATTTCAACAGTCTCAAGGAGAATGGTTTTGATTTATCTGAAGAGATTAAAACTCAAGGTTGGGAAAAGTGCTTTGACAGGCTGGTGGGTCCAACATTTCCTATTCTAGTAAAGGAATTTTAGATTCACGCTTCTTCTTCAAATCATCAAGTCACATCATACATCATGGGGAAGAAGATTGTGATTACTGAAGACCTGATTGCAAGACTGATAGGGTACAATGGAGGTGGTATTCGCTGCATTGATATGGCAGAAAGGTGTCAAGATGTTGCCCTAATTGCAAGGGAAATTTTCACGCTGGGGCTTCCCTCCAGCAAGATAAGGGATTTGAAGGACAAGCACAGAATTTAGGCCAAGATCATTCTGGGCTGTTTCAACCACAGGAAGCCTACCAGCTCTCCTGATTACATAAACATTGATCAACAATTTCTGCTCTATTTCATCTCTCAGAAGGTCAAGATAAATCTAGCTCATCTTCTGTTCAACCATCTCAGAACAAGTGTCAAGGAAACAAGGGAAGAGGAACGTACAAAAAGGGATTGGATACCCTTAGGAAGACTGATATCAGATATTCTTACAGAGAATAGGCTGATTGAACATTTGACAGAGGCACAAGAAATCAGCACTCTGGAACCTTCTGTTGGCAAGCAGCTGAATGCCAAAAATCTAAAGAAAATGAAGCTGATAGAGAACATTAAGAAGGAGCCCAACGTCACTCCCTTTGCTGAAATCTCCAGCAGAAGAGTCCCTCTGGACGACTTCCCTATGTTCACAGAAATTGACTCTAAGCCTCAAATCATTCTGAGATATTTGGATGCTTGTAAAGCTGACGGTACAACACCAAATCTGAATATTCAAGATCTTCAGCAGAAGGCACCAGAGGTTGTTCTGAAGAAGACGAAGAAAACAAAAGCTGCTGCAGAAGGATCATCTCAACAGACTCCAAAGAAAAGAGGTAATCTTGTTTCTGTAACTATTTTAGATTCAACTGCTGTTTCCACATCTATCCCTATTCCAACTCCAATTCCAACTCCATCTGAAAACCCAACACCTCAAACTTTCGATGATTTTGACATTGACTTTGACCCTTCTGAGTCATTAACCCTCAGAAGATCCTGTTCCAAACCACAAAATCCAAATACTGCAACCATACCAGAACCATAACTTGCACAAGTTCTTTCTGATATAGACCAACACACTTCCGTTCCCCAACCAGAAAATCCAAATCCAAACACAGAAATTCCCAACTCACCACAACTTGATATTCCCCTCTCACCAATACCAGAAATTCCACTCTCTCCAGAACCAGAAATCCCACAACCTTCATCTCCTCAACCAGATATTAATCCACCCTCTCCTCAACATGAATAATCTCCACAACCTGAGACTCAAACCTTTGAGGATCAAACCTCTGAATCCCCTGAACCACAACCTTTGGCCATTCAATTTCCCTGTGGTACCACTGTGAATATTCCCAAACTCCCCTCTTCACCAGAAATAACTCCACCAAATACCCCATCAAGTCCAATCGTAATTTCTGATTCTCCCACTCCCTCACCTAAGAAAATTTTAGATGACCACAGCAGGACTGTCATTGATCTAACAGTCTTTGAACGCCTTGCTGCAATAAACAACAAAACTGCTATCCCTAAACCAAAACAACCAGATGTTGGTTCCAGCATATTGAACTTTGAAACAGATATACAGAAGTGGATCACTTCTTTGAAACAAGCAAGTCTGGAACTGGTGGATCCTGCTGTATCAGACCTCCTCTGGACACAATTCAGAAGATGGGTATGCGCTGAAACCTTTAAGTTGCAAGACCAGAGCTATGGACAGGCTCAATAGAACTTCAGCAATCTGCTGAAGGAAATGGAAGGTCCAGTTCTGAGCAAGCTGCTTAAGGAAGAAGTTCTCCATCTGGACATTGCGCCTTGGTCTGAAAAGTGTCCAGCATCCAAAGTTCAACCTGCAGAAGAACAGACGATTCCAGCTGAAGACTTGGGTCAAGAAGAAGTTATTGCAGAAAGCTCTGAGAAGCACCCTGTTTCTGAAGATCCTCAAGCTTCCTCTCTTGACAGGCAGACTCTGGAGGATTTGAAAAGATCTGATATGCTGATGAATGAAAGGATGGATAAGCAGGATATCAAGATTGATTCTATAGCAAACATGGTATCTCAGCAACAGGAAACCAACAATCAAATCAAGAGCATATTGGAAGCTCTGTTCACACGACTTCCTCCTTCTTCTTAGAATTTTCTTGTGTTTTCCTTGTTTTCTTTACATGTTTGTCTATAATATTTTTACTTGTTCTAAACTATCATTGCTTTTGTTTTTAATATGAACGCTCTTTTTGCTCTGATCATTTTAACTCTAATTATTTGTGCTTTTTGATAACTGACAAAAAGGGGGAGAAAGAATGATATTTTTCAATAACGGATTACTGAGACGTAAGTCTCAAACATTCTAACATTCTGATATATTTGAATTTCCTTCTTCTGAAAAGCTTACAAGTACAAGAATCAGATGAACTCTGATAAAATAAAGTTCTGATGCTTAAAGAAAGTTCAATAAAGTTTTGATGCTCAAGGTCTCATGGAATTAAATGGAAGTAATCAACTCAGGGGGAGTTTTTCTCTTCATTACTCTGATACTTTTTATTCCTTATCTTCTTATCTCTGATACCTTTTATTCGTTATTTGATTATCTCTGATATTGTTTCCTCTCTATCCTTAAACTCTGATACCTTTCATCATTTTATTTTAATTGAAAAAATCCGGTTTTTGTCATCATCAAAAAGGGGGAGATTGTTAGAACATAGTTTGATTCTACAACCCTCAGTTAGAGTTTTGATGATAACAAAATACAAGATTAAATAAATTGTAAATTTTATAAGACATATATGCTACTTAAAATTATGTTGTGTATTTACAGAAACTCTGATGGAATTAGCATCAGAATATCAGTATCAACATCAACATCAGAAGATATGTCAGTATCAGAAGATCAAATAACATATGCTATACGCTGGAGCCTGATGAACAGAATCTGCGCATAACATACTCTGACTCTGATCAAGATCCTAACCATGTCATCAGCACTCAGAAGCGTCAGAATAAGCTAAAGCCAAGAACACTCTGATTATCATTAGCAGAACATTCTTAAGTGTCAACGTTACTATGCATTCAAGTCAGATTAATTACCAATGGCTTTATCCCAAGACAAAGATCTTCTCAAAAAGGAAAGAATGTTATGAGCATTGAAATGGATTTATGGACATCAACGTATCTATTCCTAGGCTACTTAAACAAGTTAGTGAGAAAAGAAATGGCTAATACTCTACAGGCATATACACGCCTAAGCTAATCATCTTCACGCACGCTCTCATTTTTGCTAAAGCTTTCAACCATGCTTACTCTATAGCTCTAGGAATCTAGTTTCATCTAAGCTTCATATTTTATATTATCACAGTTGTGATATATAGTTTTTCTAGAAAACATCAAATACACTTTTGTTCAATTATCTGTAAGAAAAATTCCTTGAGATAAACCGGTCTGTGGTTAGACTCAAGAAGGCTTTAACAGTTGTTAAAGCAGTTGTGTATTCAGTTGAATATAGTGGATTAAGACCTCGTTGGAGAGAGGTGAAATCACCTTGACGGGTGGACTGGAGTAGTTTGAGATCAAACGAACCAGGATAAAAATAACGTGTTGTCTGCATTTGATTTTAAGTTTTACAATTCAACCCCCTTCTTGTGTTTTTCACTTCTTCAGAAGCGGCGTCCTACGCCAACGTGACAAGCCAAGTGGTTACATGCTTCATCAAGAAGAATATCATATGCATGTACGGGGTCCCAAGTCGGATAATTACAGATAACGTGTCCAATTTAAACAACAAAATGATGAAGGAACTGTGTGATGACTTCAAAATCGAGCATCATAATTCCTCACCATACAGACCAAAGATGAATGGGGCCGTCGAAGCAGCTAACAAAAAAATCAAGAAAATCATCCAGAAGATGGTGAAGACGTACAAAGATTGGCACAAAATACTTCCCTTCACTCTACATGGATATCACACTTCTATACGCACATGAACAGGCGCGACCCCTTTCTCACTGGTGTATGGCATGGAGGCAGTACTTCCAGTTGACATCGAGATAACATCACTTTGGGTTCTAATGGAAACAAAGCTGGAAAAAGCAGAATGGGTGCAGACACGGCTTGATCAACTCAACCTTATTAAAGAAAAATGATTGATAGTTCTGTGCTACAGTCAGTTACATCAGAGACGGATGAAGAGAGCCTTCGACAAGAAAGTCCGTCCTCGAATATTCA
Source organism: Vicia faba (assembly GCA_948472305.1). Classification (NCBI taxonomy): domain Eukaryota; kingdom Viridiplantae; phylum Streptophyta; class Magnoliopsida; order Fabales; family Fabaceae; genus Vicia; species Vicia faba. The sequence continues at coordinate 237,989 of CATIWC010000541.1, read as the reverse complement.
AAGAAGGGGATCTAGGGCTCAAGAAGATTATGCTACCTTGCCTCGATTCACGTGGTAAATGGACACCCAACTACGAAGGTCCATACGTAGTCAAAATAACATTCTCCGGAGGTGGTCTTATCCTCACAACAATGGATGGGGAAGAACTATCACATCCGAAAAATTCAGACGCAGTAAAAAATACTATGTATAAAAAGCTCGCTAAGCTCGAACCCAAAAAAGGGCGACTTAGGAAAAAAGGAGCGTCCCGGTGGATCGAAAACCCTAAAGGGAGATCCAGGCAAAAATTAGGGGCATGTAACTAAAAAACTATCCCGGTGGATCGAAAACCCTAAAGGGCAGTCCAGGTAAAAATTAGGGATCATAAAGAGGAAATAAAGAACAAAAAACTACAATCTAAGAACTACGACTACAAACCACGAAGGGAGAGATAGATCAGAATCATACAACTCAGAAGTAAAGGAGATAAGGGCTATTAAAAGAATATTGGGGAAATAGCAGTAACAATTATCATTTTCATCGCCATTTACTGTTTTGAAAATTTCTTTAATTACCTCTTTCTAGGAATTTCATCCTGTACATTCGTCTATTTAGAGGCATAATCAATAAAATATTTTCTTTCTTTGCATCTTTCAAACTGCATTTTTCTTTTCTCTGACTTGTTTACAAATACTATGATTATTACTTGTGAATGTTGTCTTGAATTCATTTCGGTGATTAACAAATAAAATCTTTTGATAAAACATCGAAAAAGCATTTTGGTTAGAAAGATATCAAAAGAAAACCCACGTCTACGTACATGCCCATGTCTACGCTTACAACACAAAAGTCTATACATATGCCAATACATGCGTCTACGTTTGCATTCGCGCTTACAATACAAAAAAAATTAATGTTCGAAATCTTGCTAACACCTTTTCACCATATTCAAATAAACTTCAACAAAGCTACGACAACACAACATGCAACGCCAAGGGATTGGTAACTCTGAGCCAATGGTTTAAAGGAGAGAATGTTGGAAATAGTCTGCATGACATTTGAAGGCACACATACAAAACATAATCGCATTTTGCATACGTCTTCATACATACATTTTGCATATCTAAAACATACATACACTATACATGCATCTAAACATTCAAATGTGCATGCATACGCCCGTATCGCACATCACATAAGCAATCTAGCCCTCAATTCAATCATCTAAGGGTCAATCAACTAAACACTTCTCCCGTGATTCAACTCGTCACCTAAGTCTCCATGCAGTGATGAGTTCCTAACAAAGTAGTCCATTACCTAAGTCTCCATGCAGTAATGAACGTACATTTCCTCTAAGCCTCAATGTACTCTCACAGCTTATTACGATGCCTCTAAGCCTCAACATATTCACTAATCTTAGTACGTTGCCTCTAAGCCTCAACGTATTTGTAAAACTCCGTACATTGCCGCTAAGCTTCAATGTACTCTCAAAGCTCACTACGTTTCCTCTAAGCCTCAACGTATTCGCAAAACTCCGCACATTGCCTCGAAGCCTCAATATACTCTCACAGCTCACTACATTTCCTCTAAGCCTCAATGTATTTGCAAATCTCCATACATTGCCTCTAAGCCTCAATGTACTCTCTCAGCTTACTATATTGCCTCTAAGCCTCAACATATTCGCAAATCTCCGTACATTTCCTTTAAGCCTCAATGTACTCTCCCAACTCACTACGTTGCCTCTAAGCCTCAACGTATTCGCAAATCTCCGTGCATTGCCTCTAAGCCTCAATGTACTCTCACAGCTCACTATGTTGCCTCTAAGCCTCAATGTATTCGCAAATCTCCGTACATTGCCTCTAAGCCTCAATGTACTTTCACAGCTCACTATGTTGTCTCTAAGCCTCAACGTATTCACAAATATCCGTACATTGCCTCTAAGCCTCAATGTACTCTCTTAGCTCACTACGTTTCCTCTAAGCCTCAACGTATTCGCAAAAACCCATACATTGCCTCTAATCCTCTGTGTACTCTCACAGCTCACTATGTTGCCTCTAAGCCTCAACGTATTTGCAAATCTCCATACATTGCCTCTAAGCCTCAATGTATTCTCTCATCTCACTACGTTGCCTCTAAGCCTCAACGTATTCGCAAATCTCCGTACATTGCCTCAAAGCCTCAATATACTCTCTCAGCTCACTATGTTGCCTCTAAGCCTCAACGTATTCGTAAATCTCCGTACATTGCTTCTAAGCCTCAATGTAATCTCACCACTTACTACGTTGCCTCTAATCCTCAACGTATTTACAAATCTCCGTGCATTGCTTCTAAGCCTCAATGTACACTCACCACTCACTACGTTGCCTCTAAGCCTCAACGTATTCGCAAATCTCCGTACATTGCCTCTAAGCCTCAATGTACTCTCTCAGCTCACTATGTTGCCTCTAAGCCTCAACGTATTCGCAAAAACTCGGTACATTGTTTCTGAACCTCAATGTACTTTCCTCATCCAACCCACTACTTCAAACCCTGGTGAGCGATATATCATCGACTTCACTTATTTTCTCAAGACTCATAAGGGTGTGCTATATCAGCATAAACTTATGAATGGGTCAGACAAATTTTGGATATTCCAAGTATTCAATAATATCCCAATCAAAATGCGCTAGATCTGCGTTTTCTCGCGCTATTCGATTAAAAGATAATTGAATAGGGGCAGTTGTCATACCCCATATTTGTCCTACCTCAGCGATCATTTTCTTAGAATTATTTATTAAAGATGGTACAACAATATCTGATGGACTATCTTTATTCAAGATCAGGGGGGGTGTATTTTAAGTCAAGACGATTTAATTGTTATTTAAAAGGGAGGGGTGAAAATTAAACTCGAAAGAGTGCAAAAGAAAGGGGAAGAATTAATGCTAGGCCCAATTAAATTAAAGGAGAAGTTACGACTGCAAAGGAATAAGTGCTAGGCTGAATGGATCAAACGCTGACCCAACAGAACTTCTGAAACAAATCCCAGAAGTTCTTCTTTACAGAAACAAACACAAAAGCTGTATAGATCAGAGCCAGAATCACGCACAAGATAGTACTGGTACAAAACTGGAATATCAGATCTTCTAGCAGAGTCAAATTGTAAGCAAGGGCAGAATCAAATTATCTTCCACAGCCTAAGCTCATAGTTTCAGAGGCTAAGCAACCCAAGCCCAAATCTGTTGGACGTGCATTGTATCAATTTCAATCAAATCTTCCACAGAGAATCAATTCCAATCAAATCTTTTTAATTCTATTTTCAATCTTTTCTATAGCCATAGTCCAAGCCCAAAAATTGAACATTATAAATAGAGGAGCAAATTAGCAAATGAAAAGAGGAAGAGAAGGAAAGAATACGAAGAGAGGGGGGAATTTGCAGAGAAAAGCAATATAGCAACGCTTGAAGAAAGAGAAAAGAGAGTAGAATTTCTGGAAAACCCAGAATAAGAACACGTAGAAGAGTAATTGAGGTTTCAATATCTGGAACCTTAATTTCAATCGTCGTCGCTCCACCTTCCGTCGCTGCCGTCACCAGAATCTATAGAACAAGAAGGAAAGGACAACAAAACATGCACCAGAATCAGAAGCAAAAGTGCCAAAGGGTTAACAAATTTTAGTTTGCTTATTTACTATTTTCATGCTGGGTTTAAGATGAATAAGGTCACATGAACATAGGTAGGGTTGAAACTATAGAGAACAAATCTATAGATAGTTTTATAATCTGATTGCATATGTTCACGCTAATTTCTTACGTTCAAATGTAGTTCCCCTTTTAGAAGTTCTGACTGGGCTTAACCCAGGTTTCATATTTTTCTCCCTTCCCAGAATCAACCTTAGGCTTACACATTTTTACAACACCTAATCCGTCTGCCCCTTTCCATAAATTTTGAGTAGTGGGCTTAGCCCAGAAGTTGACACGCCTATTATTTGATTTTTACTAACCAATTAGCGTCGCCCCTTTCCAGGAGTTATGCGACTAGGCCAAAACCAAGTCAACTTCCCTGCGTCCCCTGCAGAACTTCTGTCCTCTACAGAATTTCTACCCCTTTACACAAGAGTATTAGCTTTTAGCACCCCCTGTTTTCACTCAACAACCAGAGGATGCAACCCCCTGTTCATAAATTATTTTTTTTCCTTCATTCTTCTATTTTGTAATTATTATAATTATAATTTCTTTTTGTGAATATGAATTTTTATTTGTTATATCACTTAAATTATTTTTACATAAAAAATTGCATATTATTTTCTTATATTATTTGCATTAAATATTTTTATGCCATGCATTAATAAGAATTTTTGCAATTAATATCTATAAAAAACATATAACAAACATAAAACTATTTTTCACAACAAATTAATCTAAACAACTATTTTTGCAAAAGGGTTTCAAGCAGATTTTGACTTACTGTGCATTTAGCCAAAATCTCCGCAATCACTACTCCTGGCCAAGATGCGAGGTGATTCAAAGTACGTTTGCAACCCCTAAAAAACACAAACCCATACTGTTGTACCCCAAAATTTTCCCTCACTTATCAAGAATTTGCTCACAAGATCTCCTTTGGCTCAAGACTTCATTTGGGTTGATCAGCTCAAGACACCTCCTCAAGCACTGATGACTGAAAATTAGGGTTTGAGATTGCACAAGCATTTTTGACCTTCCAATGCCCCATATGACTTTCATGGATCATTATGGACCCCCAAGATTACTCATGTCAAGTTTCAAGCCTTGGATCACACTTTTGATCAGTCAATTGAATAATTGACATAAAAATCAGCTGTATTGGGGAAAAAGTCAACCATGGCCAATTTAAAGTCAAACTTCATAATTTTTGATCCACATCAACATTTTAGACCCATATGTATCATTTGATCAAGTTTGGACCATAATTCCTCAAGAAATTTGATCAAATCTCCAAAAGGGCAAAATGGTTAAAATTAGGGTTTTGACTGAGAAAGGGCAATTTCTGATTTTTGATCTAGAAAATGATCAATTGGTTTAAGGCATGATCTCAAGAGTCTAATTGAATCATTTTTACCTAGTTACATGATTCAAAACATTGCAAATCCATTTGATAGACAAATGAATTTTGCAGTCAACTGATCAAAAGTCAATTGTCTACTGAAAAGTTAAACTTTGACTTTTTAGTCAAATTCAAGTGCCAAAGGTCATAACTCATCAAAACATGTCAAAATATGAAACTTGTTCATCAATAAATCAAGATTTTATTTTGAAAAGATGAAATTTCTTAACTTAGAAATTTTTCTAAGTATAGAAAATTTCTTATTTTTTCACAACTTTGAGCCAAATTTTCACCATGATGCAAGATGATTCTAAGGAAACTTCCAACATGAAATTTGTATATCTCCATGAAATCTACAACTTTTTTCATACAACTTCTCCTAAAAATGCTTGGATCTCAAGTTATAATTTTGTGAATACATGCTCATGAACTAAAAATGACTTAGTGAACTTTTGCCCTAGTTAGGCAGATTTTTGACCTAACTTCATGGCAATTTTTCACATAGTTCCAAGGGGAATCTTCAAAAGCAATTCAAAGATGAGTTGTAGATCACATTGAAAGCTTTCAAAAATGTTCAATAACTACTTGAGATCATTCTATAGTAGGGAGAATCGAAGAGATGAATTTGGTGTTTTGTCACTTGGATTACAAGCCATTTTGTGAAGAACATTGGTTCCAATCCTCAAGCATGCTGTACAAATCCCACTTTGCAGGATTCTAACTTGACTTTCACTCCATAATTAAATGTTTTCACAGCTGTTGGAAGCTTTAATCCAAGCATTCAATGCATTGTACAAATTTAATAGCATTTTGGGAAGAAAGGCAACATTTCCATTTTAAAAACGCAAGCTTTATGCAAAGTCAGTTTGCATTGAGCCTTGCATTTTTTCTTTCTGCACAAACACACTCTACACAATCAGAACAAGTGTGTTTAAAGGTCTCAGCTCCCCTACAAGATTTGTACTTCACATTGAAACCATGCTTGCTAGCTTTGCTTCAAAAACAAGTAACCAACCAAAACATGTGAGTTTTTGAAATCTGAGTTATTACAAGTCTTAAAACCTATTGCTTATAAGTAGACACATTATTTGCAAGTTGAAACACGAATGCTAAGACTCTAAAACACTCCCAAGCACTCTGCAACTCAGAATCTGCCATAACTTGACAGTTTTGAACGTCACATAGCCATCTCCAAATCCGCTCGTGCGTATTAAGTTTTAACCACCCAAACACTTAATATACATCATATCAAAGCAATCTATACCCTTGTTTCCTCACTATACCTCGTCCATCACTATCCACCATTTTCAAATATCAAGCTTGCAGGTTGACTTGAACAGAGAGATTCAGGGACTTTCAAGGCAAAGTAAGAGTTGGGATACACTCAAGGAGGTCCAGGCAAGCTAAACAGATCCTCAGGCCTTCTCAAAAGTTGCTCAAACTTCATTCACGACTCCAGCTGCAAGAGTTAAAAACTCAAACTTCTATCTCTTCATACAAGCATCATTTGATCCTGATTTGTGAAAACAAAATATAGATATCCTTGCTCTAAAGCTAACCATGTTCATAGTTTCCATTTATATTGACTGTGTATAGAGAATTTTGGATTTGAAATTTCTGAGAAAATTAGGTTTTAATTTAAGGCCAGCAAAATTATATCTTATCTTTGACTGTTAGTTTACATAAGTTATATGGTTGAATTAGTGGGAAGAAACACCACAACTTTCATGTTTACATTTTCCATTTTCATTGAGAAACGAGTAAGTTACAGGAACCATGGTTGGAGGTTGAAGATGAAGTCATTTTTAGAACTTGACTTATGTTATGTATTTATTATTTCACTTATGTTAACGGGTGTACAGCCACCCCAACGGTAAGGCAACGCGCGTTATTGCTAGAGGTAATGGGTTCGAGCCTCAGCACGTTGCCTTTCGCATTTTCTCACATTTTTCCAAATTTTTTTTGTCTCTTTGCAGCGCTGCGCCTCCACTTCATGGGCCTTTTCTTTTTTTCCTAACATTTCCTCCCTGTTTCATGTTTGCACCCCTGGCCCATTATTATTTTATTTTTTCATTTTATTCTCATTTTATTTCTAAATATATCTATTTCAATATTAAAAATCACAAAAATACAAAAAAATAGTAGAGTTGTATTTTAACTTAGTTTATTTATTTTTTCACAAAAAAAATATATTTTATTTTGGTCACACTTTATTAATTTTCACTAATTATCTTGTAAATTTAATTAAAACAAAAATATTATTTATTTTATACTAATGAAAATATATTTTTGATACCAAAAAAACTAAAGAATATTTTATAACACTATAATTTATTTTTCAAGACAAAAAATATAAAATATAAAAAAATACTTTTTTTATATACTTCATTCCTTTTAATCAATTAAGAAGAATTAGGGTTTTAGTCAAGAATCTTTTTCTTAATGAATATTAAACTTGACTAATTATTTTCTTTATCTAATTAGGTTAAAATCAATACCCTTTTTCTTAAGAAACCAAACAAAAAAATATTTTTCTTTACATTTATAATTCTTGCATATTTAATTCATCTTGTATATTATTTATTCCAATTCTTGTACAAATTCAATTTGGTTGTAATAGATTAATTAGGTTTATATTATTGAAATCCCCATTCATAAATTGTATACCCCCTCCCATAAATGTTGTAATAGCGTAGTAACTTTAAATTTCGCAATTTATCGCTTTTACATAACATGCTAGTAATTAGGGTTTGTATGGAAAGATAAAACCAATCAAATAGAAAACCTTAATTCAAGACAAAATCAAGCATGAAAATAATACATTTGCACACAAACACCCCTAGGGTTATCCCACTTGGTTGCCTTACAAAATAGCCATATTACGCATGTAAGGTATCTTAACAAAAACAAGCAAATACAAGATCATAGTCCCTCGATGACGCTATTCAAAGTTGCCTTACAAAAAGATCTTAGTCCCTGAAAGAGAATGCTAAGATGCCTTGAAAATATTGCTAATCATGACTATACGATGACCCACGCCCGTCCCGTTTACATCCAAAGATAGAGTTTCTTACCAAACCAATAGTAAGACAAAAATGTCAAAGGAAAATAAAATGAACAAGAAAGAAATTTGAGTAGGTAGTTTCCTCCTAATTAATTGCTCCATTTCAAAACAAACATCCTTGCTATTTTCAAAAACAATCACATGTACTTCCAAAACATATTACAAAATTGAAAACATTTTTCAAAAGATCAACATCTTTGTATACATTCTTACGAACGAGAATCATTACAAAGATTGCCTAAACAATGGCCTATTTACAAAATACTTTCAAAAACCACACAAAGCACAATTTCAAACAAAAGCAAGTGATCTAGCAAGTAACTAAGAGCCCATGGAAAACCATGGATGAAAGGGGTGCTAATACCTTCCCTTTTCATAATCTACCCCCCGAACTCAAGAAAAAATCTCAAAAGGTCTTTCCTGTGCTTTTTCACCTTTCCTTTTTTGGATAAAAGAAAAGTCGGTGGCGACTCTTGCTAACCGCAACATTTGTAATAAAATGCAAAACCCTCAAGTCAGTTTTCCCACCGTCCCACAGAACTGGCGACTCTGCTGGGGACTATTCTAAAAGTGGGGTTACCTTAGGGATAGATCACATTTATTTGCTTACATTGTTTGACTTGTGTGCTTTACATTATGGTTCTTTGTTTGGGTTTGAATCCTATACCAGGATTTGGGATACATTATAGGTAAGTAGCAATACGTTGTGGAAACTGTGCGGGGTATACCGACATGGTCTAAGCAATAGCTACGTTAGTGCGACATATTTGTGGGTACCGGTAGCCTTTGAGTTAATCAAAGAGAATACAGGGCCGTTGATTTATGTCATGAAGAACTAATGGACTTTTAGAACCTTTACTTGACCAACTTAGCCTTTAGGATGTAGTGAGATGACCGGCTTTGGTACAACCTGAAGTTGGTAGTTACTCGATACTACACTCATTGAGGTTTGGTTTCTTGGGATATTTTTGTGGCCATTAAAGAGGCTTGAGATGAAACAATGACCAAGAAAACAAACCAATGATATTGAGCTCCTTAGAAACCTGTTACTATTACTAGGACAGGTTTGAGCCAACTAAAATTCAAGAGGGTATTTACCTATAAAACTCCATGCAAGCGTAAACCTAAGGACTTGTTTGCTTTACTTGTATATGCATACTTGTACATAACATCATGAACATCATGAACATCATATACATCTACTAACCATTTCAAGGATTTTGAGATTCATCTTTGTTCTTATTTTGTAGGATATGGATTCACTTCGCAGGAAAAATATTCAAGTCAATCTTGTAAGGGTTCCTCCACAACTTAAGGAGCTAGCTTCAAGGATTCCTGAAAACTCTCCATTTACCGAGAGACATGGTCGCCTACTCAACTTGGTCACTTCCAACACAAATGAGGACATGATGAAGGTGCTCTTTCAGTTCTTTGATCCTTTACACCATTGCTTCACATTTCCCGACTATCAACTTGTGCCTACTTTGGAAGAATTCTCCCAACTCTTGAGGATTCCCATTCTTAATCAACTACCTTTCAATGATACAGAAAGAGATCCAAATCCATAAGAGATTGCTCAAGCTCTACACTTGCACTCATCTGATGTCACAACTCATTGGGAAATAAGGAGTGGTGTCAAAGGTTTCCTAGCAAAGTTCTTGTTTGAGAAAGCCCAAAGCTGTTGGAATTCCTTGGAGTTGCAAGCCTTTGAGGAAATTCTGGCTCTCCTCATCTATGAGATGGTTTTGTTTCCAAATCCTGACCAACTCATAGATGTTAACGCTGTCAAAATCTTCATATCCCGCAACCCAGTGCCCACATTGCTAGGAGATATCCTACACTCTTTTCACACTTACACAATGAGGAAAAGAGGTGTTATTATGTGTTGCACTCCTCTCTTGGCCAGGTGGTTTATTTCTCATCTTCCCCAATCTGTATTAAAGGATGAGCAAGGTTCAAGGTGGTCACAAAGGTTGATGACGCTCAAACATTCGGACATTCATTGGTGCTCCCGATCCAAAGAGAATGTTATCATTGTCGACCGCTATGGAGAATTTCCTAATGTCCCTTTACTTGGCATTAGGGGAGGTATCACCTACAACCCTTGTTTGGCCTTAAGACAGTTTGGTTATGCCCGAAGGGATGGCCCGCATGAGATGCCGATTCAAGGTTTGGCATTTGACTACGACAACAAAGATCAAGGTCTTCGCCAGAGATTTATCCGAGCTTGGAGGATGTTGAACAAGGTGGATAACAAGACTTTGGGGCACAAGAATTCCATCCCTCTTGAGCCTTACCTCAAATGGGTACGAACTCGTGCTCAGAGTCTTATGATGCCTTACCCCTCCATTCTCCCGATAATCATTGAGCCTGTCATGGAGGGATATGTTCCATACACTATCCTACATCCAGACATGCCCACATATCTTGAAGACCTACAAAGGGATTGGATACAACTCAAAGGAAAGAGAGATACTTTCAAAGCCCAATTCTACGTAAGCGAGAAGAAGGTTTTGGAACTCACTAGGATACTTCATGAGGAGCAAACTCTGAGTGCCTACATTGCACCGAAGAGGATGTGCACTACCTTTCTATCTTAGAGTTTTTTGTATTATTTTTCCCAAGGGGCATTGATGTACTCAAACTTTATCTTATTAATATAACATGTGTTCCCTTTTTGTCTGAAAAAAATTTGAATCTTTGGAATCCTTGAAAACATTGCATATGCATATACCATTCATCATAACATAAGCAGGTATTTTGTAACAAGTCTCCTCATCTCTCTATTGTTTATTTCAGTAAGATGGATCTTGAGCAAACAATGAAGGATCTCCAAGCTCATAATACACAGTTTCAACAATTGCTCTTAACCATAGCCAAGGGACAAGAAGAATTAAAGACTTTGTTGGCTGAAGAGAGGAAAAAGAAAACAAAGAAGGTGACCGGAGTCTTAAACATGGGAAGAAGATTTCATGGCCAGACAAGAAGGACTTTGGAGTTTGCAGCAACATCCGGTGAAAGAGACAACCAAGATAGTAAAGGCAAGGAAACAATTGTCTTGTCAGAATCAGAGGAGGAAGAGGAAGAAGAAGACTACTCTGAAGAACAATACCCTCCAGCTGATGACAAGTATAAACATCTCAAGGAGCGGTTCAGCGCGATGGAAATTCAAAAGGTGTCTGGCTTGGATTTTGAGGAATTGGGTTTAGTGTCGGGGATTGTGATTCCTCCGAAATTCAAAGCACCCGTATTCGCAAAATATGACGGAGTTTCATGCCCTAAAATGCATCTCCAGTCATATGTGAGGAAAATACAACCCCATACCGTTGATAAAGACTTATGGGTGCACTTCTTCCAAGACAGTTTGTCTGGAACTCAACTTGACTGGTTTTACCAACTAGAAAGAGCCAACCTTCACAATTGAGAAGAGCTTGCTGCAGCTTTCTACAAACAATATCAGTACAATGCTGATCTGGCGCCTACCCGTACCCAACTCCAGAGTATGGCCATGGCTTCCAATGAGGGTTTCAAAGGCTATGCACAAAAATGGAGAGATTTGGCTGGAAGAGTTCAACCCCCACTGTCTGAGAGAGAATTGGTAGACATGTTCTTAGGCACCTTATCTGGTCCCTTCTTCAATCATTTAATCAGAAGTTAATCTGCAGGATTTACTGAACTAATATTGACCGGAGAGAGGATAGAAGCCGGTATAAAGAATGGAAAGATTCAGAAAGATACATCTTCTTCTACAGTTGTAAGGAAGCCTTTCATCGGGAAGAAAGAGGTGGCTGCTGTATATCCAGTAAGAAACCAAGATAGGGCCGAACACCGACCAATGGTGGGGGCTGTTATGATTCCTAAGCCTGCGTCTGATCAGCAAAGAAATAATCAACCAAGGATGGAAAGGCCAGTTAGGCAGTTCACCAGAATCAACATGACCCTGTCTCAAGTATTACCGCATCTACTAAGATCCAATTTGGTGACCTTGAAAGAAGCTCCGAAAAACCCCAATACAACATCTCCTCATTATCATCCCAATGCCCGTTGCGCATATCACTCAAAAAGCCCTGGTCACGATACTAATAACAGTTGGGCTCTAAAGAACAAAATACAAGACCTCATTGAAGCAAAAGAAATTGAGTTCGATGCGCCTGAAAAGCGGAATGTCATTTCTGCCCCTATGCCCAGACATAGCCACAATACCAATGCCATTGAAGAAGGATTGTTTGTTACTTCAATTGATGAACTCATGACCCCACTTCTGACTATTAAATTGAATTTGTTGAATTCCGGTGTGTTCCCGGGCTGTGGTGAAGTTTGCCATCTCTGTTTTTCCTCCCCAACCGGTTGTCCTTTATTGAAAATAGGCGTTCAGTGCCTAATAGATAACAAAGAAATTTTGTTCGAAAAGACTCCTGTTTCACCTATCCATTTTGAAGATGTTTCTATCATTACCATTTCCGCCAATTCTTCCAGGGTGTCCACCAAAAGACCCGTTAGAATTACATCAGTTTCGAAAGCAGCTCCTCTAATAATCAGAATGCCTGGACCAGTCCCATATGCGTCAGACAAAACCGTGCCATGTAATTATGGAGGGGATGTCTATTACCATGGTATCAAGCAGGATTGGCAAGCCTCCGAAGATTCAAGCTCCGAGAAAGTCAACTCTGACATCAGTAATATTGCAGGAACTAGCAAAGTTACCCGAAGTGGTAGGATCTTTTCTCCAGAAATTTCTCCCCCAAAAGTAGTTTCTGGACCCGTAATCATTCCTACTGTTGCTCCCCCAAAAGCAGTTCCCTATCCTACATTTATCTCCAACAATACTACAATTGACAAAGCCTTTACAACCCCTGTAATCATTCTTGCTGATGCTCTTGCTGCCAAGTTGATCGAGACTAGAGGAAAAAATGTTCTGATTGAGCCTGTCTGGATGGAGGCTCAGTCATTGGCCATCCCTGAGACCTCCAAGAAAGAAATGGAGGAGATCCTAAAAATTATAAAGAGAAGCGACTACGATGTAGTTGAACAATTGGGGAAAACCCCCTCTAAAATCTCCATGCTGGCATTACTACTATGTTCCGAGGCACATGCAAAAGCCTTGGCGAAGTTCTTAAAAATCACCCATGTACCTCAAGAGACATCTGCCGATCAGTTTCAAGACTGCGTAGCCAGCCTAACTACGGATAATGGTTTAGCTTTTTTAGATGCTGATCTGACGCCGAAGGGAAGAAAGCATAATGAGGCATTGCATGTCTCAGTGGAATGTAGGGGCATAACTCTGGCTCATGTTTTGGTGGACACTGGCTCATCTTTGAATGTATTACCTAAAAAAGCTCTTGATAGACTTGACTGTGAGGGGTTGACTTTGAAGCCAAGCAACATAATGGTAAGGGCTTTTGACGGCTCGAAGAGGATGGTGCACGGGGAAGTGGATATCCCCATAAAATTTGGAACCGAAACTTTCAATTAAAATTTTTATGTAATGGACATCCGCCCTTCATACTCCTGCTTGCTAGGCCGACCATGGATCCACAATGCTGGCGCTGTTACTTCTACATTGCACCAAATGTTGAAGTATCTAGTTCAAGGGAAGATTATCACCGTTCATGGAGAGGAAAAATACATGATCAGCCATCTCAATTCCTTCAGATATGTGGAATTAGATGGTGAATTCATTGAAACTTAATTTCAACACTTTGAAGAGGTCCCCCAAGAGGTGGCAGTGACCAAGGCTGTGTTTCAGGTTCCCAAGATTACAAGGCCTCCACTCCGGATGTCATCTCTGAAGGATGCCAAAATAGTGGTAGAAGAAGGAGGGTGCACTATTTGGGGACAACTCTCAGATATTCCATATAAGTCGGACAAGTTTGGCCTAGGTTTCACTTCAAGTGCTCAGAAGGTTGTACGCCATACTCGTGCTGGAGGACCACCCTTGAAGATCAGCAACCGTGAAGTCAACGCAGTAGAAGATGATGAAAATGGCTGCAACCTAGAGGATTGGATCTTCCCGACTGTCAATGGAGGGCTCAGCAATTGGGAGGCTAGAGACTTTGTCCCAATCACCTTCATCCCACAGTAATTTGTCTTTACATTTTGTTGGATCTGTAATATTGAAACAATTCGCACTCTTAAAACCTTGTGTCTTACCCGAGGAACAATGGTCCATTTGTAAGGGTTATTATCTCATTTTCATATGACATCAATGAATCATGGACGTTTTCGCATACAAACTTTTGTGCTCATTATTTTTCTTTTACATTTTACTTTCTTTCAAAGATAGCTATACCCTTACACACACCCACACTCATAATGCAGGTATACATCCATTCGGGATCCCATGGGTAACGATACTGCTATGGAATTTTGTGAATATGAGAATCTAATCTACCAAGCCGAAGACGAAGGTGGGGAAGATTGTGAAGTACCAGGGGAACTTGCCAGACTACTACAATAAGAAGAGAGAACCATTCAGCCTCACGAGGAACCCGTCGATACCATCAACCTAGGTACCGATAAAGACAAAAAAGAGATCAAGGTGGGTGCCAATCTGGAACCCAATGTCAAGGAGCATCTAATTCAGTTATTACACAATTTTGTTGAAGTCTTTTCCTGGTCATATGAAGACATGTCGGGGCTTGATACAAATATTATGGTAAATTGTTTGCCTACAAGAGAAGATTTCCCGCCAGTAAAGCAAAAGGTTCGTCGCATGAGACCTGATATGTCAGAAAAGATTAAAGCAGAGGTCATGAAACAATACAACGCTGGATTCTTGGCTGTCACCTCTTACCCTCAATGGGTTGCCAACATTGTTCCCATACCCAAAAAAGACAGAAAAGTGAGAATGTGTGTGGACTACAGAGATTTGAATATGGCGAGTCCTAAGGATGATTTTCCACTCCCCCACATTGATATTATAGTTGACAATACGACACACCATAAAGTGTTTTCCTTCATGGACGGATTCTCAGGTTACAACCAAATCAAAATGGCGCCTGAGGACATGGAGAAAACAACATTTGTCACACAATGGGGCACATTCTGCTTCAAGGTAATGCCATTCAGACTAAAGAACGCTGCGGCAACCTATCAGTGTGCCATGGTAGCTCTATTTCACGACATGATACATCACGAAATAAAAGTCTACGTGAATGATATAATAGCCAGATATCAAATAGAAGAAGAGCATCTTGACCACTTACAAAAACTGTTTGAGAGACTGAAGAAGTACAAGCTGAGGTTGAATCCAAACAAATGCACATTTGGGGTACGGTCTGGTAAACTCCTAGGCATTATCGTCAGCAACAAAGGTATCGAGGTCGATCCTGCCAAAGTTAAAGCAATACAATAGATGCATGCTCCTCGTACTGAGAAGGAAGTCAGAGGATTCTTGGGGCGTTTTTGAACTACATTTCCAGATTCATCTCTCACTTGACAGCTACTTGTGAACCAATCTTCAAATTATTGAAGAAAGATCAAGTAGTCAAATGGAATGATGAATGCCAAGTTGCTTTTGACAAATTCAAAGAATACTTATAAGAGTCTCCTTTGTTGATGCTACTGGTCAAGGGAAGACCATTGATCATGTATCTGACTGTTTTAGAAAACTCAATGAGGTGTGTATTGGGGTAGCATGACGAGTCTGGCCGAAAAGAGCACGCTATTTACTACCTGAGCAAAAAGTTTACCGACTGTGAAACAAGATATTCACTGCTCGAGAAAACTTGTTGCGCTCTGGCGTGGGCTGCTCTCCGGCGAAGACAGTATATGCTGACTCATACTACCTTGTTGATATCTAAAATGAATCCGATAAAATACATCTTCGAGAAGCCTGTTATTTCTGGGAGAATAGCGAGTTGGAAAATGATCCTGACAGAATATGACATACAATATACTACCCAGAAAGCTATACAGGGAAGTGTACTAGCTGATCACCTCGCTCACCAAGCTGTAGAAGACTACCAATTCATGAAATTCGAATTTCCGGATGAGGACATCATGACATTAGACAACTGTGAAGAATTCAGGCCATATGACGAACCTGAACAAGGATCCCGATGGACCCTGTTCTTTGATGGAGCATCCAATGCACTCGGCAATGGTATTGGTGCTGTACTCATATCTCCGGAAGAGTGTCATACTCCTTTTACTGCCAGACTTTGCTTCAATTGTACAAACAACATGGCGGAATACGAAGCGTGCATCTTCGATCTCAAAGCTGCCATAAACTTGGGGATCAAATCCTTGGATGTATTCGAAGACTCAGATTTGGTTATCAGCCAAATCAAAGGGTAATGGGACACCAAACACCCTAACCTTATCCCTTATAAAGAACATGTTTTGACATTGTTACCACATTTTGAGAAGATTACCTTCGAGCATTTCCCGCGAGAAGAAAATCAGCTAGCAGACGCTCTAGTAACAATGTCATCTATGTTTAAACATAATTGGGATAATAAGGCTCCCCAGATCACCATCGAGCAAATGGAGGAACCAGTGCACTGTCACGAGATTAATATTGAAGAAGTAGTGGACCAGCCTTGGTTTCACGAGGTCAAGAAGTATCTTGAGGCTCAAGAATATCCAGAAGGAGCTTCAATCAATGATAAGAAGTTCTTAAGGAGATTCTCTGCTAAATTCTTCCTTAGTAATGGCATTCTATACAAACTCAATTATGACTCTGTGTTACTTCGATGCATAGATAAGGTTGAAGCTGAAAGGACTATGGCTGAATTACATGAAGGCACTTTTGGCACCCATTCCAGTGGACATACGATGGAAAAGAAAATCCTACGGGAAGGCTATTACTGGTCCACCATGGAAGCATATTGCTATCAATACTCTCGAACCTGCCATAAGTGTTAGATTTATACCGACAAGGTGCACGTACCTCCAGTTCCTCTGAATGTCTTGACGGCTCCTTGGCCCTTTGCTATGTGGGGGATTGACATGATTGGGGAAATCAAGCTGACAGCCTCCAATGGACACCGCTTCATCCTAGTGGCCATTGACTATTTTACAAAATGGGTGGAGGCAGCTTCCTTCTCTTCCGTTACTAAGAATTTTGTTACCCGTTTCATCAAGCAAAATCTCATTTGTCGATACGGTATCCCGGAAAGGATCATCACCGACAATGGTACAAATCTCAAGAACACTATGATCACCGCATTGTGCGAGCAATTCAAAATTCAGCATCACAATTCTTCTCCCTATCGGCCAAAGATGAACGGTGTTATCAAAGCTGCAAATAAAAACATTAAAAAGATCATACAGAAAATGACAGTCACATACAAAGACTGGCATGAGATGTTACCATTCTCTCTCCACGGGTATTGTACCATGGCCTGCACATCAACCGGGGTAACACCATATTCTCTGGTTTACGGCATGGAAGTTGTCTTGCCTATCCAGGTCCAGATCCCCTCTCTGAGGATTATGAAGGATGTAGGGCTGAACGAAGACGACTGGATCCAGACTCGACTTGATCAACTGAACTTGATTGATGAGAAGAGACTTACTGCTGTTTGCCATGGTCAAATGTATCAAAAACGAATAATCAAGGCTTTCAACAAAAATGTCAGACGCCAAGTGTATCAAGTTGGGGATCTAGTTATCAAACACATACTACTGCCACAAGGTGATCCTAGGGGAAAATGGACTCCTACCTATGAAGGACCATTTGTAATCAAAAACATTTTTTTTGGTGGGGCAATGATATTGACCACCATGGATGGTGACAACCTGTCACATCCTGCAAACATGGACATAGTCAAAAGATACTACGCATAAGAGACCCGCTAGGTTGACATACCTAGGAAAAATAAGGGCATCCCGGCGAACCAAAAAGGTTCGGGAAAAATTAGGGATAAAATAAAAAAATCTGTACACCCGGCAAGTTGAAAACCCGAAAGGGGAACTTGGACAAAAAAGGGTTTCCCGGTGGACTGAAAACCCGAAAGGGCGGTCCAGGCAGAAGTTAGGGAATTAAAGCGTATGTGTGATGCGATGGCAGAACCGCCTATTTTTACTGGTTTGCGTTTTGCGTTTTGCGTTTTTTGTTTGCAAAATGTCGCGGTAAGCAAGAGTCGCCATCGACTTTTATTTCATCCAATCATGGAAAAGGAAAAAGAACGGAAAAAACCTTTTTCCGAGATATTCTGAGTACGGGGGGTAGATTATAGAAAGGGAAGGTATTTGCACCCTTTCTATCAGTAGTTTTCTACGGGCTCTTAGGTACTTGCTCATTTTTCAAATTGCTTGTGTGTGTTTGTCTTGAAAATGTTTTTACTTCGTGATAACCCATGTATCAGTCCTCAAGGATGTGACGAAGTTTGTTTTGAAAACTTGTTTTGAAAGGTGTTTGTGTGAAAAGTTTTCATTGAGCAAGTACTTAAGATTCTACCTACTCGAAAAAAGGATTGTTCGTTCTATTTCCTTTAGACAGCGCTATCCTACTACTAAGGAGTAGGTAGCACCATCGTTGGAGTTGTAAGGGACATTCGAAAGGGACAAGTACAATCACTAAAGAAATAGTTATAAAACTTTAGTAGCAACCCTAGAGTCTTAAGTTCTTTCCGAGGCAACATTTCTGAGGCAACATTCGAATGGGACATCTTGATCTTTTTAGACTGAAGGGCAACCACTAAAATCTCCTATGCCTAATGACTGTTTACCGAAGGCAACCGAAGTGAGGAAAACCCTAGGAGTGAACATGTGCATGTGAATTTTTTCAGTTATTTAGTCTTTGCACATTAGGTGATCTACCATTTTAAATTTCAAGCATTCTTTTCATAAAATACTATTAGCCATGCATCTAGACAGTTAAAGGTTGCGGTAATTTTAAGTGCGAGAAAAATAAACCTAGCTATTAAAAGGCTTCGGGGAGGGGGATTAATTACATAACCAAAAATCGGGGATTTAAACAGTAAATAAAAACCCTAGGTTAACTATTACAAACCCTGAACAGTTACAAAATAATGGACAAATAATTAACAAGCGCGCGGCGAATTAAATGCGAGGACAATTGAAATAATCTAAAACCCTAATTGAGAGAAAAAGATTTTTGTTCTTGTGGATTTTTATTTGAGAAAACATTTAATTATAAATCAATTAAACCTAATTTCTAATTGTTTTTAAAATTATTAAAGAGATTAAAACAACCTAATTTTCTAATTAAATTAATTAATTAAAGAAATATATATTTATAAAAAAATGATCTTTGATGTATTTCAAAGGAAATTAATTAAATTGTGTAGAATCTAAAACCCTAATTCTAATTATTTTTCATTATAAAAAGAAAATTAAATTGCCCTAAATTAATTAAACTAATTAATTCAAAAAAATATTTATTAAGAAAAAGAGATCTTTTTTATGATTTTTGATTGGTTAATTTAATAAAAATAATTTTTTGTATTAAATAAAAAAAAGGAAAAAAATTAAAGAAAATAATAAATGAAATAACCAAATGGGCCTGTATGCTAGCTGAAAGAGGGGGGGGGGTATGAATTTGAATTCTTTGGCCCATTAAGCATCAAGCCCAGTCAACCACGCTGGATCTTGTGCAACGTTAACCTGGAGGAGTATCATGGACCTTCATGGCTGGAAGCATTGGAGAAGCCCTAATTTAGCAACTTTTGGGTTTTGATGAATTTGGAGTATTCCTTGAGGAATCATGATCAACCCTTGATCAAATGATGGAAGTCACTTCAAAATGTTTATGTTGACCACAATTCTTGAGGTTTGACTGTATGTGGGCCACAATTGACTTTTGACCTAATACAACCGATTCTCAAGCATTTGAGCAGTTGACTGAGCAAACTTCTTATGCAAGACCTAGAACTTAGCATGGATGATCTTGGGAAAATATTAGCATTTGAGCCCTTTTTGGTTCACACATCTTGGTGAAAAGGGAAACCCTAATTTGAGGTATACTGCCTTAGGAGAGAGTTTGTCTGGTCAAGTCTTGGGAAACCTTGAGCAAATTGAGGATCTTAATGGACATGTATTGAGTAAAATGAGAGGGAAAATTTTGGGGTACAACAGTATGACTATGACCCGTTGGATCACTTTACGGACAACCTTTGGCTTCCACTAACAAACTCAAAATTTCTGATCAATTCAATTATCTTCGGACGAGGCAACCGATAGATAGGACGCTCAGAGATACGAAGGCTATAGCAGAATGGAAACCCCATGGGATTTTTACACATGGCTATCTTTTCTTTGTATCGAAATTTTCATTATTTTTACAACGACATTCTCTTACTAGAATGTTTCTCTCCTTGTACAAAAATGCTTACTCAAAGTCAATACAAAGATATCTCTTTGAAAGTGAAAAAACTATCTGTTTTTTCTTTGCGCTTGTATTTTGTTTGCAAAAAAAACGTCCAATGATTCATTGTTGAACATATGCATTTGAACATAATTACTGTTTACAAATAAACAAAATGAAAAAATGCAATTACTGATGGGTTGAATAGGGAAATACCTCTAGGCTATTACCTAAGAAATCCCCACAGTACGTCGTTTAATCCCCAGCGGAACAAAACTCCCAGTTATCACTCCCCAGTAGAAGTCGTCAAATTTCTCAGGATTCCCCATTGGAATTTTACAAGCAGTATACAGCATTTCCCTTACAATGGAGTTTATTTATCTAAGCAGAAATTCATCAACACTTAGACTTCACAACATGAAGACTTATATCGCCAGCAGCAGTCGGGAATTTATTTGCCCCACTCCAACAGCAGTACAGCAAACTAGCTCACATACGCATACATTGCATCCATATATCATAAACATTGATAACACGAATGCATTATACTATGCATTTCATACAATATGACTCTACATTTTAGCTAACATTTTACCCTTTTCAGGATAAGGTTAAACAATTACCATTAACAACATTCAGATTCAGTCTTCAGATACAGTTTAGATACGTTCCAGACACGGATGCCATTCTGATACTCATTCAGAATCAACTTTCAGATATAGTACAGATACGCTCCAGACACGGATGCCATTATGACACTCATTCAAAGCTAGCTCTCAGATACAGTTCAGATACGTTCCAGACAAGGATGCCATTATGATACTCATTCAGACTCAACTTTCAGATACAGTACAGATACGCTCCAGACACAGATTCCATTATGACACTCATTCAAAGCTAGATCTCAGATACAGTTCAGATACACTCTAGACACAGATGCTATTCTGATACTCATTTAGATTCAACTCTCAGATACAGTTCAGATACGCTCCAGACATGGACGCCATTCTAATACTCATTCTTTCAGTTTACAAATTACAATTCAACAAATCACTCTTTGATGGCATCTACAAGCCCATCTCCAACAACTTTCTAGCACATCTCCAAATGGCATCTTTAACCCTATTCCCTCGACTCTCACATCACCAAGTGCAAATTCTGGGCACTCTATTGTCCAATCATTTTCCACCTTCGAGTTACGAATGGCAAAACTCGCCAATCTAACTCTTCAGGCTTAAGAAGATTGAACAGGGGAAGCTGTTGTACCCCAAAATTTTCCCTCTAACTTATCAATAATTTGCTCACAAGATCTTCTTTGGCTCAAGAGTGCATTTGGGTTGATCAACTCAAGACACCTCCTTAAGCATTGATGACTGAAAATTAGGGTTTGAGATTGCACAAGGATTTTTGAACTTCCAATGCCCCATGTGACTTTCATGGATCATTATGGACCCCCAAAATTACTCATGTCAAGTTTCAAGCCTTGGATCACACTTTTGATCAGTCAATTGAACAGGACCTAAAAATTAACTGTATTAGGGAAAAAGTCAACCATGGCCAATTTATAGTCAAACTTCATAATTTTTGATCCACATCAACATTTAGACCCATATGTATCATTTGATCAAGTTTGGACCATAATTCCTCAAGAAATTTGATCAAATCTCCAAAAGGGCAAAATGGTCAAAATTAGGGTTTTGACTGAGAAAGGACAATTTCTGATTTTTGATCTAGAAAATGGTCAAGTGGTTTAAGGCATGATCTCAAGAGTCTAATTGCATGATTTTGACCTAGTGACATGATTCAAAACATTGCAAATCAATTTGATTGACAGATGAATTTTGCAGTTAACTGATCAAAAGTCAACTGTATACTGAAAAGTCAAACTTTGACTTTTGGTCAAATTCAAGATTTTATTTTGAAAAGATGAAATTTCTTAACTTAGAAATTTTTCTAAGTATAGAAAATTTCTTATTTTTTCACAACTTTGAGCCAAATTTTCACCATGATGCAAGATGATTCAAAGGAAACTTCCAACATGAAAGTTGTAGATCTCCATGAAATCTACAACTTTTCTTCATACAACTTCTCCTAAAAATTCTTGGATCTCAAGTTATAATTTTGTGAATACATGCTCATGAGCTAAAAATGACTTAGTGAAATTTTGCCCTAGTTAGGCAGATTTTTGACCTAACTTCATGACAATTTTTCACATAGTTCTAAGGAGAATCTTCAAAAGCAATTCAAAGATGAGTTGTAGAGCACATTTCCAGATTCCAAAAATGTCAAAGAACTCCTTGAGATCATTCTTGAGTAGGGAGAATCGAAGAGATGAAGTTGGTGTTTTGTCACTTGGATTACAAGCCATTTTGTGAAGAACATTGAATCCAATCCTCAAGCATGCTGTACAAATCCCACTTTGCAGGCTTCTAACTTGACTTTCACTCCATAATTAAATGTTTTCACAGCTGTTGGAAGCTTTAATCCAAGCATTCAATGCATTGTACAAATTTAATTCCATTTTGGGAAGAAAGGCAACATTGCCATTTTAGAAAAGCAAGCTTTATGCAAAGCCAACTTGCATTGAGCCTTGCATTTGTTCTTTCTGTACAAACACACTCTACACAATCAGAACAAGTGTGTTTAAAGGTCTCAGCTCCCCTACAAGATTTGTACTTCACATTGAAACCATGCTTGCTAGACTTGCTTCAAAAACAAGTAACCAAGAAAAACATGTGAGTTTTTGAAATCTGAGTTGTTACAAGTCTTAAAACCTCTTGCTTATAAGTAGACACACTATTTGCAAGTTGACACACAAATGCTAAGACTCCAAAACACTCCCAAGCACTCTGCAACTCAGAATCTGCCATAACTTGACAGTTTTGAACCTCACATAGCCATCTCCAAATCCACTCGTGCGTATTAAGTTTTAACCACCCAAACACTTAATATACATCATATCAAAGCAATCCATACCCTTGTTTCCTCACTGTAACTCCTCCATCACTATCCACCATTTTCAAATATCAAGCTTGCAGGTTGACTTGAACAAAGAGATTCAGGGACTTTCAAGGCAAAGTAAGAGTTGGGATACACTCAAGGAGGTCCAGGCAAGCTAAACAGATCCTCAGGCCTTCTCAAAAGTTGCTCAAACGTCATTCACGACTCCAGCTGCAAGAGATGAAAACTTAAACTTCCATCTCTTCATACAAGCATCATTTGATCCTAATTTGTGAAAACAAAATGTAGATATCCTTGCTCTAAAGCTAACCATGTTCATAGTTTCCATTTATATTGACTGTGTATAGAGAAATTTGGATTTGAAATTTCTGAGAAAATTAGGTTTTAATTTAGGGCTAGCAAAATTAGATCTTATCTTTGATTGTTAGTTTACATAAGTTATATGGTTGAATTCATGGGAAGAAACACCACAACTTTCATGTTTACATATTCCATTTTCATTGAGAAATGAGCAAGTTACATGAACCATGGCTGGAGGTTGAAGATGAAGTCATTTTCAGAACTTGACTTATGTTATGTATTTATCATTTCACTTATGTTAACAGATGTACAGCCACCCCAGTGGTAAGGCAGCGCGCGTTATTGCTAGAGGTCATAGGTTCGAGCCTCAGTGCGCTGCCTTTTGCATTTTCTCACATTTTTCCACATTTTTTGTCTCTTTGCAGCGCTGGGCCTCCACTTCATGGGCCTTTTTTTCTAACATTTCCTCCCTGTTTCATGTTTTCCCCCCTGACCCATTATTATTTTATTTTTTCATATTATTCTCATTTTATTTTCTAAATATATTTATTTCAATATTAAAAATCACAAAAATACAAAAAAAATAGTAAATTTATATTTTAACTTAGTTTATTTATTTTTTTCACAAAAAAAATATATTTTATTTTGGTCACACTTTATTTATTTTCACTAATTATCTTGTAAATTTTATTAAAACTAAAATATTATTTATTTTATACTAATGAAAATATATTTTTGATACCAAAAAAACTAAAGAATATTTTATAACATTATAATTTATTTTTCAAGACAAAAAATATAAAATATTAAAAAATACTTTTTTTATATACTTCATTCCTTTTAATCAATTAAGAAGAATTAGGGTTTTAGTCAAGAATCTTTTTCTTAATGAATATTAAACTTGACTAATCATTTTCTTTATCTAATTAGGTTAAAATCGAGACCCTTTTTCTTAAGAAACCAAACAAAAATATCTTTTTCTTTGCATTTTATAATTCTTGCATATTTAATTCATCTTGTATATTATTTATTCCAATTCTTGTATAAATTCAATTTGGTTGTAATAGATTAATTAGGTTTATATTATTGCAATCCCCATTCATAAATCGTAAATCCCCCTCCCATAAATGTTGTAATAGCGTAGTAACTTTAAATTTCGCAATTTATCGCTTTTACATAACATGCTAGTAATTAGGGTTCGTATGGCAAGATAAAACCAATCAAATAGAAAACCTTAATTCAAGACAAAATAAAGCATGAAAATAACACATTTGCACACAAACACCCCTAGGGTTATCCCACTTGGTTGCCTTATAAAATGGCCATATTACGCATGTAAGGTATCTTAGCAAAAACAAGCAAATACAAGATCATAGTCTCTCGATGACGCTATTCAAAGTTGCCTTACAAAATAATCTTAGTACCTCAAAGAGAATGCTAAGATGCCTTGCAAACATTGCTAATCATGGCTATACAATGGCCCACACCCGTCCCGTTTATATCTAAAGATAGGGTTGCTTACCAAACCAATGGTAAGACAACAATGTCAAAGGAAAAGAAAATGAACAAGAAAGACATTTGAGTAGGTAGTTTGCTCCTAATTACTTGCTCCATTTCAAAACAAATATCCTTGCTATTTTAAAAAACAATCACATACACTTTCAAAACATCTTACTAAATTGAAAATACTTTTTCAAAAGATCAACATCTTTGTTTACATTCTTACGAACGAGAATCATTACAAAGATTGCCTAAACAATGGCCTCTTTACAAAATACTTTCAAAAACCACACAAAGCACAATTTCAAACAAAAGTAAGTTATCTAGCGAGTAACTAAGAGCCCATGGAAAACCATGGATGAAAGGGGTGCTAATACCTTCCCTTTTCATAATCTACCCCCTGAACTCAAGAAACAATCTCAAAAGGTCTTTCCTGTACTTTTCACCTTTCCTTTTGGATAAAAGAAAAGTCGATGGCGACTCTTGCTAACCGCAACATTTGCGATAAAACGTAAAACCCTCAAGTCAGTTCTCCCACCGTACCACACATACGAACTACGAATTGGGACTCTAATTCCTCATAAGAGGATACATAGGCATACGACCAAAAATCGTAGCGAGTTCCCCTATTAAAAATTAAAATCCTTTTTCCCCTAATAAAATTTAAATCCTATTTCCCCAACTCGAACCTAAGACCTAGTATCCTTGTAAATAAGGTATATGAAAGGTTCCTAACACCTTCCTTTTGGCTAAAGAAGTCCTAAACCTAGAATCTTTGTCTGCGAATTAGGGTTTCCTATTAGATACCCTTCCCTAGGATAAAATTTGATAGTGGCGACTCTTGATTTAAAAACCAATCGTAACAGTGTCCTTTACCAAGTAATCAGGAAGATCTGCTTCTTTCTGCCTGGGAGCCTGCTGAAACTGAGGATCGTAGAACCTTTAACCCATCTTGGCCTTTTAGGTGTAGTGTGGAAACTATGACGGAGTAATCCGAAAATGGTTGTCACACGATACTACACTCAGGCGAGTTTTTCCTGAGAATATTACTAATTAAGGAGTCAATTGGGACGTTGGTAATATCCGAAGGAAGGATGTAGACTCTGGGAACCTCTTAGAACCTTGTTCGGCAGGTGATAAACTATCAGACTATACCTTGTGGGTAGTACCTTTGACTTCATACTCGTGATGTCAAACCTATTGTTGTACCCCAATTTTTGACCTAAGATCCCATTTTTATTTTTTGCATTTTTTAAGATAAGTCAAGGTCACGAAATACGGTCGGTTTTAACGTCTCACCTTCGAGCTTTGACTATGCGAAGATTGTCAAGTGTTTTGAACATTTTTAGCATATGTATCACTAATTTCTAATCGCATACAAAGGTGTATGTTCATGTTTTCTTTTGTGTCATGTGCAGAGCCAGGTCTGAATCAAGAGCATCAGGTGTCGCGCCTCAATTAAGGTTTTGAGTCTCCCAAGCCAAAAGTATGGTTGATTGTGGATTCTCGAAGACTGATTCATCAAGGCACAACTGTTGCACCTTAAATTTCGCCCCTAATATGTTTTAGTCGCACTTTCATATCATATTTTGTTATTTGGTCACAATCATTAGTAAATATCTTCATTCATCACATTTTTGCATCATTAGTCGTATTTAAGTTGATCAGACAAAGTCAGTTTAAATCAAAGTTTGCATCGTCTTTCAGTTGTAAAATACTCGGCGTTTCACATCATTCATTTTTACCTGTTCACTATTTTCTTGCATTGCTCCAAGTTGTTTATATGTTGATAATAAAAATATTTCGGTTTTATAGACAAACTGTTAAAAGCGGTTCGACATTGTGCGGAAAATTAGCGAGAAAATATATCAAGTTTTCACCTTTTACCGATCATTTTATGAATCTGCGTTTCGCATAGATTATGACGGTATGCTCGCTTTATTTTTTCGGTACAGCTTGAAGTCTCATTTTTAACCATAAATATCTATTTTAGCCCGATATTTTTATTATCATTTTATTTTTGATTTCGACTTTTTGAATATTTTTTATTTAATCTTTGTGACATGTAGATTTTTCTAATGTGTTCATTTTATTTTTTCGGATAAATTTTCGTCCGCTTTTTTATCGTTTTCGGTTATTTTGGGTCTTTATCTTTTTATTCAGAAAAATTTCAAAAAAATTATTTTAAAATGATTTATTTTTTTATAGTTTCGGGATTTTATTTTATTTTGGTCATTCAGGGACTTTTTGGTCACAAAAAAAATATTAATTAGGCTTTGCTTAATTCTCATTGGTCGATAGCATGATTTGCGGATTGATAGAGATTGAATTTATATTGAACGGCTTGGATTTATTTTGAAATCATAATATTCCTCTTCATTTTCTCTATTTAAAGCATCTTTATCACTTTGTACAGGAGGAGACACAAAAAAAAGCAAAAGCAACTTACAGTAGAAAAATCCCTCTCTCTCCGTTAGCATACTTCTTTACATCCTTTCCTCTTTTCTTTTCTACAAGATACCAACATTAATCCACCCTCTTCTACAAACCCTTACACACACTACACAAAAAACCACACACAAATTTACACTACCACAAAACACAAATTTCAATGGTTGCCTTAATCAAGCTATTTTTCCTTAGTTAAAATTTTCAACCATCTTTCTCCCATGAGTTTGCGTTCATACCATGGTTCACAAATCACAAACTTTCCCACACGTTTTTAAACCCAAAAACAACCTATAATTCAACATCTTCTTCTCCAAACTACCCCACTTTTAAACCATCACTTCTACCACTCATCTAACTTACCATTAACAATTCATACCAAAATCCAAACTTGTGAAAATCTTTTCAACCATGATACAACAATACACCATTCTCATCATCAATACCACTTTCAATTCTAATAGATCAAATTCAACAAGAAAACTCTCAGTGCTTTTCAATACCAAATCATCATCAATAAACAAAAACAGTTGCAACAAGCTTGAAGAAAAAAAGTTGGAATCAAAGAAGAAAGAATTTGAAACAAAATAAAAAAGGGAAAATATCGAAACATATCAAGAAAAACACCACAACTGTGACGCCATTTCAGATCCGACGCAGCCACCACTATGGGAAGCGTTCCACCGCGTCGCTACTTCCTCTTCTGCGAACGCCTCCACACCGCCAGTGATCTGCTCCAACCCCCACCTCTGTGCATGCGACCGCCAGAAGCAACACCCACAACGATCACTCCCTTCGCGCGAACTCTACATCGAAACACCCAATCTCATTCTTGAATCTGCGACCCTCCGCTAACTTCTGCCTTCGGTAACTCGTGTTTCCTTTTTTCATTTTTTGTCATGTTTGTTTGTATGTGAGTTAAAATGTAATGTGCCTTTATTTTGAATTTTGATTAAATTGATTGAAAAAAGAAAAAGAAAAATGAAAGGGTAGAGAAAGTAGAGCGTGACTGAGAAAGATGAAGTTTTGTTTTTTTACTAATACTGCTTTGCATTCGTTGTATTTTATGTTTTAATCTAAAATCCTGCGACACGTCAAAATCTCATTGGGTAGGCATGTTTATTGTTAAAAAAAAATATAAAAAAAATATTAGTAAATCTTATATTTAGATTTAGTTTAGTATTAATTTAGAATTTTTTAATTAGTTTAGATGTATTTTATAACTTTAAAATATTTAGAATCATAATTAATAACTTTAGAATTTTATTTGTTTTAATTTTATTTAGTAACTTTAGAATTTTATTTCATTTAGATTTGATTTAGTAAATTTTAGAATTTTATTTGTTTTGATTTTATTTAGTAAACTTTAGAATTTTATTTGTTTTAGTTTAGTTTAATAATTGTAGAATTTTACTTGATTTTATTTAGTTAACTTTAGAATCTTAGTTGTTTAGTTTTAGTTTAGTAATTTTAGAATTTTATTTGATTTAGATTTAGTTTAGTAACTTTGAAATTTTTTTTGTTTTAGATTAGCAACCTTGGAATTTTAATTTAGTTTAGATTTAATTTACTAATTTTAAAATTTTAATTTAGTTTAGATCTAATTTAGTAATTTTAGAACTATTTTTACAACCTTAGAATTTGTAGTTAGTTTAGAATTATTTTAGTAAGAAATCTTAATTTTTAATTTAGGTCAAATAACTTCTTTAGATAATTAGTTACACTCTCTTTTATTTGTATTTAAATATCTCTGTAATTTTAAAACCTACCCCTTTTAAGTCAAAACTTCAACACTAGGTCGTCGTATCTCCAAAATCTCATCCATACCTATTTAACTAAACAAACAATTTTAACCAAAAAACAGATATTTCAAAAGGTTCCTGCAGAGTACCGCAGATGCATTGGGTGCTAATACCTTCCCATTGTATAACCAACCCCCGAACTCTCGATCTCTTTTAAAAACACATTGTATTTTCATTACTTTTAAATATTACTTTACATTGCATATTTTAGGGTTTTATTTCGCTCTTTTCCCTTTTCCCTTGGAAATAATAAAGCGCGGTGGCGACTCTTGCTTTTTGTGAGTCAAGTTAATTAATAGCTTGATCTCCGATTTTCACCGCTACAGAATTGGCGACTCTGCTGGGGAATGATTGACCTCTTGCTGGTCTATCCCTAAGTGGGTTAAGCCTAATTTGTTTTTTCTGTTTTATCATTATTTGATTGTTTGATTATATGTATATATTATGATTATTTGGGTGTTGATAATATTTACAAAGGTCAAGTCCTATACCCGGACTAAGTTACACTTAGGAATAGGACGGGCGGTATAGTCATGTTAACTTTGAGGGAGTAATCCCGAAGAAGGAGGCATGAGATCCCTCACTCAGTGGAAGGCCCTTTTGAACGTAATATTTGTTTACCGAGTAATCGGGAAGACATTATTATTTTCGACCTGGGAGCCAGAGAAGCTGAGAACCGTAGCACCCTAACCCATCTTGGCCTTTTAGGTGTAGCACGAAGATTATAACGGAGTAATCCGGAAGTAATTGTTACGCGATGCTACGCTTGGATGAGTTTCTCTTGAGAATATTGCTAATTATTGAGTAATCAAGACGTTGGTAATATCCGAAGGAGGAATGTGGACTCTGGGAACTCTTAGAACCTTGTTCTACAGGTGTGATTAAATCGTTAGTACATACCTTGGGGGTGTTCCTTACCTTGACTCCATGCTCGTGACGTTGAACCTTTCGACTTTATTTGTGACCTTGCTTGTGGTTGTTGCATAGCCATGCATTCATGCATCCATAACACCCTTTTCAGTTGACTTTGAAGGAATTTGGAGGTCTCTCTTTGTAAACATCACAAGTTTCGTCAAGCTCAATGGATCTTGGGTGTTGATAGGGCGAAAACCCTAATCCACCAAAATGGATGATTGATCTTGATGATAACTTGATCAATGTTTGGAGCCAATTTAAAATTCATCTTCTATCTTCATACTTTGATGTTTATAACTTAATATCTTGAGTTCCTTGAAAATCAAATAAAAACTCTCTTTTGCATATCATACATCATTCTACATTTTTTGTTTCACTTTCAAAGGTCTTTTTCCGAGTCTTATTTTTCCTTTGGTCTCACCAGTACAACACTCGCGCTAAGAGAACAATGGAGAATATCAAGCAAGAGGTTTCTGAACTTCGTAGAGAGATGACTAATTTGAAAGCTAGTGTGGAGCACTTAACTGGTTTGGTCGAAATTTTGGTTGCCGCCCAAGTCAATCCTTTTAGGAGGGAGGAAGCGATGATAAAAGTCTTCACTGAAACTCTAAAATCATTCTCTCATGAGAAGGTGTTGGTTAATGCACCTAATGACTTTCCTGACAAGGTGAATATGGGAGTGCGTTTAGAAGAAGATGTCGAAAAGGGGTGTTCATATGAAGATGGTAGCTCAGCTAATGGTGTGAAGAAGTTTGATAATAACTTTTCCAAGAAGAGAACCAGAGGAAGAAATAATCATCATCAGAATCATCATGTTTCTCCTATTCATCAACAGAATCAGCAAGTTCCTAATCAGAGGAAAACCCAGTTTGATCCAATTCCAATTACCTATACAGAGTTGTTCCCTATCCTGATGCAGAGGAATTTGGTTCAGACCTGACCTCCACCGAAGGTTCCTGAGAAGATACATTGGTACTACAAAGCTGATTTGACTTGTACCTTTCATCAAGGTGCTCCTGGGCATGACTTGGAGGGTTGCTTTTCTTTGAAGATTGAGGTTCAGAAGTTGGTCAGAAGTGGTATCTTGTCATTCAAGAACGTTGGTTTTGAAGTTCAAATCAAGCATGTGCCGAAGAGTAAACACGATTGATGGTCACTTTGAGTTTTGAAGGATGTTTTCGGTAATTCAAGTCCAGATGGAAAGCCTTCCTAGATTATTAACTTATTCATGCTTTTTGTAATTTTTCTTGTTTATCAAAACATTGTTTGCATGTAAGAGCTTGTTTGCATATGAATGATTATCTTAATACAATGGGTATGTTTGTCTTGAAGAAATTCATTCGTTTCACTCATATTTGTTTTCAAATTTTAAATTTCTTTTTGCATTATGATACCAACTTGTTGCCCATTCTCTTGCCTAGGCAGAGATTGAAGGGAGGATGATGATCTAAAGAACACAAAATCTCTGGTTGTTTGCTTTTGGATAAAATCTTGCTGATGATGTACAAGCATTGTTTCAAATCCCTAAACACCGGAGATATAAGGAAGATAATCCCTTGCTAACCCCTTTTGAGCCTTTGAAGCAGAAGTTTCTTTTCTATACGAAAAAACCTTGAATTTTAACCTGGGGCAGGGTAGTTTTTAGTTAATCTGATTGAGTGTTCAAAATTTATAAGGAAGATGTTTTTTGAAGAGAAACTACGAGGGCTATCCTTCATGTATAATGAATCTAGAGGATGTGGAACCACAATGTTATCCCTCATTCATCAAGAAACGAGGCAATCACAATCCTCTCAACAAGCAAAGACAAGCTAATGGCACACATTTTGTTCAAAAAGTCAAAAATCGAGAAAAAAAGAAGAAGCCTGCTAAGTCAAAAAACATGAAAACGTGTGACTTAGGCAAAATTAAGGCATCCCGCTGGACTATCAATTCAAAAGAATTAGTTCAGGCAAAAGTTAGGGAAAATAAAATTGCAAAGAAAAGGACTGCAAAGAAAAGTCCTCAGCAAAGAACAAATTGGTGACTACAAACACGAAGACATGAGGGTGGTTTCTACTCCGAAAGCCTTGTCGTTTCCTTGACTGTCACAAAATTCTTTTGAGAGATGAACACTCATGTTGAATTAACTGAACATAGGTTTGGAGAACATCATGAAGAATGGGTGGGCACCAAATATTTTGAGCCTTAAAAATCTTTTTTCTAAAAACCATGAACCAGGCCACGTTACAACCTTCAAAAGTCCTAATTGAAGCAAGGTTATTTTGAAAGCATACTTCCATGAGATAGTGTTCCTGACTCCCATGAATGTTTGTTAAATAGTTATGTTGGTATCATATGATTTTTCTATAAAAAAATAAATGGTGCTCTAACTCGCAAAATTTGTGCGATATCTCTTTAAAACCTTCAAGACTTACATAACTCTTGCATTAGAATTTTCATTCTTATAATAAACTTTTTCTAACTGCAAAACATTTGTTTGATATCAAGGAAGCTCACATAAGCACCAGTGATGAGTTTATTCTTTTAAGGCCTGAAACTCTGTTGAGTAATTAGAGAATCATTTCAAGAAAAAAAATCATATTAGGGGGCATGTCACATGAAGACCTTAAGCACAAACATGTTGCTTCTCCTAATTAATGCTTTCCCAACTTGTTTACTCTTTTGGGGCAAAATTTGAAGACTTTGTTGTGCCAACTACAGTCAATCCGGGGCAATCACGTCGAGATTTGATGAATTCCTCTAAGAGTTTGAAGACACCAGAGCACGGTGGATGCCAGGTCTTTTGTAAAATCCTCTTGAGACGATTTCTTCTCATCAACCATTTAGCTTGGGGCATTTTAGAAGTGAAGTTATTCGCAAGAATTGTCGTGCATCACGCAGCTTATCAGCAGTAAACTTGGGGCATCCAAAATTAGTCCCAGGGGCAATCCAGATTTGTCAAGATATGTTTTGCACACATTATCAGAGGGTGGTGTTCCCAGTATCTCTAGCTAAGCATGACTTTTTCCAGCTGAAACATTGTTTGTGTTGTTATCCTTTCAATGGATTGTCGACAATAGAAGACTAGACTTTGGGTTTTCTACCTGAAAATATCTTCCTCTCCAAAGAGATTTAAGCCTTGTAAAAGGACTTTGCTCCAATGATGGCTTTTGTTTTCTATCTCCAGTAATGTTACCATCCTGTTGAGATTAGCCGAGTGTCGAATTATACTGTGATGTCTTATCATTTTCTATCTATCTCCCCTGTCTGTTTTGTCAGCATATACATGACATTCATTCATTCATTCACACTTGCATCATGCATGCACATTTGTATTTGTTGATGTCTTTGAGTACGTATACCTTGGTTATGTCTATTCAAATAGCGTATTTGATCTTTCCAAATAGAGTGTCAACTTAAGCAGAAAGTGCGCCTCTTTTTCTAATTCCCCACTGAGTTAACTCTTGTGGAAGAATCTTGCTTTAGCTTTCCTTTTCCATCTCTGGATAGGATAAATCCCCATTTGAGTTGTTTCCTCATTGGGTGGAGTCTTGTTTGACTATTTTCTCTCCAGTTTATTCCTGGATTGAGCTTTGTCTCTTATGAACGATACCTTGTGGATCTCTCTAGGCTGTGAAACCTAGATGGAGAGTGCATTTATTTTGCAACGTAAATACTTGGTCTCCTCAAGAAGGATTTATTCATGGTTCCCCATTGAAGATGAACTTTATTCCCCAACAGTGTTATCACAACCTTCTTCTGGAATATCGACATGACAACAAGCGACTGACTCTTTATTTGAGCAGTTTGATTATTTCTGATTTCTCTACGACAAATGGCGGTCTCTTCATGAGCAGTTTGTCCATCCTCGATGAAATTATTGATTCTCACCTCCAGCAATATCTTCATGATATTTTATGGGTATCTTTGAGAAAACAGCAAGCGGCAGTCTCTTCATGGACAACTTGTATGTTATCAACACTTTTAAAAACAACAAGCGGCAGTCTCTTCATGGACAACTTGTATGTTATCAACACTTTTTGAAAACGGCAAGTGGCGGTCTCTTCATGAGCAGCTTGTACGGAAAATGGCAAGTGGCAGCTTCTTCATGAGCAGCTTGTACGTTAGTATTTTTGGAAGACAGCAAGTGGCAGCTTCTTCATGAGCAGCTTGTACGGAAAATGGCAAGTGGAAGCTTCTTCATGAGCAGCTTGTACGTTAGTATTTTTGGAAGACAGCAAATGGCAGCTTCTTCATGAGCAGCTTGTACGTTAGTATTTTTGGAAGACAGCAAGTGGCAGCTTCTTCATGAGCAGCTTGTACGTTAGTATTTTGGAAGACAACAAGTGGCAGCTTATCTATTTGAGCAACTTGTGTGTTATTGTTCCCTTGAAAACGGCAAGTGGCGGCTTATTTATGAGCAGCTTGTGGGTTATTGGCAACAAGTGGCAGACTCTTCATGAGCAGCTTGTGTGTTTTGATATTCTTTGAAGACAGCAATTGGCAGCTTCTTTATGAGCAGCTTGTGGGTTTTGGCAACAAGTGGCAGACTCTTCATGAGCAGCTTGTGTGCTTTAATATTCTTTGAAGACAGTAAGTGGCGGTCTCTTCATGAGCAGCTTGTGTGCTTTAATATTCTTTGAAGACAGTAAGTGGCGGTCTCTTCATGAGCAGCTTGTATGTTATTGACACCTTTGAAAGGAAGCAAGTGGCGGCCTCTTTATTTGAGCAGCTTGTGTATCCCCAACAATAATGTCTACTCAGCAAATGGCATCCCTTTCGGAAAAGTTCCATGGGGAAGTTTGTTATTTTATCCTTTTCAAGCGATATCTTGGTTAGAGAAGAAATGTGTTACCGTTCTTGGTAAAATTCAGAAATCAGAGATGTTTATCTCCAGCCACAGTGCTGATGTCAATCATTTTGTTTTCCAGCCACAGTGCTGATGTCAATCATTTTATCTCCAGCCACAGTGCTGATGTCAATCATTTTGTTTTCCAGCCACAGTGCTGATGTCAATCATTTTGTTTTCCAGCCACAGTGCTGATGTCAATCATTTTGTTTTCCAGCCACAGTGCTGATGTCAATCATTTTTGTTTTCCAACCACAGTGCTGATGTCAATCATTTTGTTTTCCAGCCACAGTGCTGATGTTAATCATTTTCCAGTCTCAGTACTGATGTCCATCATTTTCTTTTCCAGTCACAGTACTGATGTCAATCATATGCTTTTCTAGTCACAGTACTGATGTAAATCATTACCTTTTCCAGTCTCAACACTGATGTAAATCATTCAAGAGTCTCTCATTTGAAGTCTGTGACTCTGTTTCCCCAGTGGAGTTACAACCTCTTCCTCTGGGATTACTGTATAATGTGCTTGGTTTCTCCAGCATAGTCTGTCTCATATGGCGTCATTCCCCATAAAATTCAGAGCATTACATTCATATCATATCATGAACATAATCGCGGTATCTTAAGGCCAAAAATTGTGTATTCTATATTTAAGTCCCTTCAATCTCGTCGAAATGAAGATCCCAATCTTCATATCTCCAGATAGAAGAAACTTAAATAGGGGCAGCTGTTGTACCCCAATTTTTGACCTAAGATCCCATTTTTATTTTTTGCATTTTTTAAGATAAGTCAAGGTCACGAAATACGGTCGGTTTTAACGTCTCACCTTCGAGCTTTGACTATGCGAAGATTGTCAAGTGTTTTGAACATTTTTAGCATATGTATCACTAATTTCTAATCGCATACAAAGGTGTATGTTCATGTTTTCTTTTGTGTCATTTGCAGAGACAGGTCTGAAACAAGAGCATCAGGTTTCGCGCCTTAATTAAGGTTTTGAGTCTCCCAAGCCAAAAGTATGGTTGATTGTGGATTCTCGAAGACTGATTCATCAAGGCACAACTGTTGCACCTTAAATTTCGCCCCTAATATGTTTTAGTCGCACTTTCATATCATATTTTGTTATTTGGTCACAATCATTAGTAAATATCTTCATTCATCACATTTTTGCATCATTATTCGTATTTAAGTTGATCAGAAAAAGTCAGTTTAAATCAAAGTTTGCATCGTCTTTCAGTTGTAAAATACCCGGCGTTTCACATCATTCATTTTTACCTGTTCACTATTTTCTTGCATTGCTCCAAGTTGTTTATATGTCGATAATAAAAATATTTCGGTTTTATAGACAAACTGTTAAAAGCGGTTCGACATTGTGCGGAAAATTAGCGAGAAAATATTTCAAGTTTTCACCTTTTACCGATCATTTTATGAATCTGCGTTTCGCATAGATTATGACGGTATGCTCGCTTTATTTTTTCGGTACAGCTTGAAGTCTCGTTTTTAACCATAAATATCTATTTTAGCCCGATATTTTTATTATCATTTTATTTTTGATTTCGACTTTTTGAATATTTTTTATTTAATCTTTGTGACATGTAGATTTTTCTAATGTGTTCATTTTATTTTTTCGGATAAATTTTCGTCCGCTTTTTTATCGTTTTCGGTTATTTTGGGTCTTTATCTTTTTATTCAGAAAAATTTCAAAAAAATTATTTTAAATTGATTTATTTTTTTATAGTTTCAGGATTTTATTTTATTTTGGTCATTCAGGGACTTTTTGGTCACAAAAAAATATTAATTAGGCTTTGCTTAATTCTAATTGGTCGATAGCATGATTTGCGGATTGATAGAGATTGAATTTATATTGAACGGCTTGGATTTATTTTGAAATCATAATATTCCTCTTCATTTTCTCTATTTAAAGCATCTTTATCACTTTGTACAGGAGGAGACACAAAAAAAAAGCAAAAGCAACTTACAGTAGAAAAATCCCTCTCTCTCCGTTAGCATACTTCTTTACATCCTTTCCTCTTTTCTTTTCTACAAGATACCAACATTAATCCACCCTCTTCTACAAACCCTTACACACACTACACAAAAAACCACACACAAATTTACACTACCACAAAACACAAATTTCAATGGTTGCCTTAATCAAGCTATTTTTCCTTAGTTAAAATTTTCAACCATCTTTCTCCCATGAGTTTGCGTTCATACCATGGTTCACAAATCACAAACTTTCCCACACGTTTTTAAACCCAACAACAACCTATAGTTCAACATCTTCTTCTCCAAACTACCCCACTTTTAAACCATCACTTCTACCACTCATCTAACTTACCATTAACAATTCATACCAACATCCAAACTTGTGAAAATCTTTTCAAACCATGATACAACAATACACCATTCTCATCATCAATACCACTTTCAATTCTAATAGATCAAATTCAACAAGAAAACTCTCAGTGCTTTTCAATACCAAATCATCATCAATAAACAAAAACAGTTGCAACAAGCTTGAAGAAAAAAAGTTGGAATCAAAGAAGAAAGAATTTGAAACAAAATAAAAAAGGGAAAATATCGAAACATATCAAGCAAAACACCATAACTGTGACGCCATTTCAGATCCGACGCAGCCACCACTATGGGAAGCGTTCCACCGTGTCGCTACTTCCTCCTCTGCGAACGCCTCCACACCGCCAGTGATCTGCTCCAACCCCCACCTCTGTGCATGCGACCGCCAGAAGCAACACCCACAACGATCACTCCCTTCGCGCGAACTCTACATCGAAACACCCAATCTCATTCTTGAATCTGCGACCCTCCGCTAACTTCTGCCTTCGGTAACTCGCGTTTCCTTTTTTCATTTTTTGTCATGTTTGTTTGTATGTGAGTTAAAATGTAATGTGACTTTATTTTGAATTTTGATTAAATTGATTGAAAAAAGAAAAAGAAAAATGAAAGGGTAGAGAAAGTAGAGCGTGAATGAGAAAGATGAAGTTTTGTTTTTTTTACTAATACTGCTTTGCATTCCTTGTATTTTATGTTTTAATCTAAAATCCTGCGACACGTCAAAATCTCATTGGGTAGGCATGTTTATTGTTAAAAAAAATATAAAAAAAAATATTAGTAAATCTTATATTTAGATTTAGTTTAGTATTAATTTAGAATTTTTTAATTAGTTTAGATGTATTTTATAACTTTAAAATATTTAGAATCATAATTAATAACTTTAGAATTTTATTTGTTTTAATTTTATTTAGTAACTTTAGAATTTTATTTCATTTAGATTTGATTTAGTAAATTTTAGAATTTTATTTGTTTTGATTTTATTTAGTAAACTTTAGAATTTTATTTGTTTTAGTTTAGTTTAATAATTGTAGAATTTTACTTGATTTTATTTAGTTAACTTTAGAATCTTAGTTGTTTAGTTTTAGTTTAGTAATTTTAGAATTTTATTTGATTTAGATTTAGTTTAGTAACTTTGAATTTTTTTTTGTTTTAGATTAGCAACCTTGGAATTTTAATTTAGTTTAGATTTAATTTATTAATTTTAAAATTTTAATTTAGTTTAGATCTAATTTAGTAATTTTAGAACTATTTTTACGACCTTAGAATTTGTAGTTAGTTTAGAATTATTTTAGTAAGAAATCTTAATTTTTAATTTAGGTCAAATAACTTCTTTAGATAATTAGTTACACTCTCTTTTATTTGTATTTAAATATCTCTGTAATTTTAAAACCTACCCCTTTTAAGTCAAAACTTCAACACTAGGTCGTCGTATCTCCAAAATCTCATCCATACCTATTTAACTAAACAAACAATTTTAACCAAAAAACAGATATTTCAAAAGGTTCCTGCGGAGTACCGCAGATGCATTGGGTGCTAATACCTTCCCATTGTATAACCAACCCCCGAACTCTCGATCTCTTTTAAAAACGCATTGTATTTTCATTACTTTTAAATATTACTTTACATTGCATATTTTAGGGTTTTATTTCGCTCTTTTCCCTTTTCCCTTGGAAATAATAAAGCGCGGTGGCGACTCTTGCTTTTTGTCAGTCAAGTTAATTAATAGCTTGATCTCCGATTTTCACCGCTACACCTATGAACCCCATGTTTGTGATCTTGTATGTGATTGTTGCATGCATTCATGCACCCATGAGCATCCTTTAAAACATTTTGGTGCAAGGGGCTTAAAGTTGACTCTTTGTGAATATCTCAGGTAATTTTCACCATGGATTCTGGAAAAAGAAAGAATCGGAAGTACATTTTCAAGAATCCCAAGATAGACGATTTGATGAGTCTAATTCCTGAGATCGAGAGTTCTACATATTTTTGGAAGAAGTATGGATCCATCGTGTCTCTTATGAAGCTCAAGATGAATGAGGGTATTCTCTCGACTTTGGTCCATTTCTATGATCCGATGTATCAATTTTTTACTTTCCTGTATTATCAGCTGATGCCTACATTGGAGGAGTATTCTTATCTACTGGGTTTACATATCACCGATCTTGTTCCTTTCACCGGTTTGGAGGGAGAGCCAAAGTCCCATAAGATAGCTGTTATGGTTCATTTGGGGAAGTCTGAGATTGAGGCCCACATGACTACCAAAGGAGGAATTAGAGGACTACCCGCTCAATTTTTATTAGAGAAAGCTCGTTATTTTGCTAGGATGAAGAGTACAGTTGCTTTTGAGGCCATCTTTTCTCTACTTGCTTATGGGTTGTTCTTATTTCCGAATGTTGATAACTTTGTGGATATCAATTCCATCAGGATATTTTTGATAGGGAATCCAGTTCCTACATTATTAGGAGATTCCGATTAATCCATTCATCTTCAGGATTCTTATCATGGAGGGATGATCATTTTTTGCACACCTTTGTTGTATCATTACTTTATTTCTCACTTACCTCGGTCCAACGCTTTCTGGGATGTCAGGAAGGAAACTCCTTGGGATCCGAAGATTATGGCCCTTACTCATTCTGACATTGTTTGGTATCATCATGCTTACTATGATGTGGAGATTGTCGATAGTTATAGTAGTTTCCCCAATGTACCCCTTCTCGGTACAAAGGGAGGAATTAAATATAATCTCGTTCTTGCACAACGACAGCTTGGATATCCGATGAAAGATAAGCTAAATAGTATTCATCTGAGTGGTTTATTTCTTAAAGAGGGAGAGTAACATAAGAAAGCTAAGGAGGAGATTACAAAGGCTTGGCGTCATATTTACAGGAAGAGTAGAAAAGACTTGGGACCTAGAGGAGTTGTTGCTTTGGAACCTTATCTACGGTGGGTACAGACAAGGGCAATTCAATTGAAGATGCCATATTCCCGTGAAGAACCTTGAAGCCACCGGCAAAAAAAATAGAGCCGCCATCGAACTTTATTTATCCCGAACGAAGGGGAAATATCGATAAAACCACAAGGGAATGGATAAGATGGTCTTGCGACCAAGAGAAAGGGTAAGGGAGTCGGTTATGCGAGGGGAAGGTATTAGAACCCCTCACATCCGTTGTACTCAACGGGATCCATTTTGTTTGTTTGTCTTAAAGGGTGTATTTATCTACAACTATGCTTGCTTAAAGGGAAATGAATGGTTTTTTTGTTTATTGCGTTCGTGAGGGTTTCGCGACCCTTTTCCTACGTATCCAATGAAGGAATCAGAATACCATAGTTCCTCTAGAAAATGGTTGGTTTGTTTATGTTTTTTAGTGGGAGACGTTAACGCACGCATTCTAGCAATAGGCACGTCCGGTATCGCGGTAGAACAAAGATAACATGCCCTTGGGGGGAGTTTTGATTGGTTGAGTGTTTTGCGAGTTTTAGAATAAATTCGAGTAATAATTAAATGTTTTTGGATTTTTGATTTGTGAATGAGAAGTTTTAATTACAAAATAAGAAAAGGTTAAGGGGGGATTAAAACCTATTTGTTTGTTATGTACAGGTGGATAATTTCAATCAATAAAAAAACTAATTAAAATGAAAATGTATATTGTTTGGAGTATTTTATAAAATTAAATGATTAATCAAATCTAGTTAACTTAAACAAACAAACTAAATAAATTAAATCAAATAAGTGACAAAAATTAAAGGTGATAAATAGAAACGGGAAGGTTATAACAAGTAAAGTGATCAATTTTAAAGCCCAGGGCCCAAGATCTAAATCACTAAAACCATAATTATGAATATTAACTAAATAAATAAAATAAATATGCATTGTGGAAGAGGAACAGAGAGGCGCCACGCTTATTAACTAAATAAGGTTGTTGTTTTAACCTTATTTTTAATACTTATTTCCAATTTCAAAAGACAACCAATCATTGGGTGACACATGGTTTTGGTTTTATTGAACAAAGTAGAAAATAAAAC
The DNA here is from genome assembly GCA_948472305.1 of Vicia faba. Taxonomy (NCBI): domain Eukaryota; kingdom Viridiplantae; phylum Streptophyta; class Magnoliopsida; order Fabales; family Fabaceae; genus Vicia; species Vicia faba. The sequence continues at coordinate 196,486 of CATIWC010000541.1, read as the reverse complement.
AATTTATATATAGCATAACGTAACAGAGAAAGAGAAGTATCAGTAACGTTAAAACACATAAAACTCCATCTCTCTTCTTCTTAACAACAAAATTAGTTCTCACAAATTCAACCTATCTTTAGACAACAAAATCATTGAATCAAAGAAAAATGGATTAGAGTTACCAGAATCAAAAAGCGTTGGTCTTCATTAGCGCAGTGGCTCACGATTTTGTTTCCAATTTGCGGTGGTGGTCTACAAGTGGATTTGCAGCATGAGTTGAGTGTCGACGGTGTGGGTTGTGTGATGTTGATGGGTACCAGGAAGCAGAAATGGCGTATGGTTGTGTGAGTTGTGGTCACAGTTGCATGTTGATGCTCATGTGAGGCTGCATGTGGCGTCGGATCGGATTCGACATCCGAGAGGTGCGTGGAAGTTGGTCGAGTGCTGCTTCTGGCCGTTGGAAGGTACGGTTGAGATTTTGATGCCAATCATTTTCGAGGTTCCTTTAGATCTTGCCTCAAATCTTTTTAATCCTAACTTTAAGGTTTGTCTCTACTTATTGATGAAAGTAGTGAGAGCAGTTTGCTCCACTTGGGATTCAAAGGTTTTTTATGCATGATTGTGATTTCGTGTTGTTGTTTTTGGTCATAGCGAAAAGTTTACAGGTTTGTGTCTTTTGGATATTGCAAGGTTAGTTAAATTGCTTGCAGTGGGTTTACAATGGGGTTAAAGAATAAAGTTTGACGAGGGAGGCTTTTTTCTGTAAAAAATCTGTATGCAGGGTGAGTTTGGAGAGAGATTTTGAAGGTGATGAACAATGATTTTTTCTACTGTTTTTTTCTCGTTCCATCCCCCCTCTACTGTGTGGTTTGGCATCTGTTATATATCCAAGAAAAAAAAGATTTTGGGGAGGAAACCATAGCATGATTTTTGAACTCTTTTTGCTGCCCTGCTTGGTCACTTTTTTATGCTGCTTTTAGCTTGCCTATTTGGTGCAAGTTTTGAACAGGTTTTGACAGTTTTGTTGGACAATAATGTGCAGTTTTTTTTCTTTTTCTCTCTTACCTCTCAATGATGTAAAGCTTGTTGTGCTTTTTCTTTGAAAAATATGAAGGGTTTGATTCTTTTGGAACATGATGACATAGAAGTTTTGGCTGTTTGTTAGCCTTTTATATTATTGAATCATTGTTATTTTGTACTTGTTGATTTTGCTGCTTGTTTGCTAGCCTGCTATGCTTGTTTTGGCTTTGCTGCTGTATCTTTTGTGCTGCCTTGCTACTTGCGCGGTTATTGTTTGCTTGTGCTGGACTGTTTTGTGCGCTTGCTTTAGCTGCTTTTGTGGGACAATTTGCTTTGTACATTTGTTGTTTGCTATTTTTTTGTTTGCAGCGGTATTGAAAAAAATATTTGCAATCTTCTTTTTTTTTCTTTCTTTTTTATGAACCAAAAGGCACAAGATTTTTGTGATTTGAAATTGGGAGAAAAATGGTCCATGTTTAAAAATAAATACCTCTTTAACTGATTCCAAATGCAAACCCTAATGATGAGATTTTCTCTTAACAAATAATTGTTTGGAAGTTTTCGTGCATTAGTTGCTTGCTAATTTTTGTCTTCTTTGTTTCATGAGCACGAGTATCGGACGACAAGCGGGATTGTAAGAACATGGACGATTCTCTTGAAGAAGAAGCAACAACAATTGAAGGAGAAAGAATTGATTCCCTTTTTGTTTTTTGTAAATAGCAATTGTAACTTGTAATTCGTGACATGCCTTGTAACTCGTCCCAAAAAATGTAATGAACACAAGCTTGAATGAATTTATTTTGAATGAATTTTGTTGTAGAAATCAAATAACTCTTGAATCTTGTTTAAATTCTGAAATTCCCTCATGAATAATTCGAATGCACCCTTTGACTTTGTAACTTAAACTTCAAGAAATTGTGAGCAATTATTATAACTTGTGTTCCAAACAATCATGCGCCTTATCTTTCAAAATCCAATCAAACTCTCAAACAAAATAAATGCCTAAGAATTTAATTCCACAGATTAATTCGAACCCCAAAACACCGATCACTTGAACCTTGACCTTCATATCATGCCTGAACCACACTCGCACTTCTCGATCAGAAACCTAATTTTTGATATTCAGCCCACAATAACTTGTAACTTAAGCAACAAACCAATGTCTTGATCATCATGAACCCTTAGCCTCATTTCTTGAAGCGCTCTAACTCCACACTTGCCAACTTAAACTCCAAAGTCTCGACTCAATGGCTCAGAGACTTAAAGAAGAAACTTGAAATGCGAGGAGGTGAAATTCTTGACCTAATGCACTGAGCTTTGAGCCATCTTCGAGGCGGGCGAAAGAAACATCTTCACAGAAACCAAAGACTCGAAACCCTAACATCTTGACCAGCACAAAAAGGGAAATAAACCATAATCCCGGCTCTCATAAATCTGAGCAAGAACCAACCTTGTAACATGATGACAAAATTCATTCCACGATCCACTAATCAAGGACCAGATGCGTTTCCTTTTTACCTGATAAGAAAACCTCAAAACAAGATTAGACATAAAGAGGGCGCAACCCTAAAACTTTAAACCGAAGCGCCTGAATCCCTGAGATGCGGGATATGCAAATGACTGAATGATAAAATGATGCAAATGGAACGCAAAGTTCAAAGCTAGACCAAAAATAAAGAGATAGGGAAAATTTGGGGTACGACAAACCTCTACTTGATATGTTTGTGAAGACCACTCCTCCCCTTTTAGATGACGTGGAAGAGCTTCATCTTTCCCTAGTTAGGATGCAGCAGGAGAAGGAGGCCTGGAAGAACAAGTGTCAGACTTTGGAAAAGTCCTACCAGGCATACTTGAAAGATAAGGATGACCTAATTGAGATTCTTGAGAGTCGTGTTGTATGGATGATGAGGAAGTATAATACAGTGGGAGAACTTACTTTACTGGTTTTTCATTTTATCGCAAATGTTGCGGTTAGCAAGAGTCGCCACCGATTTTTATTTTATCCAACAAAGGAAAGGGTGAAAAAAATAGGAAAGACCTTTTTTAAAGATTTTGAGTTCGGGGGGTAGGTTATAGAAAGGGAAGGTATTAGCACCCTTTCCATCTGTAGTTATCTACGGGCTCTTAGTTGCTAGCTCACTTCTGAAAATTCTTTGTGTTCGTGTGTTTTGAAAATATTTTTGAAAAGACGCCTTAGTGCGGCAAACTTTGTAATGTTTCTCCTATCATTGAGAACGTATACAAAGTGCTTTGTCTTTGAAAATATTTTTAGAGAAAATTTTATGCATGTGTGAAAATTTGTTTTATTTGTTTTTGTGAGCAAGCAACTATTAACTATCTACCTACTCGAATGATCTTTGTTTTTTCCTCTTTTCCTTTAGACAGTGTTATCCTACTATTATTCAGCAGGTAGCCTTGTCGTTGGATGTTTTGAGGGACAGGTGTGGGTCATCGTAGAGTCATAAAGGCAACTCGTAGGGAACTTTAGCAATTTTATCATAAGGGACTAGATCATTTACAGAAGGCATCATCGGAGGGTCATCGAGGGACTACGATCACTTTAGCTGAGGGTCTTTGCTAAAGTGTCCCACGTTCGAGGGACATGACTTTTTGTTTTTCCGAAGGTAATAAGTGGAGGTACCTTAGAGGTGTGCGTGTGCAAGTGTGTTGTGTTTTAGTTATTTATCTTCGGATGTTAGTTTTGCTAGTGCTTACTTTTAGTCTTATCGTACAATCCTATTAGCATTCATCTAACAGTTAATATCAGTACAAAAATAAAAATGCGGAAATTTGAATCTACGCAATTACAATGCTTCGGGATGGGGGGAATTACAAACCAAAAATAGGGGAAGAAAATGTAAAGGGTCTTAGTTTAAGTCTATTATATTCCATATACAATTACATAATTGTGAAAGTAATACGAATAAAATAAACGCGTGGAGGAGAAAAGGGAAAGATATAAAGAGAACCTAAAAAATATAAATGATAAAAAGAAAGAAATGTTTTTGTTGTTTTTTTGTTTAGGAAAAGTAATAATTAGATTAATGAAAATCTAATTCTAATTAATTTAATTAATTAAAAATATGATTAAATAATTAATTAAAACTAATTTTAATTAATAAAAATCTAAGTCTAATATTTTTTGTGATTTTATGATTTCTTTTTGTTTTTTGTTATAAAGAAGAAATCATTGAAGTAAAAGAAAACAAACAATAAAAGAAAAAAGACAACAAAAATTAAATTGGGCCAAGCTGCAAGAAAGTAATTAGGGGGTGTGAGAATCAGAAATCAATTGGCCCAACAACATTGGCTGAGATGCTGGAGGAAAAATCTTCAGGATCCTGTGCATCTCTCCCATGAGGCCTATCGTGGGTGCTCAAATCTGTATTGCTGGATCTGGATCTGATGATGTTGATGTGAGAGTGCATGATGAGAATGATTCTAACATCAAAAACATCATGCAATCACTTGTTCGTGTCCTGTTCTCTAATATGAATGCAAATGTATCACAAAAAATGTTAAATAGACATGCAACCGATTATACAAAAATAAATAAAAATTTTACCACCGGTGAGTTCGTGAATGGCCTTCTAAGCACGGTTGGATGTGTTCTTGGATCTGGGGAGACTCTTGGGGATCTCAGAAGTAAGGTTTGATCACTAGTTTAAATTGATTGCACCGGGAAAGACAGTTGCGAATTTTGGCAATTGTGAGGAATTTTTAGAATTTGGTAGAACTTTGTGAAGAGCTTTTGGAGAGCTTTTTGAAGAGGAATTTCGTGCCCTCTTTGGGATTGAAATGCATCGTATTTATAGAGGAGTGAGTGAGGGTGGAAACAAGGCAAGAGATCAAGGAATTAACCAATGGTTTCATGACAAAATAAAAATTTGAAAAATTGGCTAAATGGTGTGTTTCTTGCCACTTCTGTTTGAAGAATGAACCTGAACATATTTCATGTGTTTTGCACAAATTAATGGGATCCAAAGTGGATTAAATCCAGCCCATATGCATAGCCCATGATTTCCTTGTGTTTTTATTTAATTTATTTGATTTAATTCATATTTAAATGAATAAAAATTCAAATAAATAGAAATAAAAATCTAAATAGTGCATGGTTAGGTTTATAGGTCCTTTGGTATTCCATAAACATGTTTGAACCCTAAGAGTTAGGTTCATTAAACTAGAAATGCAATTTTGCTCAAAGTTAACTTCATGCATTTCTTAAAAATTACCTAACTTGTGCACCTAATAACTTGCTCAATTTTAATCTTTTGAAGTTGATCCTTGACTTTTTCGAAATCCCAAGATGTCCCCTTAAATATCTATGTTGATCATTTTTGCTTTTGAAGACATTATCTTGATGTAAGATTCCTTGACAAAAAGTCTCTTTTGTTGACTTTTGAAAATGACCTATAATGTATGAGATCATATCTTCCAAATGAAGAATTTTTTGGACTTGAGAAAAATAGAAAAGTTGTAGAGAATTGAATTTTATTCAAAATAGGCTTTGGTTGGGGAAAAGTTGATGAAGCATGTGAAAGTTATGCCTGGTCAAAGTTCAGTTGACTTCTCCTAAGGAAACCCTAATTTGACAAATCTTGACTTTTGATGATCTGAGGACTTTCCTTGGGGAATCATGATCAACCATTGATCAAATGATGAATATCACTTCAAAATGTTAATGTTGACCAAAAATCTTGAAGCTTGACTATATGTTGACCATAGTTGACTTTTTGATCAATATAGTTGATTTTCAAACATCTAAGCCATTGACTGAGAAAAATTGTGATGTAGGGCTTGAAACATGACATGAGCCTTATTGAGGACCTATGAAGAAACATGGGAGCCACTTGAGACTTTTGCAGACCAAATTTCCTTGAGAAACTCCAAACCCTAGCTATAGGTTTTTGGTCTAGGAGGTTCATCTTGACTAGTCAACCCATGGGTGCCTTGACCATTTGAAGAGCCTTAAAAGAATGCTTTAAATAAAAATGGGAAGGAAAATTTTGGGGTACAATAGCTGCCCCTGTTCAATCTTCTTAAACCTGAATAGTTAGATTGGCATGTCCGCCATTCGTGACTTGAAGGTAGAAGATGATTGAACACTTAAGTGGAGAGATGACTGAGAGTCGTCGGAGATGGGCTTATAGATGCCATCCAAAGTGAATGTTGACATTAAACTGGAAGAAGTATCAGAATAAACCTACGGTTGGTTTAATATGAGCCAGAAAACGTTCCTTTTATCTTTAACTATAAGAAGTATCAGAATAAATCATTGGTCGATTTAATCTGAGCCAGAAAAAGGTCTATTGGAAGAAGTATCAGAATAAATCATTGGTCGATTTAATCTGAGCCCGCAAAAGTTCTACTAGAAGAAGTATCAGAATAAATCTTTAGTTGATTTAATCTGAGCCAGAAAATGTCTTCAACTGGGAGAAGTATCAGAATAGATCTACACCTAATCTAAGCTGAGCCAAAAGAATGTCTACTAGAAGAAGTATCATAATGAACCTTTGGTTGATTTATTTCGAGCCAACGACTATCTACGACCGTCTTCAACTGAAAGAAGTATTAGAATAAATATTTGGTTGATTTGATCTGAGCCAGAAGAGGTCTTTATTGTCTTTAATAAGAAGAAGTATCAGAATAAACCTATAGTTGGTTTAATCTGAGCCAGAAAAAGGTCTACTGGAAGAAGTATCAGAATAAATCATTGGTCGACTTAATCCAAGCAAGCGACTATCTACGATCGTCTTCAACTGGAAGAAGTATCAAAATAAATCTTTGGTTAATTTAATCTGAGCCAGAAGAGGCCTCTGTGTCTTTAACTGGAAGAAGTATCAGAATAAATCATTGGTCGATTTAACCTGAGCCAGAAAAAGGTCTACTGGAAGAAGTATCAGACTAAATTTTGGTTAATTTAATCTGAGCCACCAGATAATTATGCTTGTTTTTATCTGGAAGAAGTATCAGAATAAATCATTAGACGATTTAATCTGAGCCAGAAAAAGATCTACTGGAAGAAGTATCAGAATAAAAACATTAGTCGATTTAATCTAAGCCAGTTGATATTTATGTTCATTTTATCTGGAAGAAGTCTCAGAATAAATCATTGGTCGATTTAATCTGAGCCAGAAAAAGGTTTGCTGGAAGTAGTATCAGAATTAACCATTAGTTTATTTAATCTGAGCCAGCGACTATCTAAGACCGTCTTCAACTGGAAGAAGTATCAGAATAAATATTTGGTTGGTTTAGTCTGAGCCAGAAGAGGTCTTTGTGTCTTTAACCAGAAGAAGTATCAGAATAAATCATTGGTCGATTTAATCTGAGCCAGAAAAAGGTCTACTAGAAGAAGTATCAGAATAAATCTTTGGTCAATTTAATCTGAGTCAATAAATATTTATGCTTGTTTTTATCTGGAAGAATTATCAGAATAAATCTTTGGTTGATTTAATCTGAGCCAGAAAATGTCTTCAACTAGAAGAAGTATTAGAATAGATCTACACCTAATCTAAGTTGAGCCAGAAGAATGTCCACTGGAAGAAGTATCAGAATAAATAATCGGTCAATTTAATTCGAGCCAGTGACTATCTACGACTGACTTCAACTGGAAGAAGTATCAGAATAAATCTTTGGTTAATTTAATCTGAGCCAGAAGAGGTCTCTGTGTCTTTAACTGGAAGAAGTATCAGAATAAATCATTGGTCGATTTAATCTGAGCCAGAAAAAGGTCTATTGGAAGAAGTATCAGAGTAAATCTTGGTCAATTTAATCTGAGGCAACAAATATTTATGCTTGTTTTTATCTGGAAGAAGTATCAGAATAAATCTTTGGTTCATTTAATCTGAGCTAGAAAATGTCTTCAACTGGAAGAAGTATCAGAATAGACCTACACCTGATCTAAGCTGAGCCAGAAGAATGTCCACTGGAAAGAGTATCAAAATAAATCATTGGTCGATTTAATCTGAGCCAGCAACTATCTACGATCGTCTTCAACTGGAAAAGTATCAGAATAAATCTTTGGTTAATTTAATTTGAGCCAGAAGAGGTATTTGTTTCTTTAACTGGAAGAATTATCAGAATAAATCATTGGCCGATTTAATTTGAGCTAGAAAAATGTCTACTAGAAGAAGTATCAGAGTAAATCTTGGTCAATTTAATCTGAGCCAGCAGATATTTAAGCTTGTTTTTATCTGGAAGAAGTATCAGAATAAGTCTTTGGTTGATTTAATCGGAGACATAAAATTTCTTCAACTGGAAGAAGTATCAGAATAGATCTACACCTGATCTAAGCTGAGCCAGAAGAATGTCCATTGGAAGGAGTATCAGAATAAATCATTGGTCGATTTAATCCAAGCCAGCGACTATCTACGACTATATTCAACTGGATAAGGTATCATAATAAATCTTTGGTTAATTTAATCTGATCCAGAAGAGGTCTCTGTGTCTTTAACTGGAAGAAGTATCAGAATAAATCATTGGTCGATTTAATCTGAGCCAGAAAATTTCTTCAACTGGAAGAAGTATCAGAATAGATCTACACCTGATCTAAGCTGAGCCAGAAGAATGTACACTGGAAGGAGTATCAGAATAAATCATTGGTAGATTTAATCCAAGCCAGCGATTATCTACGACCGTATTCAACTGGAAAAGGTATCAGAATAAATCTTTGGTTAATTTAATCTGATCCAGAAGAGGTCTTTGTGTCTTTAACTGGAAGAAGTATCAGAATAAATCATTGGTCGATTTAATATGAGCCAGAAAAATGTCTACTGGAAAAAGTATCAGAGTAAATATTTGGTCGATTTAATCTGAGCCAGAAGATGCTTTATGCCCGACTTTGACTGGAAGAAGTATCAAAATAAATCTTTAGTCGATTTAACCTGAGCCAGAAGAGGTCTCTTTGTCTTTAACTGGAAGAAGTACGAGAATAAATCTTTGGTCGATTTAATCTGAGCCAGAAAAAGGTTCGCTGGAAGAAGTATCAAAATAAATCTTTGGTCGATTTAATCTGAGCTAGAGGATATTTATGTCCGAATCGACTGGAAGAAGTATCAGAATAAATCTTTGGTTGATTTAATCTGAGCCAGAAGAGGCCTCTTTGTCTTTAACTAGAATAAATATTAGAATAAATCTTTGGTCAATTTAATATGAGCCAGAAAAAGGTCCACTGGAAGAAGTATCAGAATAAATCATTGGTCGATTTAATCTGAGCCAGAAGATGTTGTCTTTGAGAAGGTGGTCTGGTCATACCAGTAGTTGATGATGTTGGTATGTTGATTGATCTTTTCATGAAACAGTAAAGAGTTAGTTGTATGCAATGTCATGATGTATGAAATGCACTGCGGAACAATGTTCTCAAAATCAATGAGATTGTGTTGCATATGCTTTATATGCATATGCTATGACGTTTGTAAATGATGTATGAATGTAATATGTGAGCGCATCAGTTTGTTTTTGTAGTGTTGTTGAATTGGGGAAATAAATCCCTGACTGCCTGTTGGAGATGAAGAATGTGATTCCTCACTATATGTTGAAGTAAAATTCGTCGAGGATTCATATTTTTTGTCTGAGGGTATTTCGCTGGAGATTTTGATTTCTGCTTGAGGATAAAAGATTTTTAGGAGAGTTGATAACCTGTCATGGTTTCTGAAACGAATTGATTACATGTACTCTGACTGGGGATGGAAGAATGAATAATCCTGTGAAGCGAGTAGCTACTCTTCTGGAGGTGGTTTTCTTGATCAATCCTGCTGGAGAGAAGGGTTCTGTTGGAAGATTTTACCAATTTGGAGAAATAAACTCCACTGGGGGATGAACATCCGTAGCTAGAAAAATAAACTCTACTGGGGATGAGGCTTTATAAACTGCTTTAGATATTATGAAAATCTGTTAGGGAACATTGATTTCTGCTCTCTGAGGGAACTTTGCTGGAGAGTGTTTACTCCTTCTTGGGGAAGAAGAGGTCAAAACTTTAGTTATTTTTTTCTCAACTGGGGATTTGTAATTCCTTGTATACCCTGATTTGGGATAACATCGACGGATAACTTTCTGGCTCGTCTGAGGAGGATAGAGTTGACTGATATTTGATCCAATTTGATTCAAATAGCTATTCTATGGGGATAGTGATAACTTCACTAGGGAAGGGAAGTTTTGTCGGTGACTCATTGTCATCTGAGTAATAGACTCAATCTAGGGAGATTGGTCCTCACTGGGGAGATAAATTCTGTTGGGGGAATAAACCCTATTGATGGAGGTATGTCCTATTGAGGGAAGCTCTTTGTCGAGGAGAATGAGCTCTACTGGAGAGAAGTAATCTGCAGGGGCTTTTATAGTTTTGAAAACTCAGCTAGGGAGAAGAATTCCCATAGACTGTAATGTTTGGGATCCTACAGATAGGCAATATTACTGGGAGGAAGCCTGCACTCCTTTATCTACCAGAGTGATCTGTTGCGAAGATTGCGGGAAATGTATGAATTTGCGAAGATTACCATGTAGGGATAATCTCATGGAAGTTGCTCTGTGGGGATTCATGGAGACTTGAACACACCTCAACTTCTAGAGCCTATGGTGAATGTTGATTAGGGCGATAATTCTTCTATTGATAAACAAGTGACAAGATGACGGGACATAGTTGTACGCTTTAATCCCTATCTTTTTCCTGGACTGTCCTTTCATATTTTCAGTCCACCGGGATACTCTTTTTTGCCCAAGCCTCCTTTTCAGGTTTTCGACTTGCCGGCTGTACATTTTTATTTATATATCCCTAATTTTTGCCCTGACTCTTTTGGTTCATCGGGATGCCTTTATTTTTCCTAGGCCACTCAACCTAGCGGGTCTTTTTTTCACGCGTAGTATTTTCCGACTATGTCCGTGTTCACAAGGTGCGGAGAATTGTCAATATCCATAATAGTAAGTATTGCAACACTACTAGAAAATGTTTGCTTGATTGTACGTGGCCCTTTGCCAGAACTCATGTTCAATGCCCCAAGTGATTCAGATGGAGGTCTGCCCCTGGCTATTCAACACTTTTGAGAGATTCCTTGAATCTTGACTCGACTACCCTAGATCAGTTAGACACCATGTCACGCCCCTTGATTATGAAAGGTCTGTTACTGGAAATGTCTTTTCATCCGAGGTGATTTTGTTCATTGAGAGGATTTCCGTTCATTGAATTTCCGTCGTGCGAATTTCTCTACTGTCGAACGATTAGTCATATGCAAACAATGGCATTTAAAGAATGCAAAGCTTACGTCTGCCTTGAAGTTTTAAAAATGCATTTTTAGTAAACAAACATAATTTTGTAAGAATATGAATTCAACTCAGGATTTATAGTAAACCTTATAGGAGTCAGGATACCTTTTGTAGAAGTATGCTTTTAAACTAAACCATGCTTCAGCTAGGACTTTTAAGGGTTATAGTGTGGTCTGGTTCACAGTTTAAGAAACAAAGGATAAAGGATCGAAATTTATTTGTACCCAACCCGTTCTTCGTGATTTTCTTCAGTCCTATATTCAGTTAATTATGCGTTTTAAATCCCAATTGAGTATGGAATCTTTGCCCTGATATTTCGGTGATGGTTCGGATACTGAAGTTTATTTTGAGGAGGCAGTTATTTTTTGTAATCTTTTATTTTTGTTGAGGATTTGTAGCTACCTCTTTTTTTGATTTTATGATCCCTACCTTTTTCTTGAACCCTTTCTTGTGATTACAGTCAGCGGGATGCCCTAGTTTTTTTCTTAAGTCTCCTTCATAGGTTTTGACTTAGAGGGCTTTTCTTTTAAGAGATAATGACTGCCTGTTTTAGTGATTACAGGGAATCATCACTATTTTTTGATTTAGAAGAGTATCCTCGACACTACTCACACTACGCCAAAAATGATTTTTTGTATCACCTAATTTAATAGCACTTTTAAAAAAATGCTATTAAAATGGAAAAAACACATTTATAATAGCACTTTTTAATCGGGCGCTATTATATAATACAGACTATATAATTATGATAGCACTTTGTACCAGAACGCTATTATTAAACTTCTTTAAGATAGCATTTTGTATAAAACGCTATTATTTGACTACCTATATAATAGCATTTATTAAAAAGCGCTATGTTATATATAATAATGAATGAATTAATTAATTGATAAAAAAAAAACACATTTTCAGGGTGTTGAACTCAAAAATAAGGGCGTTAGGCCTACCCATGTCAGGATCCAATCATTTGTTTTTGTACGGGCTCCAAAAATCAAAAAGAAATGGGCCTAGGAGGGAGGTCCGCTCAGTCTAATCCCTTAGTCCAACAACATTTCATTTTTAGTCAGATTTAGCTCACTTCTAATTATCTAAAACTAAAAGAAAATGCAAATAAAATTGAATTGGGGTTAGGGTTAAAGAATTGAGTCTTCATCTTCTCACAAAAATACAACTCCCTCTTCTCTGATTCCTCAAGCTATACGCTAATCGCTCACCATATCATGGTCTCTGACTTGTCTCTCAACGAATTCTACTCAGACGTGGTGGTCCACTTCTTTCTCTGGTGATCTCTGACTCACCACTCAACAGCGCCTCCATCTTTGTCATCGCGTATCGACCTCTTCTCAACCTTCAGTTGGAGTTTTAATCCACGAACTCCACACCGGTATCGATTTAGCTTCTACGGACTTAAACTAGACGCCAAGCTTGAAGAAACATAGATATGCAAGATTTAGAGGAGATGATACTTACCGATCGGATTCGCTCCGATGGCATTTCGTAGAGACGAAGATATCGAATAGAAATCCAGATATTCTTAAGAAATAGTTCAAGTACGCTTTCTCTTCGCTCTCTTCTTCGTGATTTTGAACCTTATGTTGATGTGCGTTGCATTTTTTGTGAAGCTGAAACTTAATGATGATCGAAGATTGAAGTAGAGAGTAGAGCATTGAGGACTTTGTTGTTGAGGGTTACGGTGTGATGAATGAGGAACTGTGAATAATTTGTGGAAGATGGTGAAGATGCAGATTGAGAAACAGTTATGGAAAGAGAATGCAGAGAGAAATTTTCTCGAGTAACTGATGAAGAATGATGAAGATGAGAGGAGAAGAGATAGTTTGAGAGGGTTTTTGTGTGATTCTTCAGCGATTATGAAGAATAATGAGAATGGATTGAGGTGGTTCAGAGAAAGATCAAGCTCTGAGTTTTTTTTGTTGGTATTTTCTTATTCTCCAATGGTTGTTGAAGAATGAAGGTGAAGTAGAATATGAGAAGAACGAGGGTGTTTTAGCTATTTTTTGGTGATTCTTCTGCAAAATCCAGAATGAATGAATCTCCAGTGAGTTTTTCTGTATTAATTTGTTATGAGTTTGTTAGGAAATAGAAAATCTCAACCTTTTGATTAAAGTTAGTTACAAAAAGTTGAAGGTTGAGATTAAATCTGGTATGAGGTTAGTTTGGGAATTCCCATCTTTTGAGTTTTCGCTCTGATTTTATATTTTTGTGTTTCCAATGTTTTCCTTGATTTCTCTATTTTGAGTGTGAGGCAGTTTTTGTTTGGTAAAGCTTTGATACAGTAGTGATATTATTTAGGCTCGATTTTTTCATTCGGTTTTGTTAAATTGAATGAGCAGGGCTATAACATAGTTTGATCCAATGGTCCATGATGCAAAGTTGAAACTAGCATGGTGTAGCAAAGTTCATGGAGTTTTGAAGCATGAAGTTTGACATGAACTCGTAGAATTAGGACATTCATTAACTTGCAACATTTTTATAGTTTTACTTTAAATGTGACACAGGTGATATGGCTGGTTTTCGGATGTAATTGAATTTTGGTTTATGGACTTTGATGTAATATATTCATAAGTTAGATTGAAATTGTCACTTTTATGTAATTTCGAATGGTTGAAAGTGTATATGTTCTTAGTTCTTGATTTTGTAATAGCCATGGTTGAATCAAGAAAAGAGACTTTGAATTAATTCACTTGTCTTTGAATTTTTTCTCTTATGCTTGCATCTTCTCAAAATGTACCAATTTAAATAAACTGAACTATGTTTTAATAAACTGAATTATTTGCAGAAAGCTTTTATAATTGGCGAGGAACATCGTGCCTTTGTATATAGAGAAGCTGGAAAGTTGCACAGGGCATTCAGAACAAAAATGGCGAGGTCATATCTAAAAGATAGTAAGGGTGGTTTTGTTAAACATCGTCCGGCCAAATATTCTTTTTGTATAAAACAAGATGATTGGGATAAATTTGTAGCCCAACATATGACTGCAAAGTTTCAGGTAATACTTTTATCACTTGGATATGGATCCTTAAAGTTTTGCATGATTATAGTATTAGTGATAGTGTTGTGGGATGCATTTTTTATAATAAATGCAGAAAGTTAGTGATGAGAATCGAGAAAGAGCGTTAAATCCTCAACATCCCTATAGAAAGTCACGTTTAGGGTGTGCTCGTCTTGAAGCTGATATGGTAAGTATGTGTATAAATGTACTATACAATATTATAAAAAAATTTAATTGCTATGTTAATTTGTAAAAATGTATATACAGGTAGAAGAGTCAGAAGTTGGTGAGATAAACCGTAGTCAAGTGTGGAAGGCTACCCGCGTCAATAAGAGCGGGGTGATTGATAATGAGAATGTTCAAAGAGTTGTGGATCAATGTGTAAGTCGAATTTTAGATGTGACACTATAGATGTTATTTCCAAAATGCTCACATTATAGAAAGTTACACACAATTAAGTGTTTATGTATATTTTGAGAATTTGAATTATATTCTGTTTAGTGTTTATATGCATCTAATAATGGAAATTGTGGTCTATATATTTACAAGTCATGTTCTTGTTAGACTTAATTAGTTCAATTATTGCATTAGTTATATCTATTTATTGTTATTAGTTTATAATAATCATTCCTTATTTTATGCGCTTCTTGTTAGACCCATATTAAATGTTTGATTATTCTTTATATGTTGAATTAGTTTTTATTGTACAATACATAATCAATATTCCTTCTATGATACAGGAAAACAAGAAGCAATTATTTTGCCTAATTAGTGATTGTATCTATGAGTTCAACGCTTTTGGATCATGAAGGTGGTTACTACATGGGATTGTTTTGTTATCCTTTCTTATTTTTTTGGTGTTTTGTTTAGAGAATTTGATTGTATGTTTTTGGATTTGGATTGAAGTACTCATAGATGGGCATCTACAAATTTGGCTATGCAAACGCCCTCTTAATATTCTATATGTTATGATATTTGGAAACAATAGGATTTGGTAATTTAAAATGTTATTTGGTATTTGATGGATCATAATATATATGCAATGAGTAACTTAAAGCGTTATTTGTGTTGAATTGAATATAGTTATTTTATATTTACACCAAAAAAAATGATTGTGTAAGAAAAAATATTGTACTGTACTTATTAAAAATATTGTACCAAATATGTACCATTTATTAGCACTTTATTTGAAAGCGCTATCAAACATATGTTATATATTAGCGCTTTTTGTTTAGAGTGCTATAAAAAAACAAACAAAAAACATGCAAAATACTGACTTTGATAGCACTTTAATTAAAACGCTATTATAAATTGGTACTTTAATAGCGCTTTTAAAGTGCTATTAAATAAGAAATATTTACAATAGTGGCGCGGTTAATAGCACTTTTAAGCGCTATCAAAAACAAAAAAAAAAGCGCTATTAAATAGCTTATTTGGCGTAGTGTCATCGTGTCTGAGGTTAAAGCTTGCATTTGAATGCACCATTGAATTAACTGAGATACTACCCTTCCCCAGGTTATGATTAAAGGTTTCAATTTGTGTGAAAAGAAAACTCCTACTTCTTATGCTCAAAGGGGTTGACTAGGGATTATCTTCCTTATAACTCCAATGTTTAGGATTTGAAACAACGCATGTACATCATCATCCCGGTCTGTTCAAAAGCATACTTTAGAGATTATGGTATCTTTTTGTCATCCTTCCTCTAAAGGCTTATAATTTTTAATCGAGAGTTGAATATCACAAAAAGGAAGTAAAAGCATAGTTTCAGTATAGTGACAACGAATGGATTAATTCAAGATAAACATATGTAATACATTAATGGAATAAAAAAGTTTGACATGAAATAAGTGTTTGAACAATCAAAAGAAATTAAAATTTGAAAATTATAATGAACAAAAAGCCTCTCTGTCTGAACTTGTCACTTTAGATGGTGTGCCTTTGAGGGATGGCAGAAGAATTTAGTCTGACCATCTTGTGTGAACTCCAGCACTCCTTCGTCGATCAAGTCATGAATCTTATTTCTCAACGTCCAACAGCTATTAGTGTCATGTCTAGGACTGTTGGAGTGGTGCGCATACCTTGCATTTGGATTGCACATTAGAGAGGCGGTGTTAGGATTCTGAGGAGGATCCTTCAACATAACGAGCTTGGCCTCCAACACATGTTGCAATGCTTGAGCCAATGACACATTGATTTCGGTAAAGCATCTTTTAGATGTATTCTGCTTACGCTGATTACCCCGTTGTCGTTGCTTTTACACTGGTGTTGGATAAGAGATCCACACTTCCCCCACAGATTGGTTGAGATTGCTCTTATTATGATCTTTCTGGTCGTACACAATATTGGACTCCTTCTTTCCGAAGCATAATATCTTCTGAGTAGTTGAATATACAGTCCCCTGAATTTTACCGCTCTTGAGTTTATTCTCAACATGTCCCCACATGAACATGTCACTCGATTCCCTGTATGCCAAGAGAGATTGACCGTTGCTTATGCCCCAAATTCTAGCAGTTTTCGCCAGAAAATCGTATCTGCCCTGATAAACTTACTGATGAGAATACTCAACTCTTTTTGTCCCCAAGCTAAATTTTAGATAAGAGCCATCTGACTATTCATGTGGATTCTCATCCTTTCCATCTCAGCTTGTAGTTGTTCCAACTGGTCATCCTTGTTGTCGTTAGGATTTTTCTTGGTCAAGTTCCCAGTGAGGAGTGCTTTCAATTCTTCTTTCCCCTTGGATAGATTTAGGAACATTTCCTTGAACTGAACATCTTGAGTTTAGAAATCTCTGTCGTTCTTTTTGAGAACCATTTTCCTTGCCGAAATAAACAGCGAGAAAATGAGAAACCTGTCTTGAGAATACCTTTTATGTAATGATATACATGCAATGTTTTCAAGGATCTCGCGGGGGAAACACATGAAAATGTTAGCAACTGAATTTGACTGCAGCTTCGATTGAATAACTTCGTATCATTGAATGTCCTTTTACGAGAATCAATCTCACCATGTCGAATGGGTCATAGCCTCAGACTCAAGTTATTGTGCTTTGGTCTTTTGACGACATTGTCTAATTGAAAATAAATCCCCTTTCCTATTGCTAGACGTCTGGTTCATCATAACCTGCATAGCAGGCCCTTGAGATCCTTGAAATGGTTAAGGAAATGATATGGCATAATGTTATGATGTATATGCTATGCACCAAGAAAAAGTGTAAGGTGATGAAGACAAGTGAGTCTTGCAAGAAGTCCAGGTTATTAGATAATGACTACAAACAAGTTCTGCAAGGAACTCACATCGTTAGATAATGAGTACAAACAAAACCCTACAAGGAGTTCAAGTTGTTAGATAATGAAAGCAAACAAGTCATAAAAATAGCCTTAGGTTCAGGCTTGCATGGAGTTTGTAGGTAAGTACCCTCTTGAAGTTTTAGTTGGTTCAACATGTCCTAGAAATTAATCGGGTTCTAAGGAGTCTCAATATCACTGATCTTTCTTCATCGGGCATTGTTTCAGCTCAGGCGTTCTTTTCTCGCGACCGAAATATCCCGAAACTCCAATCTCAATGAGTGTAGTATCGAGTATCAAACAATCCTCAACTTTATACCAAAGCCGGCTATCTCACTATATTTCTAATGGCCAAGTTTGTTCAACTAAGGTTCTAAGGTCAGTTAGTGCTTTATGAAACCACACAGCGGCCCCGTATTCTCCTCAATTTAACACAAGGGATACCGGTACCAACAAATTTGTCACACTAACACAGCCAACACTTCCACCATATCGGTCTATGCCATACAGTCTCCACAATCTATTGCTTCTTACCTAAAAGTGCCCCAGATCCGGGTATAGGATATTTACAAGAATACCCAAATATAAACCCGAAATGTAAAGCAAGCAAGTTAGATAAGTAAAGCATTTAAACGTGAACTGTCTCTAATGTAACTCCACTTTTTTTAGTCATCCCTATCCCCAGCAGAGTAGCCAGTTCTATAATACGGTGGGAGAATTGACTTTACTGGTTTTGCATTTTATCGCAAATGTTGCGGTTAGCAAGAGTCGCCACCGACTTTTCTTTTATCCAACAAAGGAAAGGGTGAAAAGAAAATGAAAGACCTTTTTTTAAAGATTTTGAGTTCGGGGGGTAGGTTATGGAAAAGGAAGGTATTAGAACCCTTTCCATCCATAGTTATCTACGGGCTCTTAGTTGCTAGCTCACTTTTGAAAATACTTTGCGTTTGTGTGTTTTGAAAATATTTTTGAAAACACGCCTTAGTGAGGCGAACTTTGTAATGTTTCTCCTATCTTTGAGAATGTTTAAAAAGTGCTTTGTCTTTGAAAATATTTTTAGAGAAAAGTTTTTGCATGTGTGAAAAATTGTTTTATTTGTTATTGTGAACAAGCAACTATGAATTGTCTACCTACTCGAACGATCTTTGTTCTTTTCCTCTTTTCCTTTAGATAGTGCTATCCTACTATTAGTCAGTAGGTAGACCTATCGTTGGATGTTTTAAGGGGCAGGCGCGGGTCATTGTACAGTCATAACGGAAACTCGTAGGGCACTTTAGCAATTTTATCGTAAGGGACTAGATCGTTTACCGAAGGCAGCATCAGAGGGTCATCGAGGGACTACGATCTTTTCAATCGAGGGACTTTACTAAAGTGTCCCACATACGTGGGACATGACTGTTTGTTTTTCCGAAGGTAACAAGTGGAGGTACCTTAGAGGTGTGCGTGTGCGAGTGTGTTGTGTTTCAGTTATTTATCTTCGGATGTTAGTTTTGCTAGCGTTTGCTTTTAGTCTTATCATACAATCCTATTAGCATTCATCTAACAGTTAATATCAGTACAAAAATAAAAATGCGGAAATTTGAATCTACGCAATTACAATGCTTCAGGATGGGGCGAAGTACAAACCAAAAATAGGGGAAGAAAATGTAAAGGGTCCTAGTTAAAGTCTATAATATTCCATATACAATTACATAATTTTGAAAGTAATGCGAATAAAATAAACGCGTGGAGGAGAAAAGAGAAAGATATAAAGAGAACCTAAAAAATCTAAATGATAAAAAGAAAGAAATGTTTTTGTTGTTTTTTTGTTTAGGAAAAGTAATAATTAGATTAATGAAAATCTAATTTTAATTAATTTAATTAATTAAAAGATGATTAAATAATTAATTAAAACTAATTTTAATTAATAAAAATCTAAGTCTAAATTTTTTTTTGTGATTTTATGATTTCTTTTTGTTTTTTGTTATAAAGAAGAAATAATTGAAGTAAAAGAAAACAAATAATAAAAGAAAAAGACAAAAAAAATTAAATTGGCCCAAGTTGCAAACAAGTAATTAGGGGGGGGGGGTGAGAATCAGAAATCAATTGGCCCAACAACATTGGCCCAAATGCTGGAGGAAAAATCTTCAGGATCCTGTGCATCTCTCCCTTGAGGGCTATCGTGGGTGCTCAAATCTGGATTGCTGGATCTGGATTTGATGATGTTGATGTGAGAGTGCATGATGAGCATGATTCTAATGTCAAAAACATTATGCAATCACTTGTCCATGTTCTTTTCTCTAATATGAATGCAACTGTATCACAAAAAAAGTTAAATAGACATGCAACCGATTATACAAAAATAAACAAAATATTTACCACCCGTGAGTTCGTGAATGGCCTTCTAAGCACGGTTGGACATGTTCTTGGTTCAGGGGAGACTCTTGGGGATCTCAGGAGTAAGGTTTGATCACTGGTTTGGATTGGTTGCACCGGGAAAAGCAGTTACAAATTTTGGCAATTTTGAGAATTTGTTAGAGCTTTTGGAGAGCTTTTTGAAGAGGAATTTCGTGCCCTTTTTGGGCTTGCAATGCATTGTATTTATAAAGGAGTGAGTGAGGGTGGAAACAAGGCAAGAGATCAAGGCATTAAACCATGAGTTCGTGACAATAAAAATTTGAATAATTGCCTAAACTGTGTGATTCTCGCCACTTTTGTTTGGAGCATGAACCTGGACATAATTCATGTGTTTTGCAAGAATTAATGGGCTTAAAAGTGGATCAAATCCAGCCCACATTTATATATCATGATTTCCTTGTGATTTTATTTAATTTATTTGATTTAATTCATATTTAAATGAATAAAAATTCAAATAAATAGAAATAAAAATCAAAATAGTGCATGGTTAGGTTTAGGGGTCCTTGGGTATGACATAAACATGTTTGAACCCTAAAAATTAGGTTCATTAACCTAAAAATGCAATTTTGTTCAAAGTTGACTTCATGCATTTCTTGAATGTTTCCCAACTTGTCAACCTCATAACTTACTTAATTTTCATCTTTTGAAGTTGATCTGTGACTTTTTGGAAAGCCCAAGATGTCCCCTTCAATATCTATGTTGATCATTTTTGCTTTTGAAGACATCATCTTGATGTAAGTTTCCTTGAAAAAAAGTGTCTTTTGTTGACTTTTGAAAATGACCTATAATGTATGAGATCATATCTTCCTAATGAAGCATTTTTTGGACTTGAGAACAGTAGAAAAGTTGTAGAGAATTGAATTTTCTTCAAAATTGGATTTGGTTGGGGAAAAGTTGATGAAGCATGTGAAAGTTATGAATGGTCAAAGTTCCGTTGACTTCTCCTAAGGAAACCCTAATTTGACAAATCTTGACTTTTGATGATCTAAGGACTTTCCTTGGGGAATCATGATCAACCCTTGATCAAATGATGAATATCACTTCAAAATGTTGATTTTGACAAAAAAATCTTGAAGTTTGACTGTATGTTGACCATAGTTGACTTTTCTATCAATATAGTTGATTTTCAAGCATCTGAGCCATTGATTGAGCAAACTTGTGATGTAGGGCTTAAAACTTGACATGAGCCTTGTAGAGACCTATGAAGAAACATGGGAGCCACTTGAGACTTTTTCAGACCAAATTTCCTTGAGAAACTCCAAACCCTAGTTGTAGGCTTTTGAACTAGGAGGTGCATCTTGACTAGTCAACCCTTAGGTGCCTTTACCATTTGAAGAGCCTTGAAAGAATGCTTTAAAGAAAAATGGGAGGGAAAATTTTGGGGTACAACAGGAAGAAATAGGATTTATTTTCCACTAAAGCTCGATCAGGACTTAGTCATTTATTTCTCGACTCTGGTGATTGGAAAGTGGTTGCTGACAGGTATGCAAAAGAGAACAAGTAGCTAAAGGCTCAGATTACAAGACTCACGAGAAAGCGCCAATGTGTGGAGTGATATTCATCAGCTTTGCTTTCTTAGGATTTTAGATTCTATCTTCTTTTGTACTTGGGATTGTTGAAACTTGTACTAAAAAGTTGTAATCCGTTTTGAAGTTATTATAATGAGATTTTCAGTATTTCAAAAATGTGTTAGTACTTTAGTATTTGTAAATTGTCCATAATTCTTTGAGTCCCTTAAAATATTAATAATAATAAAATAAATCATGTGCATTATATGTCATGCATCATCTTGTACATATTTCTTGCATTTCTGTTCATACCCAGATGTCTTACTATGTTTTACTACTTCGTTTAGCAAGTTGTCTCACCGGTAGAATACTCGGGCTAATTCCAGGAAGAAAATGGAGAACCTTGAACAAGAGAATCGCGAGCTGCGCGAAGAAGTTACTGCTTTGAAGGACGACATGGTTAATCTGACTGCTTTGATGGAATCATTGGTGGTTTCTCAGAATCAGCCACCGCTTGTTCAGCCACAACAAACAACAATTACTTCTGAAGGTCCATCAGTTCCCATTTCTATTACCCTAGTTATTGTTGCTTAGAATCGTATGCCTCATGGTTACCCGTGGGGAATTCCTGAAAACTTCATGCCATAAGGGTATAATCTTGATGCTCTAGTCGCTCCAGTTGTTCAAGCTTCTCCTACTCCTACACCTCTTGTGGTGCATGTTACTCCTACTGCTAGAAATGAGATCCATTATGATGCACCTCCTTCTGTGAATGTTATGTTGTTTGTTAATGATGAAGTTTATCGTCTTGTTTCTCCACCGAGTGAAAGTATGAATTTCCATGACCGTTTGGATGACTTTTAAGACCAGTTCAATGGGATGCAGAAGGAAATGAAGGCCCTTTGAGGAAAATAATTATTTGGACAAAACATCAGTGAGCTCTGCCTAGTTCCCAATGTAAAGGTACCAACCAAGTTTAAAGTACCGAAATTTGAGAGCTACAAGGGAACCTCTTGCCTTCGTGACCACCTTGTGGTGTATATCAGGAAAATGTCTACCCGTACTGATGATCAACATTTTCTCATTCATTTCTTCCAAGATAGTTTAACTGGTGCTGCTCTGTAGTGGTATATAATTCTAGACAGTAGTAATATTACCTTCAATGATCTAGGGGAAGCCTTCATCAAACAGTATACGTATAATATATTCACGGCGCCTGACCATAACCAGTTGAGGGCAATGGCTCAGAGAGATAATGAGTCATTCCAAGAATATGCATAGAGATGGCGCGAGATAGCTGCACAGGTGGTGCCACCTATGGGAGAACAAGAAATGACCAAGGTCTTCCTAAAAAACCTTGGATCATTTTATTATGAAAGGATGGTCTCCAGTACACCGAGTCATTTTTCCAAAATGGTAAGCATGAGTGTTCATTTGGAAGAGGCTGTCACAGAAGGTCGCTTGACAAAATATAAAGGGACAAAGAAGTCTTCATACGGGTTCTCTGGAAAGAAAAAAAGTGAAATGAATGTTGTTATTGGGGAAAAGAAGATTACACCACCTAGAAGACATCAACGGTACCAGCAACAGGTTACTTCTGTGACTCCTATTGTCAATGTAGCTCCAACCACTGTTGCCTATCAGAGACCATCTCCTAAGGAAAATCAAGGGCAAAGTCAGAAGAGAGAGGCTTTTGACTCTATTACAATGAGCTATGCAAAGTTACTTCCGGATTTGATTCAGAAGAAATTGGTTCAGATCAGGCCGCCCCCTACTATACCATCACCTTTACCTTGGTATTGTAAGGCATACCAGATGTGTTCTTTTCATCAGGGAGCACCAGGGCCTATTATTGGGAAATGTTATCCTTTGAAATATGAAGTACAAAAGATTGTGAGATCTGGCCTTTTATCCTTTAAAGATGTTGTCCCTAACGTGAAAGATAATCCTTTACCTAAGCATGGAGGAGTAAATGCTGTAAACATGGTTGATGGTTATCCCAGGGACTTTCGAATTTTTGATATCAACCTGGTTAGAGGAGATATGGTAAAGATGCATGCTGACCTCTGTGAATTCAGCTAATATACGCATGACCATGTTGGTTGTGGTATTTGCAGTACATATATCCAGGGATGTGATAAGATAAAAGTTGACCTTCAGGAAATGATGGACGAAGGCCTCATTCATATAATCAGTCATGGGGCAGAGTACGAAGAAGATGTGAATATGGTCTTTGGATGGCCTGGAGAATTCAGGATTTTTGACGTGAATCATATGAATGATGATTTGGTGCAGTTGCACACTACCTTCTGTTACATGGATGGTCAAGAAGAAAACCATTATGGGTCTTTCCAGATTTGCTGCAGAGATTCTCGTGGTTATTCCATCGTGAGAATGGGTATTCAGTTGTTGTTAGACAATGGTACCATCAAATTTGCGTGAAATAGAGATGATTACCCTGGGATTAACGTGATTGAAGATTTATCGGCCAAGACTATGTCAGATGATAAGTATGCTTCTGCAGATGAATTATTTTCCTCAAATGAAGATATGTTCTCCAGCAATGATTCCGTGATGCCTAAGTATTCTGAAGAAGGGGTGAATGTTATTGTGCCTTGTTTTGGTGTTCCTGCCCCTATAGAGATTGAGTATCATAGCAAGCCAGATGTTTCTCCAGTGGTGATTTGCTTGTCGGGTCCTGTTCCTTACAAATCAGACAAGGTTATGCAATATAAATACAATGTGACAATCCTAGAGGATGGTATGGAAGTTCCCGTCCAACCTTTGTCTAATGTCAAGAATATTGCTGAAGCCAGTCGAGTAACCCACAGTGGTCGTGTTTTTGCACTTGTCATTCGAGGGAATGTTAATGTTGATAAAAAGGTTGTTGAAAGTGTTGAACCTAAGAAAGTAGTGTGGGAATATAGTGTTACTACTCTGGAAAAAGATGTGGATGATATATTAAACATTATCAAGATGAGCGACTACAGGATCGTAGATCAATTATTGCAGATTCCATCAAAGATATCTATTATAGCCTTGCTAATGAACTCTTCTGCCCATAGGGAATCTTTGATAAGAGTATTGGATCAAGATTTCGTGGAAAGTGATATGCCTTTAGACCAATTCAGTAGTGTCGTAGGGAATATTACATCCTATAGTAACCTGAGTTTTTGTGATGAAGAGTTGCCCGATGAAGGAAGGAATCATAATCTGGCTCTCCATATCTCTATGAACTGTAAGAACGATTCATTGTCCAATGTGCTGATTGACAATAGGTCAAATTTGAATTTCATATTGAGGAGCACACTTATGAAGCTGAAGTACCAAGGAACTCCCATGCGCCCGAGTGGCATAATTGTGAAAGCTTTTGATGGGTCGAGGAAGTCTGTTATCGGGGAAGTAGACTTGCCTATTCACATAGGCCCGCACCTATTTCAGATTACTTTCCAGGTTATGGATATTATTCTCGCTTACAGTTTTTTACTGGGACGACTGTGGAAACACGAGGCAGGGGCTGTCACTTCAACTTTGCACTAGAAGCTGAAGTTTGTTCATGAAGGAAAGGTGGTCATCATAAATGGAGAACATGCTTTGTTAATATCTCATTTATCCTCTTTCATTGTTGTGGAAGCGGATGAAGCCACTGTTAGAACTCAATTCCAAGCTTTATACATTGATAACATAAGGGAAAATGAGAATTCTATAGCTTCGGTTAAGGATGCTCAACATGTAGTGCGTAATGGCCCTAGTAAAGTGTGGGGGCAAATTGTTGATCCACCTGTGAATAAGAATAGAGCTGGTTTGGGATTCTCTGTGAGGAATAACAAAGGTGAGCATATGAATCTGAAGTCTGCTTTGGGCAAATATCAAGATATCTTTCACAATGGAGGTTATCTTCATCCAATTGTTAAGAGGATCAATGCTATTGTGGAAGGTGAAGCAGAGCAAGAGATGCTGAACTACGTGACGCATGGAGTGAGAATCCAAAATTGGATCACTATTGATATTCCCTCTTGCATTCATATTTCAAAGTAATTTTTTTTGTTAATCTTTTCAAAACTCTTTCACTCTGCCCAAGGTGAAAGTATTGATATTGTATGGGCATATCTGTTGCTTTGATCTTTAAAATCAATAATAAAAGTTGTCTTTAATTCCCAAATTGTGTCTTTTATTCACTGCTTTTTCTTGGAAAACGGTAATCAGAAAAAACCTTTCAAAATAAATAATAACTGTAATTGAATCTGCAAAATCACTTGTATATGTGTCAGTTTCTAAAATCTATCATAAATCATATGTGCAGATTAATTAAAAAACCCGTTAAGTATAATGACCCTGCACCCTCTCCCAACTTTAAATATCCTGCGTATGTGGCCAAAGAAGAAGAAAATGATGAAATCCCTGAAGAGGTTTCACGGTTTCTTGAGCGTGAGGAAAGTACCATTCATCCATATAAAGATCTGTTGGAGACGATTAATTTGGGTTTAGAGGAAGATCCAAAAGAAGTCAAGATTAGAGCATTGCTTCATCACGACGTAAAGAGCAGGTTAATTGAATTGTTGAAAGTGTATGTGGATATCTTTTATTGGTGTTACCAAAACATTTCGGGGTTGGATACTGATATTGTGGAACGTCATTTTCCAATAAAGCCAAAATGCCCTCCAATCAAGAAAAAGTTCTGAAGAACTCACCCTGATATGGCAGTGAAAATTAAAGAAGAAGTTTTAAAGCAGACTAATGCGGGTTTTCTTATGACATCAGTGTACCCCCAATGGATTGCAAATATTGTCCCAGTACCAAATAAAAACAGAAAAGATCGCATGTGTGTTGATTATAGATATTTAAACAAAGCTAGTCCAAAAGATGACTTTCCATTGACACATATTGATATGTTGGTTGATAGTACAGTAAAATTCAAAGTATTCTCGTTCATGGAAGGATTTTCCGGATATAATCAAATCAGAATGGCTCCTGAGGACATGGAAAAAACAATGTTTATCACACCCTGAGGAACATTCTGTTATAGAGTGATGCCCTTCAGGTTGAAGAACGCTGGTGCAACGTACCAGAGGGCTATGACAACCCTATTCCATGATCTGATGCACAAGGAAATTAAGGTATATGTTGATGATATGATCTCCAAATCCCAGACTAAAGAAGGGCATATAGAAGATTTGTTGAAATTTTTTCAGTGTTTGAGGAAATATCGTCTCCCATTGAATCCAAATAAATGCACCTTTGGTGTCCGATAAGGAAAATTGTTAGGTTTCATTGTCATCCAAAAGGGGATTGAAGTTAATCTTGATAAAGCTAAGGCAATTCAAGAAATTCCAACGCCAAGAACTGAAAGGCAAGTTAGAGGCTTCCTTGGGCGTTTGAATTACATTTCCAGATTTATTTCCCATATAAATGCAACGTGTGAACCGATCTTTAAGTTGTTAAAGAAAGGTCAAGGTTGTGCATGAAAAGATGATTGCCAAAGAGCATTTGAATGTATTAAAGAGTATCTGCTCGAACATCCTATCTTGCTCCCTCATGTTGAAGGAAGACCATTGATTATGTATCTGACATTGTTAGATAATTCTATGGGTTGTATTTTGGGATAACAAGATGAAACAGGGAAGAAGGAATATGCCATTTATTATCTCAGTAAGAAGTTTACTGACTGTGAGTCGCGGTATTCTATGTTGGAAAAAACATGTTGTGCTTTGGCGTGGGCGGAAAAGCGATTGCAACAATATATGTTGAATCATACTACTTGGTTGATTTCCAAAATGGATCCAATTAAGTATATTTTTCAAAAGCCTGCTCTTACTGGAAGAATTTCCCGTTGGCAGATGCTGTTATCTGAATATGATATTGAATACCGTACTCAAAAGGCTATAACAAGCAGTGTGTTGGCAGATTATCTTGCTCATCAATCGGTTGATGATTATCAGTCTATTAAATATGATTTCCCTGATGAGGATGCTATGTTTTTGAAAGTAAAATATTGTAATGAACTGTTTCCTGAGGAAGGTCCTGATCCGGAATCCCCGTGGGGTATGGTGTTTGATGGAGCTGTGAACGCTTATGGTAAACAAATTGGTGTTGTGATTATCACTCCTCATTGTAGCGACTGGTTTTTAAACCAGAGCCGCCACTATTAGTTTTTATCCTAAGGGAAGGGAATCTAACAGAAAACCCTAATTCACTGATTCTAGGTTTCAGACTCAATTAGACGAAAAGAAGGTGTTAGGCACCTTTCGTCCACCTTGTTCACAAGGATATTAGGTTCTAGGTTTAGGTTCGGGGTAAACAGGATTTTAAGTTTTAATTAGAAATACTCGTCACGATTTTTGATCGTATGCCTACGTATCCTCTTATAAGGAATCAGAGTCCCAATTCATAGTTCGTATGGGGTTGGTGTTTTTTAAGGGTTTGCAAACATATTTTGAATCACCTCGCACTTGGTTAGGAGTAGTGATTGCGGAGATTTTGACTGAATGCGCAGTAAGTTAAAACTAGTTTGAAACCCTTTTGCAAAAAACAATTGATTAGCTTAGTTTATTGCGAAAAAATAGTTTGATGATTTGTTTGTGTTTTTTAATCGTATTATTTGAGAAGATCTTGATTAATGCATGATTAGAGAAAAATTTAATGCAAATAATATATAAAATAATATATGCAATTGTGATATAAAATGATTTATTTGATAATATAATAGTAATATTTAAATAGTAAATAAAATATATTAATAATAACATTTACATAAAAAGGGATTATAAATAATAAATGATAATTATAAATAATGATAAAAATTAGATAATTATAACAATATATAATAATAATATCAAAATATAATAATAATAATATAAAATCACTATTTGATAATAATAATAATAATTGTAAATAAAAATATATATGTATATTTATAAATAAAAAATAGAAATAATAATGGAATTATAAAAATAAATTAAATTCAAGGGGGGGTGTAAATTCTAATTAACGAGTAAACACTGAGGTGTCTTTAGGAGGCTGGATTGGGCGAGGGTGTATGGAAAATAAGGTAGGACTTGGCCAACGGCCGTCTGATCAGGATCACGCAAAGGATAACGAGGGAGTATGATAATTATTGTGAGCCAGCGCGCATGGAATTGAAATAAATTACATTTTGTTTTTATTCATTTACATTGGTTTGTTGTTACAGAAAACTCCACTTATTCATCTTCCTCTCTCTCGTACACACAAACCTTTTCACTCTCTCTCACTTTAACCCTAATTCTCAAACCACCACCGGCGGCGCCCTACCAAAACCCCAACAAAAATCTGACCCCCAAAACCCCTTAAATCCAAAAAATAACAACAAATCAACCAAATAAAAACGCTAAGTCTAGTTACCCTTTCGCGATTTCGCTTGCTCTCTGCCTTTGAATGTTCTGGATTTAGTATTGATCCCTGCTCTCCTTCGCTTTTGCAGGTTGTGGTGGAGTTTGAAGGTGGTGCGGGGGTGGATCAAAAGAGATTGTGGTTTCAAATAATGAAACCCCAATCGTCCTTCTCTCGGATCTTCAACCAACAACAAGGTTATTTGCTCTTCGGTGTTCTTTGCACAAGCCCTTCTCCGTTCTTTTCTTTTTCGTCTTCTCTGTCTTATGTTTTTTCTATGTATTTTTTGATTTTTCTCTTCTTCACTGTAATCTCTTCAGTGTATATAAATTTTTAGTTTTTAGGGTTTTTAGAATTTGATGTTAGAATTTGATTATCGAAGACTTAGGAATTAGAGACAATTAAGTATTTAGTGTTATTGTTAATTGATGTTAATTGATTCAATTTGTTGTATAATTCCAGATTTGATTTGTAATGTGAATTATGGATTTGATAGATAGAGATTTGATTTTTTTAGTAAATTTTTAGACGCTTTTTGATAAAAAATGTATGAATTAAATTAAATATTATTATTAAAAATTGCCTAAAATAGAAAAACGAAAATAACATTTAAATAATAAAAAACATGATTTTTTGGAAGATTTGAATATAACTTGAAATTGAAATGAAATTAACAAAAATAGAATAAAATAAATCATCAATCCAAATAATTAAAACCCAAAAAGAAATCAAATTTTTGGATTTATAATTATTGTAACCAATTACATTGATTCTCTCCTAAAACAAAAATTACTACCTAAAATACAAAAGATGACAAAAAAAATTTAAATTTTTTTGTATTTTAGATTTTTTTGGTTATTTTTAGAATAAAAAGTGAAAAAAATAAAAATAACTATTTTTTTAAAAATTCATTAATTAAAAATACGAAATTTAATATTTAAATATTTAAAAAATGATTTTTTTAATGATTTTTATAAATAGAAATGAAATTAGTAACAATAAACAAAGAAATATAAAAAATGTACCAAGTGAGATTCGAACCCGTGACCTTATGCTTTCAAACTATGTTTTCTTACCAATTGTGCTATGTTATTTGTTTGAAATAAGAAGCCAATTGAAAGTATATGAAGACGGGCAATTATTTGCTATTTTAAAAATACAAATAATTATTATATTTTTAAACAGACTTGAAAGCGAATATTTATTAAAAACCCCAAAATGTTAATGTAATTAAACCAAAGAAATTTTACCCTGTAAAACCCAAGTTCGAAAATAACTTTGACAGTAGCACTAAGGCGGGCAAATTTAGGGTACGACACTCATGGATCGCATTCCCATTTGCTTCAAGGTTGGCATTCGATTGCACCAATAACATGGCAGAGTATGAAGCTTGTATCATGGGCCTCGAGGAGGCTATTAATCTCAATCAAAATTCTAGATGTATATGGTGATTCAACTTTGGTAATAAATCAGATTAAAGGAGAATGGGATACTCGTCACTCTGGCTTGATTCCCTACAAAGACTATGCTAGAAGATTATTACCCTTGTTTAATAAAGTTGAATTTCATCATATTCCCAGAGATGAGAATCAGATGGCAGATGCTTTAGCCACTTTGGCTTCTATGTATCAAGTAAGTACATGGAACGATGTCCCTCGTATCACAGTGTGATGTCTGGATAGGCCGACTCATTTGTTTGCAGCAGAGGAAATTTCAGACGAAAAACCTAGGTATTATGATATCAAGCATTTTCTCCAGACTCAGAAATACCCGACTGGTACGTCGAACAAAGATAGAAAGACATTGAGAAGGTTGGCAGGTAGCTTTTTCCTCAATGAAGATGTACTATACAAAAGAAATTATGACATGGTCTTGCTCAGATGCGTGGATAGACACGAAGCAGACATATTGATGCATGAAATCCATGAAGTTTCCTTTGGTACTCATGCGAATGGACATTCGATGGAAAAGAAGATGCTTAGGGCATGTTACTACTGGCTGACAATGGAATCTGACTATTACAAATTTGCAAAGAAGTTCCATAAGTGTAGATTTATGCTGACAAAATTCATGTGCCTCTGACGCTTCTCAATGTTATTTCTACCCCGTGGCCTTTCTCTATGTGGGGTATTAACATGATTGGAATGATTAAACCCAAGGTGTAGAATGGATATCATTTTATTTTGGTAGCAATTGACTACTTCACCAAATGGGTGGAAGCAGCTTCATATGCTAATGTTACTAAGCATGTAGTAGTACACTTTATCAAGAATAATCTTATATGTCGATATGGTATGCCAAGCAGGAATGTCACCGGCAATAGCTCGAATCTGAATAACAAGATGATGATAAAACTTTGTGAAGAATTCAAGATTGTCCATCACAATTCATCTCCTTACATGCCAAAGATGAATGGGGCTATTGAAGCTTCTAATAAAAACATTAAGAAGATCATCCAGAAAATGGTTAATACTTATAAAGATTGGCATGAAATTCTCCCTTTTGCTTTGCACTGGTATCGCACATCTGTCCTCAGTTCAATAGGGGAAACCCCATTCTCTCTTGTGTATGGAATGGAAGCAGTGCTCCCCGTTGAGGTTGAGATTCCCTCTTTACGTGTGATAATGGAAACCAAGTTGCCAGAGGCCGAATGAGTCCAAAATAGGTTTGACCAATTGAATTTGATTTAAGAAAAGAGAATGACGGCATTGTGTCATGGCCATTTATACCAGAAGAGAATGAAGAAATCTTTTGATAAGAAGGTCAAGCCTCGTGAATTCAAAGAAGGTGACCTCATGCTCAGAAAGATCATGTATTTTAACATTTATTCTAGGGGCAAGTGGACTCTAAATTGTGAAGGCCCATATGTTGTCAAGAAAGACTTCTATGGCGGTGCATTGATTCTTGAAACTATGGCTGACGAGGAGTTCCCACGTCCTATGAATGTTGATGCAGTCAAGAAATACTTCGCCTAAAATAAATAAAAGAACGATGCGTTAAGTCGAAAACCCGAAAGGGCATCTTAGCCAAAAAAGAGTGTCTCGGTAGGATGAAAACCTGAAAGGGTGGTCTAGGCAAAAATAAGAGACACAAACAGAATAGATTCTTCCCGCTAGGTTGAAAACCCACAAGGGAAACTTAGGCAAAAGTTAGGGATTTCTTGGCAAGTAACTGCGTCAGACAAGACTTGATCATTGAAGCAACAATCTTCTTGGACTCTCACCATACTTCAACAGAAGTCGTTGTTCAGGAATTCAAAGTTGCTAGGGAGAATAACGGTCATTGTATTTCAGTTATCTTTTCCAATATATTACCATTTTCCAAACTTTGTAATCATCTACGGAGTCTCGCAAATCGCAGACTACCATTCTATTAATAAAGTTTGAGCTATTATCCAATTCTTTGCAATTCTTATTTTATTCTTGTTACAAAGGCTCCATTTATTATTGATAATAATTTTCAGAACAAAGAGATTTAATAATAAAAAAAATTTGAAAAGAATTTGCAAACTACCTTTTACTTTAGATTTTGTGACTCAAGAAAACAAAAATAGTGATTCCAAGGATGGACGAACTCTGAAATTTTGGAAGTATATTTTCCCCTGGAAGGTTCTCTCAGGTCACTCTTACTGGTGTGCATATGATCTCTTTGCGTTTCTCAATTAGTTGGAGATGATACCGATTGATGTACAGTGCAGTATTGGGTTTGTGATCCCATTTTCCCCAGTTAAGTCTTGGTTCAGTTTTTCTCCAGTTTGATAATTTTAATTTTGGGTTTGCATGGTCTAGAGCCTCTATCCCAGATTCCCCAACGAGGTCTTCACTCATTTGATAGAAGTTCTTTATCCCTTTATGTGCTGAGGTAGAATCATTTGCAAGACATCGCCCTTTGCAGTAATGGCATTGTTGTTGTTATTGGTTTCCCAGGCAACTAGACAAGGGCAATATCTTTTCTAAGAAGTGTTGAAACAATTGTCAACTTTTTGGGTTTTCTCCCGCCAAGTGATGGGTTTGATTTAAAATCCCCATAATGTTTGATGTCTTGTTGTATTTTCTAACTTCTTAGATCCCCAAGAAAAGCTGAGAGAACGTCTCTTTTTGAAAGTTGTTATCCCCATGTGGGTTTTATAATTATCCCCAAGGAAGTTTGTGTAATCTTCACTCTTGGTATTAAAGAATATATTTTGGGATCCTCTCGACGATGTGGTATTGTGCTCCCTAATGAAGTCAGCACGAGATCCCCAGTTGATATCTTGACGATGTGTCTTTGATCTTCCCTAGAGAAGCTAATATTATAATCTCCAGTTGAAATCTAGACATTGAGACATTATTTTCCTCATTTAAGTCTATGTGATATTCCCCGGTGAAGCCTGGAGGAGGATGTTATATCCTTGTATCTGTATTATTTTGATTTGATTATTTTCGGATTGTGTTTCTTCCCAGTGAAGTTAAGCCGTGAAATAGGTATTGGTTTCCTCAGTTGGTGCCTACTTCTTATAAAAATTTCCTCCTGGATGTGATTTAGCCGAGTGTTGAATTTACCCAAGCTGGTTTTATCTGGTTATTCTCAGTGTTGTATGTCTATTTTGTCAGCATATACATGATAACATTAATACATACATCATGCGCAACTGAATTAAAATTCATTGCTCATTTGCATTTATTATAATTTTTGTTGGCATATTACCCTATTTACATAGTTATGTTACCCTCTCTCCAATAGATTGTCAACCTTAAGCAGAAAGTGTATATCCTTTTAATTTCCCCACTGAGTTACCCCTTGTGGAAAAAATTTGTTTTAGCCTTCCTATTCATCTCACTTACCTGGATAGAATGTGATCCCCTTTTTAGTTTATTTCTCATTAGGTGTTGCCTTGGTCGTCTGTTTCACTTCGGTTTATTTCTAGTTTGAATCTGTGGTCCCCGGAAACATTATTATTTTGATTTCTACAGGCTTTGAGCCCTGGTTTGAGAATGTGCATTTATTTTTCACGTGAAGATTTTATCTCCTCAACAAGAATATATTGGCATTTCCCCAGGAAGTCATTATTAGAACTCCTTCTCATGACAGCAGATGGCAGGTCTCTTTATTTGAGAAACCTGTATTTCCCCAGTAAGTCTGTGAATTCTCAAAGAAGATTCATTTTGTTACTCCATTATATAGTAGTCTCGTCATTATGGGAGATAGTTCATTGTTGAGATTTTGTTACTCCAATGGATGTTAGTCTCGTCATTATAGGAGATAGTTCGTTGTTGATATTTTGTTACTCCAATGAATGGTAGTCTCGTCATTATGGGAGATAGTTTGTTGTTGAGATTTTGTTACTCCAATGGATGGTAGTCTCGTCATTATGAGAGATAGTTCCTTGTTAAAAATTTGCTACTCCAATGGATGGTAGTCTCTTCATTATGGGAGATAGTTCGTTATTAAGATTTTGTTACTCCAATGGATGGTAGTCTCGTCATTATGCGAGATAGTTTTTTGTTGAGATTTTGTTACTCCAATGGATGGTAGTCTCGTCATTATGGGAGATAGTTCGTTGTTGAGATTTTGTTACTCCAATGGATGGTAGTCTCGTCTATATGGGAGATAGTTCGTTGTTGATATTTTTTTACTCTAATAGATGGTAGTCTCATTATTATGGGAGATAGTTCGTTGTTGAGATTTTGTTACTCCAATGGATGGTAGTCTCGTCATTATGGGAGATAGTTCGTTGTTGAGATTTAACTACTCCAATGGACGGTAGTCTCTTCATTATGGGAGATAGTTCATTGTTGAGATTTTGTTACTCTAATGGATGGTAGTCTCGTCAATATGGGAGATAGTTTGTTATTGAGTTTTTATTACTCCAATGGATGGTAGTCTCGTCATTATGGGAGATAGTTCGTTGTTGAGATTTTGTTACTCCAATGGATGGTAGTCTCGTCATTATGGGAGATAGTTCATTGTTGAGATTTTGTTACTCCAATGGATGGTAGTCTCGTCATCATGGGAGTTAGTTCATTGTTGAGATTTTGTTACTCTAATGGATGGTAGTCTCGTCATTATGAGAGATAGTTCTTTGTTGATATTTTGTTACTCCAATGGATGGTAGTCTCATCATTATGGGAGATAGTTTGTTGTTGAGATTTTGTTACTCCAATGGATGGTGGTCTCGTCATTATGGGAGATAGTTCATTGTTGATATTTTGTTACTCCGATGAATGGTAGTCTTGTCATTATGGGAGATAGTTCATTGTTGAGACTCATTTTGCTCTTAAGAGTTCGTTTGTTTCCAGTTATAAGTACTGATACTGGTCATTTGTGGCTTACCCTAATATTGATGTTTGTTGGTATTATCCTACCACTTATTTCCCCTTGTGGGTCGACGTTACCTTTTTTTCTATCTTCTCAGTGAGTGCATAGTTTGCATTTATCTGTCGATCACTATTATCCTTTATTTTATCTTTTCAATAATTTGAGTTGGTGTTACTTTGTCTCCTCCTTTGGCTACACCCCAGTAGAGTTGAGTCTTCTGCTCACCAGCGATTTATTTTCCTGGTCGGACTTTCCTTTGATTCTCTATTTTATTTCTGCTCCCCCAGTGGTGTCCTGTGTCACCTTTGGATTTGTTTGTTTGCATGCATAATCATAAGCATTGCATGGCATCTTAGGGCCAAAAATAGGGCTTGTTTTATATTTAAGTATCTTCAATTGTGTCGACACGAAGATTTTAATCTTTGTATCTCCGGATAGAAGACACTTAAATAAGGGAAACTGTTGTACCCTAATTGTTACCCCTAAGATCCCTCTATCATCTCATATCAACTCAATCGTACCAAGATCATAATTAGGTTTGGCTCTTCTCCCTATCTCTAGGTTTTTCTCATAGGGAATCACCAAGCACCTTGATTTGTATATTGTGATCATGTTTGTTTTATATTTATTAACTTTTAACTAATAAATACAATGAGTGTTTTCCTTAATTGATGATCTTATAGGTGAGGGCACAACATATTTCATCAAGTTGATTCATAGGTTCATGAGTTTATTTCCATGCCTTCTTCAACAATCTCTTCATTAAGATTCAAGCTCCATCATTGAGGATGCTTTAAAGTACATCATGGTAAGGCCTACTATGATTCATCATGCCTCAATTTGTCAAGGGAAGTAAAAAGATGCAAGGGTTGATTGAAGAAGTTTGACCTAATTGGACAAGTTCTTGATTCCTTGATCACAAGTGCACAACTCTCTCAATTCTTAACATTTGGAAGTGGTTTTTGTTGCTATGGTTTCTTATAATTATCCTAAACAATCTCCATTCACATGGAAAAAGTTATTGTGCAAGAAAGTTTGTCAAAATTGAAAAGGGTTTCCAAGTCATTTTGGTGCTTGAAGAATTAGGGTTTTGAACTTCTAAGGGCTATATCTTACCCATCTCTTGAGATTTTTGAGTGATTCCAAAGACATGCTTCTTTTTAAAGGGTTATCTACTAATCACTTCAAAAGTTTGAAGAAAACTTTGTGTGGAAGAGGCCTAATGATTGAGAAAGATTAAAAGTCTTCTAGATAGGCCATCAAATTCCCTTATGTGACTTCAAAATATCATAACTTGGTCAGTTTTTATCTCCTTGAGCCCATTGTTTATCCACAATGATCTTAAGGATGTGAAATCCAACTCTTCTTTTATGTTCAAGACTTGAAAATGGGTGGAAGATGCCCTAAGAACCCAAAAGATTATAGGTCACCTCATGAATTTTCACCAATTTTACAAGGCCATAACTTTTTCAATACTTGGTATTTTGAGTAATTTATGTTTCACAATGCTCTTTAGTATGTCAAGCTAGCATTAATGATCAAAGCTCAATTTTTTAGGAAGGCCTTTTTTGAAATCAAAACATTATAGGTCACTTTTGAAGAAAAACTTAGAATTTTTCTAAGTACAAAAAGTCAGCATATTTTTCTCAACTTTGACTCATCACAACTTTTAGCTCAAGCATCCAATTGATCTCACTCTTTACACATTGTAAAGTTCGTGACCTTATCTTTTAATTGCTTCAAGAATCATGCCATAAGACTCCTTGAGTTGTGAATACCATTGATTCAAAGTTGGTACCTTGAAACTGAAGTTTTCTTCAAAGTCAAAATTTGAAATTCATAATTTGGCTTCTAATCACCAATTTTCCATGTGTTTTCCACTTAAACATGATTAGAACATATGTTTGGATCATTTAGAGCATCAAAATGCATCATTTGGCTGAGTTTTGATGCACATGTGAACACACTTTGCTCGTGTACACATATGTGCACGAATTCATTTGAATTTGCATCATTCACCTCTTCTCTTGATCCCTTTCAATTCTCCTATAAATACAGGCTCTATTTCATTCATTTTCGCAAGCTTGAACAACCAAAATCACTCTGTCAAACTCCCTCCATAACTCACTTTTTGAGAATTTGAATTCCTCTTTTCTTCACTTTTCAATCCAATTTCTTCATTGATACTTCATCCTTGAACTTCACTGAAGCTAACAGAAGAAGAATCAAGCCTTAAGGTACCCTAAATCGTGCTAGCCAAGTCCATTTACAGAGCAAGTTCATCTGACTTTGTTCAGGTAGTTTAAGGCACCAAATCTTCTAACTCAAATTACTAGAATGGTCTATGATGTTCACTGATGCTTGGTCTTAACTCAATTTTGGTGAAACAATGCATTTGATGCTTTTGATTTTTTATTTTGACATTTTTAAACATCTCTGGTTTTTTCCAAATCGACTACGCTGTGCTTTATATAAATTTTTCACGAGCATATGGTTATGATCGTCTCAAGTAGACGCATCTAATAGTACCACTATGAACGTGTAAATTTACAGATTTAAGGATCTTGGATTTTCCCTACTTGCAGGAGACTGGAGGTTGAAGATGACCTACGTGTCGTTCTTCAACCCATGACATTGAGCCAATTGTTTTATTTTGATTGGTTGGACCTTTTTGTGTTGTATGCGTGCGGTTCAGCCTGAGTCCATGATGCTCCATCACCTCAGATCCATTGGATCCGCCAGTGTGTATAAGTGAGAGAGATCCAACGCGTGTGGTTTTTCTGATTTGTTTTTCTGCAATTTATTGTGTGGGTGTGTGTAAAAACACATAGTTATTTGAAAGTGGTAAAAAGTAAAAGAAATACAAAGAGCACAGAATTTGAATGCAAAACGTCCAATGTTTTGTTAAATGAAAATATGCTTATGAAATGACAACCCTTAACAAACGAACCATTGTGCCCCGGGTAAGGTACAAAGCTTAAAGTCATTTTTTTTAAAAGATTACATAACCAAACTTTGAAAGCAATAAAAACATAAATGTAGCTATTACTCCTGACTAAAGGAGATATAGATAATGTCTCAAGTCTTCTAGTTATTGGGTCTGTTTCCAATGGTGGGAAAGATCCAACTGTCAAGGTCATAATCACTGTCAGCATATTCTATTACATTGACTCCGTTATGGATGATACAGAATGGTGGTCTTCCAGCACGAGCGTGACGAACAACCCTTTGACCCTCTGCAGTGAAACCCAAACCAAATTTGTCAGATTTATACGGAATATCAGGAAGCTGACCCCAAATAGTATAACCACCTTCTTGCAAAACAGCTTTAGCATCCTTCAACAAAGCCATCATGGGCGGAACCCTGGTAACTTTGGGGATGGCGGAGACATCTTCAGTTGCGGAAGGGGAAATCACTTCAAAAGTCTGACAGGGAGTCTCGATGAATTCGTCGTCCATCTCTAGATATAGGAACGAGTTAAAATGACTAACCATATACTCTTCTTCACTGCAGACAGTAACAACCTTTCTGTTCACAAGATATTTTAACTTCTGGTGTAGGATTGAGGTAACAATGCCTACCCTATGAATCCAGGGGCGTCCCAGTAAGCAAGAATAAGCTGGTCGAATATCCATTACATAGAAGGTAGATTTGAAGACCTACGAATATACCTTGACTAGAAGATCCACCTCTCCATGTACCATTCTCTTTGAACCGTCAAAAGCTCGAACTATAATATCACTAGGTTTCAGTATAACCCCTTCGCAATCCAGTCTGTCAAGAGCACCCTTCGGTAGAACATTTAACGAGGAACCAATATCAATTAACACATGAGCCAGAGTAGTTCCCCTACATTTAATGGAGACATACAGGGCCTTATTATGGTTTCTTCCTTCAGGAGTCAGGTCAGCATCAGAAAAACCTAACCCATTGTCAGTCGTTAAGCTAGCAACATAGTTCTCAAATTGGTCGACAGAAATTTCTTGTGGCACGTGAGCAGTCTTCAAAAATTTCACTAAAGCTTGTGCATGGGCTTCAGAACACAGTAGTAAGGATAACATGGAGATTTTGGAGGGGGTATGCCCCAATTTTTCAACAATTTTGTAATCGATTTTACGGATAATCTTCAATACCTCATCCAACTCTTTCCTAGAGATGTCTTCAGGTGCAACTTCCTTAGGTGCCTCCGTCTGGGCAAGCTCTGTTATTTTCTCTTTTCCTCGAGCCTCAACAGTTGAATCGGTAGTAGAAACTCGAACAGGTGTAGCAACAGTCTTCAGAGAGATTTCCGGGGAGAAAACCCTTCCTCTTCTAGTAACCTTATTAGTCCCAGAGATATCGTTAATGTTAGAATCAATAGTTTTAAGACTTTCATCTTCTGTAGTTGGTAGTTCTTGCTTGACGCCATGGTAGTAGACGTTGGATCCATAGTTTCAAGGAATAACTTTATCCGAGGAATATGGAATAGGTCTAGGTGCAGTGATGATTAGAGGAGTAGCTTTTGGATTAACAATAATCCTTACAAGACCTTTGGAGGTGATCCTGACAGGAGGGTCGGATATTACAGATTAATCTTGAATCAGGTTCTCAGTATATGGAATCTTCTCAACCATAATTATGTTATTGTCCATTACGCGTTTAATGTCTTCCTTCAGTAACTTTCAGCCATTGGGTTGGGTTGCACAGTAGTAACATCTTTCAATACAGCGCAGAAATAAACCGGCCTGCAATAGATTCTCTTTGATAATTAGGAGGGGAGTAACTAATTCACATACAGTAACAACTAAATAACATCATCAATATCACTTATGCCTTTGTCATGCTTTGGCATTGGTGCAGTAATCACATTCGGAGCCTCCGGAGGATCAAACTCAATCTCTTTGTTATCAATCATATCCTGGATCTTGTTTTTCAGGGCCCAACAATTATTGGTGTCGTTCCCAGGGCTGTTGGAATGGTAAGCACACTTTGCATTTGGATTTTAGTGAGGAGAGGAAGTGTTGGGATTCTGGGAGGATCTCTTAATGTAATCATCTCCACTTTTAGTAAATGTTGTAATGCCTGGGACAATGGCATACTGATCTTGGTAAACTTTCTTCTCGGTGCGTTTGACCTATGCTGATTGCCCTGTTGTTATTGTTGAACAACCGCATGATTAGAAATTAGCACCACTCCTATAGACTGATTACGGTCACTTTTAACATGGCCCTTCTGGCCATAAGCAGCGTTTTCTTCCTTCTTACCACTTAATGTTTTCTTTACAACACTCGAAGAAGCAACCACTTGAATTTTTCCACTCATTATACCACTTTCGACATGTTCCCCAGTTAGAATCAACTCAATAAAACCAGATGAGGAGCTTCTAATCAAATGGTTAAAGAATGGCCTTGTCAAAGTGCCCATGAACATATCAACCAGCTCTCTGTCAGATAAAGGAGGTTGCACCCTTCCGGCCAGATCTCTCCACTTTTGGGCATATTATTTAAACCCTTCTGTAATACGGTGGGAGAACTCACTTTTTTGTTTTGCTTTTTTATCGCAAATGTTACGGATAGCAAGAGTTGCCACCGACTTTTCTTTTATCCAATAAAGGAAAGGGTTAAAAGAACAAGAAATACCTTCGAGAATTTTCTGAGGTCAGGGGGTAGGTTATGAAAAGGGAAGGTGTTAGCACCCTTTTCATCCATAGATATCTACGGGCTCTTAATCGCTAGCTTACTTTTGAAAATGCTTTGTGAATGTCTAAGTTTGAAAATATTTTGAAAATGCCTAAGTTCGGAAATTTTGTAATGATTCTCGTATCAGTTGAGAATGCATACAAAGTGTTTGTTTTGAAAATATTTCAGAAAAGTGTTTGTGTGAAAAATGTTTTTGAAATGTTTGCGAGCAAGCGATTAAGAACTATCTACCTACTCAAAATTCTTTCGTGTTATTTTCCTTTTCCTTTAGATAGTACTATCCTGCCATTAGTTAATAGGAATCCCTATCATTGGATGTTTGAGGGACAGGCGCGAGTCATCGTACAATCATAAAGGCAATATATAGGGATACCTTTAGCAATTCGAAGGGACTATCATCATGTATTAGTAGGCAATATTGAGGGGAAAGATCATTTACTGAAGGCAGCACCGATGGGTCATCGAGGGACTATGATCTTTATGATGATTTTTAATTGAGGGTCTTTGCTAATGGTATCACTACATTCGAGGAACATGACTGTTTTTATCTGAAGGCAATAAGAGAGGTTACCCTAGAGATGTACGTGTGCATAGTGTGTTTAGTTCAGTTATATTATCTTGATTAGTTAGAAGTTACCTACTGATTGATTTTAAATCTTGGCATACAAGCCTATTTATTAACAGTTATATATACATGCATATAATTATAAGTGCAGAAAAATAAAGGTGCGGAAAGTAAAGCACGAGAAAGTAAAGGCCTATAACTATTACAGGGATTTGGTACGGTTACATAATTAGAAAAAATTGCGAGAATGTAAATCTAAGTTATTACATTTAAACTGCGTGACCTATACAACTTCTCTAGGAATTTTAAATAGAAAAATAATAAATAAGTGAAAATATTAGAAAATAAATGATTTTTTTTTGTATTTTTATGGAAAATAGTTTGATGTTAATTAAATAATTAAAATCTACTTGTTTCTAATTAATTTTAATAAAGAAAAATATTTATTAAATTTAATTAAAAAGATGTCAAAATTGATTATTGATAAAAAGATTCAAACAACAAAATCAAACCATCCAGATCCACTAATTTGGACCTTGCGAATCTGGTGGTGAGGTTAGTTTGGCCTAAAAGTTACCGCAACTATGGATCTGAAGCTTCATCGAAACGTTTCCCTAACAATGATGGATTGTTGTTCCTGTATCAAATCTCAAAAAAATGATGGTTCCCAACGGTTCCAAACATCATTAGAAACACACACACACACACACACACACACAGACTCACACACACACACACACACACACACACACACACACACACACACACACACACACACACACACACACACACACACACACACACACACACACACACACACACACACACACACACACACACACACACACACACACACACACACACACACACACACACACACACATATATATATATATATATATATATATATATGCTTAGAATTAGTTTATATAGCATGGATGAAAAGTTTGAGATTGTAGAACATTACCAAGTCGGAGCCAATTGGTTAGTACGTCCTGGGATCGCTTGAGAGTGAGTAAGGATTGGAACAGGCTCCTGGGACCTTCAGGAGTGTGAAGGAAAGCTTGGAACCGCTTGAGAATGGTCGGAAATAGGGGTTTGCGTTTGCCCTAATTTTGACAAAATTTGAGAAATTTGGAGTGTGTTCTTGAGAGGAAAATTTCGTGTATTTTGCACTTGAGTATTGCATGTTTTTATAGAGGAATGAAATGGAACAAGAACAAGACAAGAATCTTGTACCATCATGTTACAATTCATTGCAAAAAAAAACACATTGAAATATTTCCAAAATTGTTAAAAAATATTCCAAACTTGAAGATTATTGTTCCCAGCATGTTTTCACGGTTTTTGCATGTTTGTCATGTGTTCTTGGGCCTCCATGTGATTGAAATCAAA
This sequence comes from Vicia faba, assembly GCA_948472305.1. Classification (NCBI taxonomy): domain Eukaryota; kingdom Viridiplantae; phylum Streptophyta; class Magnoliopsida; order Fabales; family Fabaceae; genus Vicia; species Vicia faba. The sequence continues at coordinate 153,727 of CATIWC010000541.1, read as the reverse complement.
GCCCATGCGCCTTGGACCAATGATTTTATATTTTATTTGATTTACTTGCATTTAAATGAATAAAAATTCAAATAAAAGAAATAAAAATCATAAAAAATTTAAGAATGGATTTAGAGGCCTTTTAACACATTGTGAACATGTTTGAACATCAAAAGTTAGGCCCACTAGTTTAAAATTTCAAGTTTTCTCACTTTGCATTTCATGCATTTTCTCAAAATTTCCCAACTTGCATTGGTCATAACTCTTTCAATTTTCATATTTTGAAGATGATCTTGGACTTTTTTAAAAGCTCAAGATGTATTATTCAATTTCTATTTTAATCATTTTTGTATTTGGAGACTTTATCTTGATGTAAGTTTCCTTGACAAAAAGGGTCTTTTTGTTGACTTTTGAAATGACCTATAATGTAAGAGCTCATATCTTTCAAATGAAGCATTTTTTAGACTTGAGCGTACATATACAAAGTTGTAGAGAATTCAACTTCCTTCAAAGTGGGATTTGGTATGGGAAAATTTGATGGAGCATGTGAAAGTTATGCTTGGTCAAAGTTCAGTTGACTTCTCCTATGGAAACCCTAATTTGGCAAATTTTTTACTTTTGATGATTTGAGGGCTTTCCTTGAGGAATCATGATCAATCCTTGATCAAATGATGAATATAACTTCATAATGTTTATGTTGACCAAAAATCTTGAATTTTGACTGTATTTTGACCATAGTTGACTTTTTACCCAATACAGTTAATTTTTAATCATCTTAGCAATTGACCGAATAAACTTGTGATGCAAGACTTGAAATTTGATATGAGTATCCTTGAAGACATATGAAGAACTATGGAAATCACTTGAGACCTTTGAGACCCAATCTTCCTTGAGAAACTCAAAACCCTAGTTGTGGACCGCTTAGGAGGAGCATTTGTCTAACCAACTCTTGAGCCATTTTGAGCAAATGAGGACCCTAGAAGAATGTATTGAAGAAAATGGAAGGGAAAATTTTAGGGTAAAACATCTGCCCCTGTTCAATCTTCTTAAACCTGAAGAGTTAGATTGGCATGTCTTCCATTCGTGACTTAAAGGTGGAAGATGATTGAACACTTAAGTGCCCTGAAATTTGCACTCGCCTGCGCACAAAGTAATACTGTTGGTTGATTGTACCGGGAATGGGCTTAAAATATGCCATTTGGAAAGGCGGAGGAGAGTCATCGGAGATGGGCTTATAGATGCCATCCAAAGTAACCGTTGATAGAAATTAGACTAAGTCTACGCCCAACTTTGTCTTAGAAGATATGTTGGAACGAGTCTACGCTCGACTTTTCCAAAGGAGTATTAGAATAAATCTACGCTCGATTTAATTTGAGCCAAAAGATGTCTACGCCTGACTTCAACTGGAAGAAGTATCATAATAAATCTACGCTCGATTTAATCTATGCCAGAAGATTTCTACACCCGACTTCAAATGGAAGAAGTATCAAAATAACTCTATGCTTGATTTAATTTGTGCCAGAAGATGTCTACGCCCGACTTCAAATGGAAGAAGTATTAGAATAAATCTACGCTCGATTTAATCTAAGCCAGAAGATGTCTACGCCCGACTTCAAATGGAAGAAGTATCAGAATAAATCTAAGCTCGATTTAACCTGAGCCAGAAGATGTCTACGCTCGACTTTAAATGGAAGAATTATCAGAATAAATCTACCCACAATTTAATCTGAGCCAAAAGATATCTACGTCCGACTTCAACTAGAAAATATGTTGGAAGGAGTCTACGCTCGACTTTTCGGAAGGAGTATCAGAATAAATCCATGCTCGATTTAATCTGAGCCAGAAGATGTCTAGCCCGAATTCAAATGGAAGAAGTGTCAGAATAAATCTACGCTCAGTTTAATCTGAGCCAGAAGATGTCCACGCCCGACTTCAACTAGAAAATATGTTGGAAGGAGTCTACGAAGGAACTGTTTTTTTAGAATTCAGTCTCTGAAGGAAATGCTTGTCAGATTAAATCTCTGAGGGAAATGCTTTTCAGAATAAATTTCCGAGGTAAGTGCTTTTCAGAATATTTCACGGGGTTATAACGTGGACTGGTTCATGATTTTAAGAAACAAAGGATAAGGCTCGAAGTTTATTTGTACCCGCCCGTTCTTCATGATGTTCTTCAGCCCTATACTCAGTTAATTGTGCATTTTGAATTCCAATTGATTCTGGAATGATGATTTGGCGATGGTTCGGATACTGAAAGTTTATTCGTGAAGGCAGCCATTTTTCATGTTTGGCGAGGATTTGTAGCGCCCTCATTTTGATTTACTGTCCCTATTTTTTTCTTTTTGCCTGACTATTTTGAGATTATAGTCAGCGAGATGCGCCCGTTTTTATTAAGTCTTCTTTATAATTTTTGACTCAGTGGGATTTTATTTTGAGAGACAGTGACTGCCTATTTAACGGAGAACCTTCATTGTCTTTTGATTCAGAAGGATGTTTGTGTATGAAGTGAAAGCTCGCGACTGAATGCGCATTTAAATCAACTGATAACCATGCCCCAGGTTTTGATTAAAAGTTTCAATTTGTGTAAAAAAGAAAACTCCTACTTCTTAGGCTCAAAGGGGTTTACTCTGGATTATCTTCCTTATAACTCCAGTGTTTAGGAATTTGAAAAAACGCATGTACATCATAAGCAAGGTCTGTCCAAAAGCATACTGTATGAGATTATGGTATTAGTTTCATCATCCTCCCTCTAAAGGCTTGCAACTTTTAACGAGAGTTGTATATCACAAAAACAAAGGAATAAAAGCACAATTTAAATATAGTGTAAACGAATGTATTAATTCAAGACAAACATATGCAATGCGTTAATGAAAGTAACCAAAGTCTGATATAAAGATAAGTGTTTAAATAAACAAAGAAATTACAATTGAAAATTGAAAATGAAACTAGACGCTCAACGATTTGGCATGGGAGCAATGATCACATTGAGAGTCTCAAGAGGGCCGAATTCAATCTCCTTGGCATCAATCATATTTTGAATCTTGTATTTCAGTGCCCAACAATCGTTAGTATCATGCCCAGGACTGCTGGAATGATAGGCACATCTTGCATCGGGATTGTAGTTAGAAGAAGAATTTTTGGGGTTTGGATGAGGTCCTATCAACGTAATCAGATTCATCCTCAACATGTGTTGCAATGCTTGAGACAGTGGCATGTTGATCTCAGCAAATTGTCTACCCGGCTTATGCTGACCATATTGTCGTGGTTGGCGAGGTTGTTGTTGGACTCTTGGTATAGTAGCCATTATGAAAGGTGTTCTCTCGACCAAACCAACTTCTTGTCTCATCGGAGGTTGATTAATGACTCAATCCCCAATTCTAACTGTTTGTTCCATTTGGTCGCATTCGTCTTGATGAAGCTTGTTGACAAGGGCTCCCAGCGCATCTTGTCCCCGAGCTAAGTTTTGGATAAGAGCCATCTGACCCACCATCTGTCCCATCATCTGGATTTTCATGGTTGCCATCTCAGTTTGTAATCGGTCCAACTAGTCATCCCTATTGTCCTCAGGATTCTACTTGGTCAGGATCTCAATGAGGTGTGCTTTCACTTCTTCTTGTCCCTTGGATAGGTTCAGGAACAATTCTTGAAGTTTAGCATTTTGGGTCTGAAGATCTATGACAGTCTGTTCTAGAGCCATCTCTTCTGAAATAAACAGTAAGCAGATGAGAAACCTGTGTGGGGAAAACCTGTTATAATAACATGCATGATATGTGGATGCAATTTTTTCAAGGATCTCATGGGGTAAACACAAGAAGATGTCAGAAGTTGAACTTTGATCACAACTTTGATTGAAAAACTTCGTATCGTTGAATGTCCTTATACAAGAATCAAGCTCACCATGTCGAGTGGGTCATTGCCCTTGGCTCACCATGTAGAGGAGAATAAATCCTCTTGCCCCTTAATAGACGTCTGGTTCATCATGACCCTACATCACAGGCCCTTGAGATCCTTGAAATGGTTATTGATAATGCTATCGTATGATGTCATGTTATGTACATACAAATCAAACAAGTTGTTATATACAAATAATCATATACACACAAAGCAGACAAGTCCTTAGGTTTAGGCTTGCATGGGTTTCATAGGTAAGTACCCTTTTGAAGTTTAGTTGGCTCAACCTTTCCTAGAAAATAATCGGGTTCTAGGGAGTCTCATGTCACTGGCCTTTCTTTTAGGCATTGTTTTAGCTCAAGCACCAAAGTATTGTGGCCAAAATATCCCAAAAGTCCAATCTCAATTAGTGTAGTATCGAGTATCAACCAATCTTCAGTCGGAACCAAAGTCGGCTATATCACTAATTTCTAATGGCTTAGGATGAGTGAATTAAAGGTTCTAAAGGCCAGTTAGCGCTTAATGACACTATAAGGAAGCCTAATATTATCCTTGATTGACTCAAGGAACATTAGTACAAGCGAGAGTATCACACTAATGTAGCTATAACTTTGTCTATATCGGTCTACGCCGTACAACCTCCATGATTTATTGCTACTTACCTAAAAAGGTTCACCAGATCCGGGTGTAGGATCAAAACCCCAAACAAGGACCCAAAAGGTAAAGCAAGCAAGTCAAACAATGAAAGCAATTAAAAGTGATCTAGCTCTAAGTTAACCCCACTTTTAAGTTTTATCCCCAGCAGAGTCGCCAGTTCTGTAATATGGTGGGAGAACTGACTTGGGTGTTTTGCATTTTATTGCAATTGTTATGGATAGCAAGAGTCGCCACTGACTTTTCTTTTATCCAATAAAGGAAAGGGTAAAAAGAACAGGAAAGACCTTTGAGATATTTTCTTGAGTTCGGGGGGGTAGGTTATGAAAAGGGAAGGTGTTAGCACTCTTTTCATCCATAGTTATCTACGAGCTCTTAGTTGCTTGCTAGATCACTTGAAATGCTTTGTTTGAAAATGTGTTTTGTGGTGTAAGTTTGAAAATATTTTGAAAACGCCTTTGTTTAGGCAAACTTTGTAATGATTCTCGTCTCTATAAGAATGTATACAAAGTGTTGGTTTTGAAAATAGTTGAAAGAGATGTTTCTTTTTGAAAGATGTTTTAAAACTGTAAGTGTGGAAATGTTTTTAGTTTGCGAGCAAGCAACTCAGAGTATCCTACCTACTCAAAATGTCTTTGTTCTTTTCCTCCTCCTTTAGATGTTTCTATCTTACCATTGATTGGTAAGAAGCCCCATCATTGGATGTGAAGGGATGGGCGTGGGTCAATCGTATAGTCATAGAAGGCAACTTACGAGACGTTTTAGATGTTGTTATCTTACCATTGATTGGTAAGAATCCCCGTCATTGGATGTGAAGGGACGGGCGTGGGTCAATCGTATAGTCATAGAAGGCAACTTATGAGACGTTTTAGCAATTTTTGTAAGGGACTAGATTGTTTGCCGGAGGCAACATCGAGGGACATCGAGGGACTACAATCTTTTTTTATCGAGGGTCTTTGTTAAAACGCCCATATTCAAGGGACATGACTATTTTCTGAGGCAACAAGCATGGTTACCCTAGAGGTGCACGTGTGTGAATAATGTGTTTGATTGCATGCATTTTGTCTTTGAAATTAGGGTTTTCTAACGGTTGATTTTATCTTGCCATACACACCCTAATTACTAACAATTTCTATTAAAGCGGTAAATTGTGGAAATTAAAATCCTAAGCTATTACATCATTAGGAGATGAGGGATACAAATGTATAATTGGGGATTGCAAGAAATTAAACCTAATTACCTATTAACACCATATTGAATAAATGTACAAGAAATATAAAAATAAATGGATTTTGTTTTGGATTTTTGTTAGGAAAATTGTTTTGACCTAATTAACCTAAAGGGATGTGATTAAAAAAAAGGAAAATTAATCCTAAGTTAAAAGGAAATAAAACTAATCAAGAAATCATTTTTTAGGTTTATTTTATGGAAGGCTTTTGGTTAGTTAAAATAGATATGAAAATATAAATAAAAAACGCAAAAGAGAGAAAAAATAAATCCTTCAACAGCATGTGTCGAAGCATGTTTCGATACATGATTTATATGCATCGAAGCATATCCTGTAGTTCCAAATCAAAGCATAATGTTATGAGTCGAAGCATGTGTTAAAGCATGCTTATATCCATTAAATCATATCCTTCTTTTGACCCCTTTTTCTCTTCTGTTTGGGCCTGTGAAGCGGTATAGATCTAAGCCTAAGGCTTTGTGTCGAAGCATGCTGTAATTTCTCAGTCCAACATTGTTTTATGGTCTGTACAAGTTAGTTCTTAATATAATTGACAAGAAAGTAAAACAACATAAGGGGTAGCTATGAAGGCAATGATTAATGATGCTTGAAACGAAAGGTTTAAAGTCAAGAAGACTTACCTTGAAGCTGGAATGTGTGCTTCGAACTTGAGTTGTTGCCTTGAATGTTCTTGGGTTCGAAAGAAAATGACAGAGGTGTTGTGTTTTTTGGTTCTGGATTTAAGAGTGTTTCAAGGTTTCAGCCTTTGTGTTCTCTCCTCTCTCTTTTTCTCTTCTCCTTTTTCTTTGCTCCAAAGCCCCCCCCCCCCCCCCCCCCTTTGTGTGTTGTGGAAACAAATTATTTATAGAAGATTCTTACTAGAGTTTTTTGGGGGGAAACAAATGAAATTTGAACATTTTGGGTATGTTCTTTTCATAGCTTTCGAGGTGCAGCTCTTATATGCTAGTTTGGTGCAAATATGGGACTGGTTTAGGAGCAGCATAGCAGGACTGTTTTGCAGCAGTTTTGGAGTGTTGTGGCAGCTCGGTGCAGAGTTATTTCATAGCAGTACAATAGACTATTTTTGACATGGTTTTAGGCTATTATGTGGACAGTACAACAAACTTGGGCTTGGCATCATATAGGACTTTGTTCAACATCCTTCGACCAAACTCATCAAAAGACAAGACAATATTTGTTTCCATCAATTGTGTGTTCTTCAAATGGACCAACAATTATATGTTCTTCGAATCCATCAATTGTATGTTCTTCGAATGGACCACCAATTGTATGTTCTTCGAATCCACCAATTATATGTTCTTCAAATCCACCAATTGTATGTTCTTCGAATGGACCACTAATTGTATGTCCTTCAAATCCACCAATTGTATGTTCTTCGAATCCACCAAATGTATGTTCTTCGAATGGACCACCAAATGTATGTTCTTCGAATGGACCACCAAATGCACGTTCTTTAAGTCCACCAATTGTATGTTCTTCGAATGGACCAACAATTGTATGTTCTTCGAATGGACCACCAATTATATGTTTTTCGAATGGACCACCAATTGTATGTTCTTCGAATCCACCAAATGTATGTTCTTCGAATGGACCACCAAATGTATGTTCTTTGAATGGGCCACCAAATATATGTTCTTCGAATCCACCAATTGTATGTTCTTCGAATGGACCACATTCATCTGAATGTCATCTGAATGTACCACTCGAAGCTTGTGGATCGAAGCAAGCTTCCTCTTCTTCGATTTGTCAAAATCTGCCAACCACTCCTTTCGATCAATCATGTGGTTCAAACAGCCTGAACTAGATTTTGAATTTGACATAGTTATCTGCACACCTTTTTATCTGTTTTGTCCTTTCGACAATTTCCTCTTCGACCTGATGCTTGAAAGTCCAATATGATCCATGGAAACTATATGGGGCATTAAAAGTCTAATTGTACTTGTCCAAACCCAAAACTTAATTTGAGCCCAGTGTTGAGGAAGTGTCTTGAGCAAACCTTATGCAATTTTGAGCAATGGAGATTTTTGTGAGAGAATATTTGAGAAAAGAGAGGGAAAATTTTGGGATACAACAGTTGCCCCTGTTCAATCTTCTTAAACTTGAAGAGTTAGATTGGCGAGTCCGCCATTCGTGACTTGAAGGTGGAAGATGATTGAACACTAGAGTGCCCAGAAATTTGCACTTGATGATGTGGTGGTTGGTTGTGTCGGGAATGGGCTTAAAGATTCCATTTGGATAGGTGATAGAGAGTCTGTCGAAGATGGGCTTACAGATGCCATCCAGAGTGACTATTGGTAGAAACTAGAAGAGGTATCAGAATAAATCTTTGGTCGATTCATATTGAAACAATAGATTTCTTGAAGGAAATGTTTGTCATGTAGATAGTTTCCCCGTCTTGTTTCGCGAATTAATCTACAATCAATTTGTTCACAGATAGTTGTCCTGTCTTGTATCAGGTAGTAATCTGGAACTTGTTTTTTGTTGGTCATAGAGATAGTTTCGCTGGCTTGTTTCAGGAATTAATCTTTGACCTATTTTAAAGATAGATAGTTTCCCCAGCTTGTTTCTAGAGTTAATCTTCAATCTGCTCATGTAGATAGTAGTCCTGGCTTATTTCATGTATTAATCTATAATCGGTTGTTCACAGATAGTTGTCCTGTCTTGTTTCAGTTATTAATCTGGAACTTGTTTTTTGTTGGCCGTAGAGATAGTTGCCCTGGCTTGTTTCAAAAATTAATCTCTGACCTATTTGAAAGAAAGATAGTTTCCCCGACTTGTTTCGGGAGTTAATCTTCAATCTGCTCATGTAGATAGTTGTCCTGGCTTGTTTCAGGTATTAATCTATAATCAGTTGTTCATAGATATTTGTCCTGTCTTGTTTCAGGTATTAATCCAGAACCCACTTTTGAAAGATGTGTTGAATGAATGTCAGAATGACATCCGCATCTATATCGTATCTGAACTGTATTTGAAAGATGTATTGAATGAGTGCTAGAATGACATCTGTATCTGGATCGTATCTGAACTGTATTTGAAATATTTGAATGAGTGTCAGAATGACATCCGCATTTGAATCGTATCTGAATTGTATTTGAAAGAATCTGGAATAAGTATCAGAATGTCATCCGTATCTGGATCATATCTGAACTGTTTCTAGAGTGAATATGGAATAAGTATCAGAATGTCATCTGCATCTGGATCGTATCTGAACCATTTCTAGAGTGAATATGGAATAACTATCAGAATGTCATCCATACCTGGATCGTATCTGAATTGTATCTAGAAGAGAATCTGGAATAAGTGCAGAATGGCATCCGTCTTTGGATCGTATCTGAATTATTTCTGGAATAATTATCAGAATGTCATCCGTATCTGGATCGTATCTGAACTGTTTCTAGAGGGAATCTGGAATAAGTATCAGAATGTCATTCATCTCTAGATCGTATCTGAACCATTTCTATAATAGAATCTGGAATAAGTATCATAATGTCATTCGTATCTGGATCGTATCTGAACCATTTCTAGAGGGAATTTGGAATAAGTATCAGAATGTCATTCGTGTCTGGATCGTATCTAAATCGTTTCTAGAAGATAATATAGAATAAGTATCAGAATGTCATCCATCTCTGGATCGTATCTGAATTGTTTCTAGAAGAGAATCTTGAATAAGTATCAGAATGTCATCCATATCTAGATCGTATCTAAACTGTATCTAGAAGAGAATCTGGAATAAGTGTCGGAATGTCATCTGTCTTTGGATCGTATCTGAACTATTTCTAGAAGAGAATTTGGAATAAGTATCAGAATGTCATCCATATCTGGATCGTATCTGAACTGTATCTAGAAGAGAATCTGGAATAAGTGTCAGAATGTCATCCGTCTCTGGATTGTATCTGAACTGTTTCTAGAAGAGAATCTAGAACAAGTATCATAATTTCATCCGTCTGTGGATTGTATATGAACTATATCTAGAAGAGAATCTGGAATAAGTGTCAGAATGTCATTCGTCTCTGGATCGTATCTGAACGGTTTCTAGAAGAGAATCTGGAATAAGCATCAGAATGTCATCCGCCTCTAGATCGTATCTGAACCGTATCTAGAAGAGAATCTGGAATAAGTGTCAGACTGACATCCGTCTCTGGATCGTATCTGGACTCTATTTGAAAGAATCTGAAAGATGATCTTTGGCGGATCATATTTGATAGATGATAGGTTGTTGACGAGATTTACCTGTTCGGGAACCGACCTGAAAAGATAAAGTTAGTTTCATGCAAGGGCATGATGTATATGTTGCGTAATGATGCTCTCAGAATGAATGAGAATGCTATATACATTTCATATGCATATGCTATGATGTATGAATGTGAAATGTTATTGAAGTGCATATTTGCCTCAGAAAATAAATCCTTGACAAGTGTTGGGGGATTTTGGGGAGTTAAATCCAGGAATTCTATTGGGGATGAAGATTATGCACATCTTCAAACCTCGTTTAGAATGTTTCTTTTGCGAATTCCTATTTTGTTATTTTGAGAAGAAATCTGCTGGGGGACATTGATTTTGCTTGAGGGAAACTCTGTGGAGAGTGTTTATTTCTGCTTGGGGGAAAAGAGTTGAGGAGTTTTAGTTGTCTGTTGCTCAACTGGGGAGTTATACTCTTGATTATAGAGAATGGAAGTTAACAACTCGTTGGGAATAAAGAAGTTAACTGTTATCTGATCATCTTCCAGGTTTTGCAACAACTCACTGGGGAAAAGTGGCAAACTCTACTGGGGAAGAGGAGTTTTGTTAGTGATTTGAATGGTTATCTGGTCGGGTCCAGGTTTCAGCAATTTTGATATTGAGGTTAACTGGCATCAGGTTGGGTCTAGGTTTTAGTAACTTTTGGGGATAGTAACAAACTCCGTTGGAGATATCAATGACTCTACCAGGGATTAAACGGGTTTTGTCTGTTGATTTGTATTGGTTTGGGGGATTCGTAGTTTGTTGGGGAAATAAACCCATTTGACAATCTGCTGGAGAGGTGTTTTCTTCTGGCAGAAATTCTTAAGGCTTCCTCTTAAGACCAATTCAGCTGGGGAGAGGATCTTCCGGAGATTGAAACTCTGGTTGGGGATTGCATGAATACAACTTTGTAGGGATAATTCTATGGAGATATCCATGAATTTATCCTTGTGGGGTTTTGACCCTTATTTGTGAAGATTATTCTTATAGAGATGGCTCTGGAGACTTTACCGGGGATCACCTTGTGAAAGGGACTTTGTGGGAATTTGTCATTGTCCACAGTAGTAAGTGTTGTAGTGCTTCCTGACAATGTGTGCTAGGTCGTACGTGACCCTTTGTTGGAATTCATGTTCAATGCCCCAAGTGATTCGAATGGAGACCTGCCCCCGGCTATGAGACATTTCTTGGAATCTTAACTTGACTGCCCCAGATGGGTTGGACAATAATCATGTTATGCCCCTTGATTATGGAATATTTGTCAATGGAAGTGGTTCTGTTCATTGAGAATTTTCGTTCATTGGATATTTGCCGTGCGAATTTCTCCGCTGTCAAACAATTAGCCATATGCAAACAGCGATATTCAAACAATGCAAAGTTTATATTTGTCTTTAAGTTTTGAAAATGCATTTTTGGCAGATAAGAGAATTTTGTGTGAATATGAATTCAACTTGGGATTTAAAATAAGCCTTACAGGAGTCAGGATACCTTTTGTAACAGTATGCTTTCGAACTAACCCATGCTTCAATTAGGACTTTTAAGGGGCTGTAACGTGGCTTGGTTCATGGTTTTAAGAAACAAAGGATAAGGCTCGAAGCTTATTTGTACCCTCCCGTTCTTCATGATGTTCTTCAGCCCTATACTCAGTTAATTGTGCATTTTGAATTCCAATTGAGTCTGGAATGACGTTTTGGAGATGGTTCGGATACTGAAAGTTTATTCGTGAAGGAAGTCATTTTTGCCACATTTTTCATGTTTGTCGAGGATTTGTAGCGCCCTCTTTTTGATTTACTGTCTCTATTTTTTTCTTTTTGCCTGACTGTTTTGATATTATATTCAGCGAGATGCCCTAGTTTTTCTTAAGTCTCCTTCATAAGTTTTGACTCAGTTGGCTTTTCTTTTGAGAAACAATGACTGCCTATTTCATGGGGAACCATCACCATCTTTTGATTCAGAAGGATGTTTGTGTATGAAGTGAAAGCTCATGACTGAATGCACATTTGAATTAACTGAGAAACTAACCCTGCCCCGAGTTTTGATTAAAGGTTTTAATTTGTGTGAAAAAGAAAACTCCTACTTCTTAGGCTCAAAGGGGTTGACTAAGGATTATCTTCCTTATAACTCCAGTGTTTAGGAATTTGAAAAAACGCATGTACATCGTCAGCAAGGTCTGTCCAAAAGCATATTGTATGAGATTATGGTATTAGTTTCTCCATCCTCCCTCTAAAGGCTTGCAACTTTTAATGAGAGATGAATATCACTAAAACAAAGGAATAAAAGCACAATTTAAATATAGTTTAAACGAATGGATTAATTCAAGACAAACATATGCAATGCGTTAATGAAAGTAACTAAAGCATGACATGAAGATAAGTGTTTAAACAAACAAAGAAATTACAATTGAAAATTCAAAATGAAACTGGACGCTCAATGATTTGGAATGGGAGCAGTGATCACATTGGGAGTTTAAGGAGGGCCGAATTCAATCTCCTTGGCATTAATCATATTTTGAATCTTGTATTTCAGCGCCCGACAATTGTTAGTATCATGCCCAAGACTGCTGGAATGATAGGCGCATCTTGCATCGGGATTGTAGTTAGGAGAAGAAGTTTTATGGTTTGGATGAGGTCCTATCAACATAATCAAATTCATCCTCAACATGTGTTGCAATGCTTGAGACAGTGGCATATTGATCTCAACAAATTATCTCCCCTGCTTATGCTGACCACCTTGTCATGGTTGGCGAGGTTGTTGTTAGACTCTTGGTATAGTAGCCATTTTGAAAAGTGTTCTCTCGACCAAACCAACTTCTTGTCTCATAGGAGTCTGATTAGTCACTCGATCCCCAATTCTAGCTGTTTATTCCATATGGTTGCATTCGTCTTGATGAAGCTTGTTGACAAGGGTTCTCAACTCTTCTTGTCCTCGAGCTATGTTTTGGATAAGAGCCATCTGACCCACCATTTGTCCCATCATCTGGATTTTTATGGTTGCCATCTCAGTTTGTAATCGTTCCAACTAGTCATCCCTGTTGTCCTCAGGATTCTTCTTGGTCATGCTCTCTATGAGGAGTGCTTTAACTTCTTTTTACCCCTTGGATAGGTTCAGGAATAGTTCTTGAAGTTAAGGATTTTAGGTCTGAAGATCTATGACAGTTTGTTCTAGAGAATTCTACTGAAATAAACAATAAGCAGATGAGAAACCTGTGTGGGGAAAACATGTTATAATTACATGTATGATATGTGGATGCAATGTTTTCAAGGATCTGGCGGGGTAAACAAAAGAAGTTGTCAGAAGTTAAACTTTGATCACAACTTTGATTGAAAAAGTTCGTATCGTTGAATGCCCTTCTACAAGAATCAAGCTAATCATGTCGAGTGGGTCATATCCCTTGACTCAAGTTATCATACTTTGGTCTTTAATAGCATTTGGTTAGAGGAGAATAAATCCTCTTACCCCTTAATAGACTTCTGGTTTATCATGACCCTACATCACATGCCCTTGAGATCCTTAAAACTGTTATTGACAATGCTATGGTATGATGTCATGATATTATGTACATACAAAGCAAACAAGTTGTTATATAAAAATAATCATATACACACAAAGCAGACAGGTCCTTAGGTTTAGGCTTGCATGGGTTTCATAGGTAAGTACCCTTTCGAAGTTTAGTTGGCTCAACCTGTCCTAGAAAATAATCGGGTTCTATGGAATCTCATGTCACTGGCCTTTCTTTTAGGCATTGTTTTAGCTCAAGCAACGAAGTATTGCGGCCAAAATATCCCAAAAGTCCAATCTCAATTAGTGTAGTATCGAGTATCAACCAATCTTCGGTCGGAACCAAAGCCGGCCATCTCACTACTTTCTAATGGCTTAGGATGAGTCAATTAAAGGTTCTAAAGGTCAATTAGCGCTTAATGATACTATAAGGAAGCCTAATATTATCCTTGACTGACTCAAGGAACATTAGTACAAGCCAGAGTATCACTCTAACATAGCTATCACTTTTTCCATATCGGTCTACGCCGTACAGCCTCCATGATTTATTGTTACTTACCTAAAAAGGTGAACCAGATGCGGGTGTAAGATCAAAAACCCAAACAAGGACCCAAAATGTAAAGCAAGCAAGTCAAACAATGAAAGCAATTAAATGTGATATAGCTTTAAGGTAACCCCATTTTTAAGTTTTATCCCCAACAGAGTCGCCAGTTCTGTAATACGGTGGGAGAACTAACTTGGGTGTTTTGCATTTTATCGCAATTGTTGCGGATAGCAAGAGTCGCCACCGAATTTTCTTTTATCCAATAAAGGAAAAGGTGAAAAGAACAGGAAAGACCTTTGAGATATTTTCTTGAGTTCGGGGGGTAAGTTATGAAAAGGGAAGGTGTTAGCACCCTTTTCATCCGTAGTTATCTACGAGCTCTTAGTTGCTTGCTAGATCACTTAAAAATGCTTTGTTTGAAAATGTGTTTTCTTGGTGTAATTTTGAAAGTATTTTGAAAACGCCTTTGTTTCTGCAAACTTTGTAATGATTCTCGTCTCTATAAGAATGTATACAAAGTGTTGGTTTTGAAAATAGTTGAAAGAGATGTTTGTTTTTGAAAGATGTTTCGAAAGTGTAAGTGTGGAAATGGTTTTAGTTTGCGAGAAAGAAACTACAAGTGTCCTACCTACTCAAAAGGTCTTTGTTCTTTTCCTCCTCCTTTAGATGTTGTTATCTTACCATTGATTGGTAAGAAGCCCCATCATTGGTCTGAAGATGAATGGTTTGGGAGCTATTGTGAAAATGACCCAGATCGGTGCAAACATGGTGTTCTACAATCTGGCCTGCATGGGATCATTATGATGATCCAAACCTGTTCAAACACATCTCAGAAATATGTTACTGACATTAGTATGGCTTAAAATAAAACAAAAATCAAGATATGAATTTTGTGAAAATTATGGAATCAGATATGAATGCATGGCATTTCATGAGCTTTGGACCATCAAATTTGGTCCATTCTTACTCTGTAGGATCACTGGGAATGAATGGAGTGATTGTTTTTTAGTGAAAGGGCTTGTAAGTAGGGTTTGAAGATCTTTAGGGTTCTTTGGAAAATTTGAGTTTTTTGACAAGTTTTGAGCCAAGGTTTTCGTGTATAAGGATTCTCCACTATTGATGTCTGAATGAAGAGCATATATAGAGAGGAATTAGGTCAGACCATGGGTGGGCTTGGATCTTTGTAAGAAGATATGATTTTATCTTATTTTATTTTGACTTTAAATTAATAAAAATAAAAAATAAAAAAATAAAAAACACAAGGGGTGTATGAATGAGATTTGAGGTGTATAAGGAGTATATAACACGTTTGGACTTTGAAAAAATGGCCCAATAGCCCAAAATATCAAGTTTGCTCAATTTGAACTTCATGCATTTGCTCAAACTTTCCCAACTTGCACTGGTCATAACTCTCTCAGTTGTCATTTTTGAAGATGATCTTGGACTTTTTGGAAAGCCCAGGGTGTAGTCTATAATCTCTATGTTGATTATTTTTGCATTTGAAGATATTATCTTGATGTAAGTTTCCTTGACAAAAAGTGTCTTTTTGTTGACTTTTGAAATGACCTGTAATGTATTTACTCATATCTCTCAAATGAAGTATTTTTTGGACTTGAGCTTAGAGATACAAAGTTGTAGAGAATTGAGTTTTCTTCAAAATGAGCTTTGGTTGGGGAAAAACTGATGAAGCATGTGAAAGTTATACTTGGTCAAAGTTCATTTGACTTCACCTGAGGGAAACTCTAATTTAGCCACTTTTTACTTTTGATGATTTGAGAGCTTTCCTTGAGGAATCATGATCAACCCTTGATCAAATGATGAATGTGACTTCAAAACCTTGATGTTAACCAAAACTCTTGAGGTTTGACTGTATGTTGACCATAATTTACTTTTTATCCAATACAGTTAATTTTCAATCATCCAAACCATTTACTGGGCAAACTTATGATGCAAGATTTTGAAACTTGTTATGAGAAGTCTTGAAGACATATGAGGAACCATGGAAAACCACTTGAGGCCTTTGAAACCAAAAGTTTCTTGTGAACAATTGAACGCTAGTTGTGGACCCATTGCTTAGGAGGAGAATTTGTCTGATCAATTCTTTGAGTAACCTTGAGCATTTGAGAACCCTAGGAGAGTGTCTTGAATAAAATGAGAGGGAAAATTTTTGGGTACAACATCTTCGTTTGCGCGGAATGGAAATAACACATACTTTTTATGAAAAGGTTTTCTTAAAAGAAAATCCTAGAGGCAGCCCGAGGGAATATGTTTGAATGTTTAGTCTTTTTTACCTTGAGAAAAGATTTGGTGATTTGAACCACATTAAAGACTACGATTGAAAGGAAGCACAAGGTTAGGAACACACCCCCTCATATTCCCCCCAAATACTTTAGGCTCGTGACATATGAATCGTATCATTATTGTTAAGTATTTTTGGCATTTGATTTGGAAAAATAAATTTTAGTCTTAAAGATGCAAAAGGGGAAAGAAAAAGTCTTGGGGCGACTCAAAATCCTAATGTTGACATGAAATGGTGGACCTAAAGTTAGGATTAAAGAAGAACATAATTATTGTCATGCTTGAATTAATAACTAGAGTCTATCTCAAGTTAAACCTAAGTAAGATTGAATCAAGAGATCCTAAGGGTGCATGTTATCACACAAAGCAAACATATAAGGAATAACATCAATGTGCAAATACTTATTAACAAGATGTGACTCAAATCCAAACAAGACTCAAGATAAAGGAAAAGACTCAAAAGTGAGACAAATCGATCCTTAACCATGCAAATATAGAGCCTACAAAGGTAGGACTTTAGCTCATGGCATCTCTATCCTACTTCTCATGTCAAAAAAGAACTAAAAATGATGCTTTAATGAGATTAAAGAGAGCTCTGATGATAACTAGAGGAGAAGATTTGTTGCCTCTTCAAATCCAAACAAGCAATAAGAAAATTCTACAGAGGCTTCACACAAGTGATCAAAAAGTCCTCAAGCATTTCATATCACAAAAGTCACATCAATGTTCTATCATAAAGCTAGCAAATCACATGAACATTGAATGAACATAAAGCCTATTTTTAGTCTTTTTTCATAAGCATAACCAAAATCCATCACTCAAACATTTATTTGAGGACCATGATCTACTTATTAATCATCCATAATGCAAAAAAAAAATTTTGATCAAGGAGAAGGAATTAACAAGACTATGTCAAAAACCAAATTCTTGCCACAATTCAACATTTAGCCAAATTAATATATAAACTAATAAAAGAATCATGAAATATTATATCTAAGTCAGGGACTAACATATCAATATGCACACAAAATTTCAGCAACAAATCATGGAAGAAAAAATCAAAATTAAATGGCTAAAATTCAAGTACAAGAATAAAAAGTTAAAGAAACTAGGAGGTGCAAAAATCAGGATATGGTGTGGAAAGAATAGGCCCGAATGTGCTAGCCCATACACCAAGATCCATCAGCCAAATTTTTTATTTCGGCATTTTTTATCATCTCAATTATTATTTAAAATAAAACTAAAAAATTCAAACAATTAAAGTGAAAAGTGTTGAACAATGCATTTTAGTGATTTGGTTAGGGTTATAGCACTTGTGACGATTAAGATTTGGTGGGGGTTAAAGCACTTCTACGGTTTCTGAATCATTGTTGTAGTTGGAGCTCTGCATGCAAATAGTCTAAAGATGATAATAAGACAGAAGTCATTACAGTGATGTGATGAAGTTGAAGATTTGATGTGCAAATGCAGAGAAAGAGGAATGTGTTGAAGTTGCATGCAATTTACATATTGATGATGATTGGTTCTGAGATGAAGATGATGATTGTTGATTGTTGAAGATGAGAGTGAAGATTCTTGAATATGAATCTTGAAGAGTATTAAAATTTTTTCATAGGAAAGTGATAGAGATTTTGGTGATTCTTCTCAAATATGAAGAATTGTGAAGATGAAGCAAAGAAAGTTGAGAGAGTTTGATGGCGATTCTTCAAAAAATGAAGAATGAGAAGACTCAAGGTGAATTATTATTTTTATATATTGTTAGGACTTGTGAAAGTTAGTTATGGGCTTGTGATTGTGTTAGAAATTCTGTTGTGGCAGTTGATGTTAGTTGAAAAACAGTTAACTATTAGTTGAAGGGTTTTAGGATTTCATAGGTGAGCTTTCAATGTATGTGCTTGAAGGGAATTTAATTTTTCTGATATTACTGTTATGGTATGAGCTATTAGGTAATTTAACTCAGTTTTAGTCATCAAATGATATAGGTTAGTTAGCTGGAAACAAAACTTAAAGTTATTTTGAGATGAAAATTACGGTTGGCATTTTGTAGTGTTCTACTAAGCTAGTTTTATGTCAGTTTGTGATAGGATATGGCAGCATGTCGCTTTTTGTACAATTTCTTTGAATTGGACTAAACTGTTTCAACCATATGATGATGTGTATTGGTATGGTTCTTGTGCAGGGTTATTTTCATGTATTTATCTTTGTGAAACTTGTTTTTTGTTCGAATACTTATGTGATACGGTGGTAGAACTGACTGTTTGAAATGCTGGTTTGCATTTTGCATTTTGTGTTTGCAAAATGTCGCGGTAAGCAAGAGTCGCCACCGACTTTTATTTCATCCAAACGGAAAGTAAAAAAGTACAGAAAAAATCCTTTTTTGAGATATTCTGAGTACGGGGGGTAGATTATAGAAAGGGAAGGTATTAGCACCCTTTCTATCCATGGTTTTCCATGGGCTCTTAGGTACTTGCTCATCTTTTAAAATTGCTTGTGTATGTGCTTTGTTTTTTTGAAAAGTTCGACTTCGTGATAACCTTTGTATCAGTCCTCAAAGGTGTGACGAAGTTGTTTTGAAAATTTGTTTGAAAAGTGTAAGTGTGAAAAGTTTTATTTTGAGCAAGTACCTACTAGCATCTACCTACTCGGAAAAAAATCATTTCTATTCTCATTTCCTTTAGACAGCGCTATCCTACTATTGAGAAATAGGTAGCACCATCGTTGGAATTTGTAAGGGTCAATTCGCAAGGGACGTACGATCACTAAAGCAATGTTAGGACACCTTAGTAATAACCCTATAGTCTTAAGATCATATTTGAGGCAACATTTCCGAGGCAACATTTGATCTTTTTAGACAGGAGGGTAACCACTAAGACACCCTATACTTAATGATCGTTTACCGAAGGCAACCGAAGTGTAAATATACCCTAAGAGTGATATGTGCGAGTGATTTGTTTCATTAATTAATTTTTGCATATTAGGGTTTTCTAACTGTATTAAATTATCATGCAATCTTGTCATACAATTCTAATAACATGCATCTAGACAGTTAAATATTTGCATAAGTTAAGATGCGAGAAAGTAAATCTACGCTATTACAAGGCTCCGGGGAGGGGATTAATTACATAGCCAAAAACCCAGGAAAAAGCGATAAATAAAACCCTAGATTAAACTATTACAAACTATGCACCATTACAACAATATTGACAAAATAAAATAATATGCGCGCGGTGAATCGAATACGAGATAATTAGGGTTTTGACCCTTGCCTAAACCTAATTGCAATTAATTAAGAAAGTGTTTTTGTTATGTTTTAAGAAATTAATGGAATTGTTAAATTAAAGGAAAATCCTAAGTCTAATTAATTTTAAACTAAGAAAAACAAATTAATTCCTCTAAGAGCCTTTTTTTTATTTGAGAAAAAGAGCAAAATAAAATTAAATCAAAAGTTTAACCTAATTTCTATTTGATTTTATTTTTGAAAATAAATTATGATTTTCCTAATTTAAACTAAATTAAATTAATTTTGATAAATAAATAAAAAACTAATCTTAATTTTGTGAGATATTGATTTTATGTTTTTTTGTGAAAAAAATAAATTAACTTACCAATTAAATAAATAATGGAAAATAAAGAATAAAAAGAAATAGAGAAAAAGAAATAAAGAAAAGTTAGTAAATGTGCCTGCATTAGCAATTGGGGGGTGTTGTTTGAGATTTGAGCCCAAAAAAAATCCTGGCCTTTTTGACTTTGCCCAATCCCATGTACACGCTTGACTGGGGCGCATGGTGGTCCTCCAATGATGGCATGTTGATCTGAGGCGTTGATGAATTGGGTGGCCAGATCCTGAGGGTGTAAGGTGAACTCCTTGACTTTCTATGCACTGGATTACCTATGGAAAAATATTAGGAATAAAGGTTGGGACCTGGGAATCGAATCCATGTCCTTTGCACTTTCCCCCTGCACGCTTACCAATTGAGCCAAGTGTTTTATTTGTATATATAATGAAAACAAAAGATAATATATAGATAATAATGAAAAGCACACTAAATTCAAATGGCCCAACCCAGGGATGACACGCATCATCGTCTACATCCCACCTGTCATTTTAGGTAAATAACTTTTACCTACAGACACTGGTTGTAGGTATATCCCCGTCCATCTCCAAAATCATGTGCGCTCAAGATAAATGGCCATGGATGGTACCATTCTACTCGTTTCATCCTCACGAGTCTCATGGTACCCGAATCATTACTCAATTTTGCCTATCCTGCAAAACCCTAATCAAGAACACAAAACCCTAGTTATGGCAACTTCATGCACAAGCGTTAGAAATACAATTAAATGGTACCAAAAGTTTGCAAACTCAATGATAAACAAGAATATATCATTAAAATATGCAATGGATGAGTGAATCAATGAAACTGAATTTGAATTTGCAAGCAAGTCACGATACATATATCTTACAGTTCCAGGCGTGAGAAAGCTTGCAAATGGTTGGAATTCCTTCTGGAGATGTCCAAGAACCTGTTGGTGTCGTGAGAATGGTATGAATTGGCATCTAATGTGGAAATTGAGTCACCATTTTTCTTGCAAATTTTTTAGTTTTGTTTCACCTCTACACGACTGCTTTCAACCTCTTTATGCCTTGGTCTTCTTCTGTATATGTAATACAATTTTGCTTTGATCTTTCATGGCATATGATTCTTTTCCAATTTTGCTCAAATACAATCTTTTCCAACCAAATTGACCTTGCACGAGTTGATCTTCAATTGACAGCATATAATATCTTCTTTCAATGCAAAATATCATCCCTAAAATGCAATATATGATTTATTAGCATTTATTTGATTTTTTTTAATTTTAAATGAATAAAAATCAAAATAAATTAAATAAATGAATAAATAAAGCATGAAGGGTCCCACAGGTCGTGGGCTATGTTAGGAATGAGATGCAAGCATAAAAAGTTAGGCCCATTTAGCAAAAGATGCAAATTTGAGCATATTTGACTTTTGGCAATTTTGCAAAAAAGGTCAACTTGGCCAATGCATAACTCTCTCAATTTTGACCCTAGAGAGGTGTTCTTAGACTTTTTAGAAAGCTTAGGATGTCCTCTAAGCAACCATTTTTTTCTCATCTCAGTTGAGTCTTCCATGTTCATGTATGAAGCTTTGACCCAAAAGGTGTTTTTGTTGACTTTTCAAAATGACCTATAATGTCCAAATTCATATCTTTTTGTGAGTGCATATTTAGAACTTGGGAGTTGAAGATGAATTGTATGGAATTGCATCCTATTCAAAATGAGCTTTGGATGGGTCATTTTTGATAAAGTATGAGAAAGTTATTCTTGGTCAAAGTTGAGTTGACTTTTCCTGCAAAACCCTAATTTAGCAACTTTTGGGTTTTTATGAATTGTGAGCAATCCTTGAGGAATCATGATCAACCATTGATTAAATGATGAATAATACTTCCAAATGAGGATGTTAACCAAAAATCGTGAAGTTTGACTGTATGTGGGCCACAGTTGACTTTTAACCTAGCACAGTCAATTTTCAGGCATTTGAGCAATTGACTGAGCAAACTTCTTCTGCAAGGCTTGAAACTTGGCATGGATGATCTTGAGAACATATTAGGGCAATGGTGATCATTTGGGAACCTTTGGAATCAAGCATCTTGATGCAAAATGAAACCCTAATTTGAGGTAGACTTGCTTATGAGAGAGTTTGTCTGGTCAACTCTTGGACCTCCTTGAGCAATTTGAGGACCTCACTTGACATGTATTGAGAAATATGGGAGGGAAAATTTTGGGTACAACAGATTCCCCTGTTCAATCTTCTTAAACCTGAGGATGTAGATCGGCTCGTCTGCCTATCGTGATCTGAAGGTGGAAGATGATTGAACACTAGAGTGCCCAGAAATTTGCACTCACATGAAGTGATACTTGACTTGCGATATCGGGAATGGGCTTATAGATGCCATTTGGAAGTCGATGACGGGAGATGGGATAAAAGATGCCATCCGAAGAGGTGTCGATCGCATAAGAGATTCTTTTGTGAGATCCTGTATACCTGTTGTTGAGGAGGACTTCGTTGGGGAATGCTGGTCTCTCCCTTGAGAGAAATAGAGTATTAGGAGCTTCAGTTGTCCGTTACTCTACTGGGGAATAACTTCGGTTTGGGAAGCAGAAATAAACCGCGTGTTTGGTCAGGGGAAACGTGAAATCAATCGTGTTTGATTGGGTCCCGGTCTTACAGTGTTGTGGATCGTTGTCTGGGGATAAGGGAGGAAGAACCCGGATAGTAAGGTTAGGAGAAGGAACCTGGATAGTAGGGTTACTTCGGTATGAAAGCCTGAATAGTAGGGCTGTGAGAAGGAACCTGGATAGTAGGGTTACTTTGATGTGAAAGCCTGGATAGTAGGGCTGTGAGAAGGAACCTGGATAGTAGGGTTACTTCGATGTGAAAGCCTGGATAGTAGGGCTGTGAGAAGGAACCTGGATAGTAGGGTTACTTCGATATGAAAGCCTGGATAGTAGAGCTGTGAGAAGGAACCTGGATAGTAGGGTTACTTCGATGTGAAAGCCTGGATAGTATGGCTGTGAGAAGGAACCTAGATAGTAGGGTTACTTCGATATGAAATCCTGGATAGTAGAGCTATGAGAAGGAACCTGGATAGTAGGGTTACTTCGATGTGAAAGCCTGGATAATAGGGCTGTGAGAAGGAACCTGGATAGTAGGGTTACTTCGATATGAAAGCCTGGATAGTAGGATTACTTTGATATGAAAGCCTGGATAGTAGGGCTGTGAGAAGGAACCTGGATAGTAGGGTTACTTCGATATGAAAGCCTGGATAGTAGGGTTGTGAGAAGGAACCTGGATAGTAGGGTTACTTCGATGTGAAAGCCTGGATAGTAGGGCTGTGAGAAGGAACCTGGATAGTAGGGTTACTTCGATGTGAAAGCCTGGATAGTAGGGTTGTGATAAGGAACCTGGATGAGGTTGCATTCGTTGTTGATGATTACTCTGTTTGGCTTTGAGTGTTGATCATGGACTTGCTGGAAATTGTTGATAACAATGTCTTTCCTGAAAGGAATACAAGGTTAGCTATATGTGATGCATGAGATGCATTGTATGTTGACATTCTAAAAATAAATGAGGCTATGTTATATGTGGTGCATGCATATGTCATGATGTATGAACATGAAATGCTTGACATAACAATCTGAATCTGGGAAAATAAATCCCTGATTTCTATAAAAACCATAGTTCCTCCATCTCTGTTGGGGATGGTGAACAGAGATGACCGTGTTGGGGATGTGCCCCTTGGCTGGTTAAACATTCTATCGGACGAGACTCTATCCGAAGACAACTCTGCGGGGAATAACTCTGTTGGAGAGGAGATACTCTGTTGATGGATCTGCCGACTTGGAGAAATAAATCAGTTAGGGATGAACTTCTGTTACTGGTGATAAATAAACTCTGCTTGGGGAAAATTTTGCCGACTCACTCGCGATTGTGAACCTTGGATGGGGAGAGTTGTGTCCTGTTCGAAAAAGCTAACACCGCTATCTTTGGATACTTCTTACTCTGTGGGGAGTGTATGTACCACTTCTCATGTTCTCCAGCTGGCTTTGTCCCTGTACCTAATGGGTAGAGTAACTATAAGGCTTGGACACTTCTTGTTTGTCCCTGTTCCTGGAATTACGAGTAATTGTCTTTTTTTTTATGTAAATATTTTATGATCAGAAACTATTTACAAATGCATATATCAAAAATGAATCATTGGACGTTCTTGCAAAACAAAAAAAAAATAAAAACAATTTGAAATTTCTTGTAAAAATGAATTGTATTGATTTTTTGAAGTTGGCCTGTAATAGGCGTTTTGTACAAAGAGGTTGATGTCCTAGTAAGAGAACGCCGCCGAAAGAACATAATTTATACAACTTTGTGTAAAAGAAATAAAAACATCTATGTGAAACAATCCCATCGGGTTCCAACTCTGCTATTGCCTTTATATCTTCAAGCGTCTCATCACCTTGCTGCTTGGTCGAAGGTGGATCAGATTGATTGGCATCGTCCGATCTTGATAGTTGATACTGAAGTCTGGTTGCAAGATGATCCAATAAGACATAGTGTTACGCTTCGATCCCTAATTTTTGCCTGGACCGCCCTCTCGGGTTTTCAGTCCACCGGGATACCCTTTTTTGTCCAAGTCGCCTTTTCAGGTTTTCAACTTGTCGGGTGTACAGTTTTTTTTCATTTTCATCCCTTACTTTTGCCTGAACCCTTTTGGTTCGTCGGGAAGCCCTTATTTTTGCCTAGTCCATTCAACCTAGCGGGTCTTTGATTATGCGTAGTATATTTTCACTATGTCTGCATTGACGGGGTGAGGAAGATCGTCACCATCCATGGTGGTTAGAATCATAGCTCCTCCCGAGAAAATGTTCTTAACCACAAATGGCCCTTCGAAAGTAGGGGTCCATTTTCCCCTGGGATCACCTTGCGGCAGTATGATGCGTTTGATCACTAGATCCCCGACTTGATATTCTTGACGTCTGACTTTCTTGTTAAAAGCCTTGATCATTCGCTTTTGATACGTCTGACCATGACAGATAGCAGTAAGTCTCTTTTCATCTATTAAATCCAGCTGATCAATCCGGGTTTGGATCCAGTCGTCCTCGTTCAAACCTACATCCTTCATAATCCTAAGAGAGGGTATCTGAACTTCGATGGGTAGGACTTCCTCCATGTCGTACCCCAAAGAATAGGGTGTTTCCCCTGTCGACATCCGTGCTGAGGTACAGTACCCATGAAGAGCGAATGGTAACATCTCGTGCCAGTCTTTGTACGTCACCGTCATCTTCTTCACAATCTTATTGATGTTCTTGTTAGCCGCTTCAACAGCCCCATTCATCTTCGGCCAGTAGGGAGAAGTGTTGTGATGCTGTATCTTGAATTGTTTGCAGAGCTCGGTGATCATTGTATTGTTGAGATTTTTACCATTGTCCGTAATGATCCTCTCTGGTACACCATATCGACAGATCAAATTGTGTCGGATAAACTGTGCCACGATGTTCTTGGTTACTGTAGCAAAGGAAGCTGCCTCGACCCACTTCGTAAAGTAATCAATTGCTACCAGAATGAAGTGATTCCCGTTAGACGCAGTAGGTCTGATCTCGCCGATCATGTCAATGCCCCACATTGCAAAAGGCCAAGGAGCTGCCAAAACATTTAGGGGAACCAGAGGTACATGCACCTTATCAGCATAGACTTGGCACTTATGACAGGTTCGAGAGTGCTGGTAACAATCAGCTTCCATAGTGGACCAGTAATATCCTGCCCGTAGGATTTTCTTTGCCATGGTATGTCCATTGGAATGAGTTCCGAAGGTACCTTCATGTAACTCTGCCATGATCCTTTCTGCCTCTCTCTTGTTTACGCACCGCAGTAAGGTTGAATCATGGTTACACTTATAGAGGACACCATTACTGATGAAGAACTTCGCAGCGAACCTTCTCAGAAACTTCTTATCATTAACAGATGCACCCTCAGGGTATTCTTGAGCCTCAAGATACCTCTGTACCTCGTGAAACCAGGGTTTATCTGCTACCTCTTCAGTCTCAATGTCACAGAAGTGTGCGGGTTCGCCCAACCTCTCAATGGTAATTTGGGGAGCTTCATTGTCCCACCTTACTTTGAACATAAAAGACATGGTAGCCAGTGCGTCCGCCAACTGATTCTCCTCTCTTGGGAAATGTTCAAAGGTTACCTCCTCAAAGTGTGGGAGCAATGTCAGTACATACTCTTTGTAAGGAATAAGATTCGGGTGTTTCGTATCCCACTTGCCTTTGATATGACTTATCACCAGAGCGGAATCTCTGAATACACTCAAAAACTTTATCCTCAGGTCAATAGAAGCTCGAAGACCCATGATACACGCTTCATACTACGCCATATTTTTGGTGCAGTTAAAACATAATCGGGCTATGAATGGAGTATGACAGCCCTCGGGAGATATAATTACAACGCTAATGCCATTACCCAATGCGTTCGAGGCTCTATCAAAATACATAGACCATCGAGATCCCTCCTCCGGTCCTTCATCCGGTCCGAGTTCTTCGCAGTCAGTTACCAACATGATATTCTCATCCGGGAACTCGAAATTCATGGACTGGTAGTCATCCACGGCCTAATGCGCCAAATGATCCGCCAATATACTCCCCTTGATTGCTTTTTGGGTTGTGTATTGGATGTCGTACTCGATTAAGATCATCTGCCATCTTGCTATTCTTCCGGATAGGGCGGGCTTCTCGAAAATATACTTGATTGGATCCATATTTGATATCAACAAGGTAGTGTGAGTCAACATATACTATCTCAGCCAGCGAGCAGCCCATGCCAAATCACAGCAAGTTTTCTCGAGTGTGATCGGTGGATCTGGAACTGACTGTTTAACGCTGGTTCGCGAAATGTCGCGGAAGCAAGAGTCGCCACCGTCTTTTATTTTCTCCAAATGGAAAGGACAAAAGCACAGAAAAATTCCTTATAGAGATTGCTCTCGGTTCGGGAGGTAGGTTATAGAAAGGGAAGGTGTTAGCACCCTTTCTATCCATGGTTATCCATGGGCTCTTAGATACTTGCTCACTTGTGTTTTCAAAAATGGTTTGTTTGCTTTTCAACTGTGGGTTTTAAAAAAGTTTCTTTGAAAATTCCAGTTCGACTCTCGTATCGGTCCTCAAGAGTGTTTGAAAAATTGCTTTCGAAAGCTTTTTGAAAATGTGTTGGTGTGAAAAGTATTTTTGAATTTGTTTCGAAATTAGAGCAAGTATCTAGAGTCGTCTACCTACCCTAAGGAATTCGTCTGTGTAGATGTCCTTTAAAGTAGTGCCATCCCACCATTGAGAGGTAGGTAGCACCACCATTGGAGGTGTTCGGGTCAATTTGAGGTTCGGGACATGGTGATCACCAGAGCAATGGGAAGACACCTTAGAAGCTACCCTCATGCCAGGTTCCCGGATCATGAGGACTTACTAAGACATCCTCTACTCGACGATCACCTTTCGAGGCAAGGCAACAGTGAGGCGTACCCTAGGGGTGGTGTGTGCGACTTGTGTGTCGTTTTCAGATATTTTTGTCTTTTGTCATGTTATTGGTGATCTAGCGTTTGTTTTTATTTTTGTCCATACATTCTTTCATGCCTTGATTAACAGTTAAAAGTTGCAAAAAGTAAAAGTTCTAAGCTATTACAAAAGGCGCGGGTCCACATCGCCAAAATTTCTTGAACCCGATTTGACAGAAAAATAAAGAATTAAAAGAAAAAATAAAGGTGCGAGAAATTAAAACGTTACATGGCCTTGGGAGAGATACATAAATATTATAAAGAAAAAGAAATAAATATGCGAATTAATAAGAATTAAAACGAGGGCGTTGGACCCTTTTCGCAAAATTAAATTAAATGATGGAATTAATTAATAAAAAAAAAAAGAGAAGAAATTGTTTTTGGTATTTTTTTGGTTTTAAAAAAAAAGAATTAATTAAAATAAATGCTAACCCTAATTCTAGTTGTTTTTAATTTATTAAGAAAAGATTAAATTTTGACCTAATATTTAAACTGATTATTTACATGCCATTTAATTATAAAAATAAATATTTAATTATTATGAAAGAAAATAAAAAAGGGGTAAAAATTTAATTGAAACCCTAATTCTATATTTTTTAGATTTTTATTAAAAAAGTTTAAGATTAAAACCTAATTTAAAACTAATCAATTAAAGTTATTTATTTACAAAAATACTAAAATAAAAATATTTATTATTTTTTCTGATTTTTGTGTTTTTGTGTTTTTTTATTGAGAAATTAAATTAAAAGAATTAATTGAAAAGAATAATAATCAAAATAGAAAGAATAAAAATAAAAAAAAAGGATTTAAAGATAGCAAACCTAGGGGGTCTGCCCCTTAATATGGAGGTTTTTCTTTTAGAAATCTGGCCCATTTAAATTCCTGGCCTCTTTGACTTTTCAGGACGCGTGTATACGCGTTGACTAGGCTTATGGTACGCTTCAGATTGTGGCCATTGATTGAATCTCCAGGGGCACGTGGATAGCCAGGTGTGGTGGATGTATGGTATGTTTTAATATTGACGCTGAATAGGAATATTAGCTGAAAAACAATATGGAAAGAGTGAAGACTTGGGGCTCGAACCCAGGTCATGAACGTTACCAACACCTGTGCTTACCACTGAACCAATCCACGCGCGTTTAACATATAATAACTAACAAATATTATAAAAGAAAAATGGTTAGTGGCTTAAAAACGCGCGAAGAATTTAAATGATCCAATCAGCGCCTTCCACCTCATCGTCCTCTTCGTTATGCTTTTTTTTCTGAAACATGAAAAACATTAGCAACGGTTTTTACACCGTTCTCATAGGTACCTTTATGAAAAATAACGAATAGCCCCTGGGGCCTCATAAATTAGGCGCGATGGTTTATTTCTCTTCGTCCAAACGTGCTCGATTCAATGGTGGTATTCAGGTGTCCTAATTTTACCATATCACGAAACGCCCAAATTAAAGCTTGCAAAACCCTAATATTCATCCATGGCAAATCTTCATACGATGGACAAAAACTCAATTCAATCACATGGTTAGTCTCAGAATCAATTGATTAATAAGAATTCATGAACAAAATGCAATGACTATGCTTAAATTGTGAAATACGATTATGAAAAAAAGTGAGAAAAGCTTGACTTCTGTACAATGATTCAAAGGGTTAGAATTGATGCTTTTGATCCAGGAAGGTTGCTTGATGTCCTTGGAAGGCAATGGAATGGGTTTTGTGGCTTGAAACGACCTGCAAATAGGTTTTCAGATTTTGAGTTTTCAAGAAAAATTTCAAGTGTTCATATGCTTTTTCTGCGCAGCTTCTTGGTTCATGGCATTAGGTTTTGCTTCTTTGTATATGTATGAATGAATTAGGTCAAAAAAATCAATCAAAAACCTTAGCATTCATGGTTTGAAAGATTTGATTTTTCAAGATCTTTTTCAATCTTTTTCCATGCTATTTTGTACAAATCATATCCAATCAATTCCAATTCTTCCATATCTGATCATGCACGAATTTTTGAAGATATTATATGCACAAAAAGATTGAAAAACTTAGGTTAAGTATTTTTCATGTATTTAATTGATTTAAGTGAATTATTATTAATAAAAATTCAAATAAATAAATAAAAAATGAAGAAAAACTTCCCTTTGGGCCAAGTGGTCGTGCACATGCCTTGGATGATGAATTATGGAAGAAAAATAGGCCCATTAGCAATTTTAGGTCATTTGAATCAATGTTGACTTTTCAAAATATCCAAAAATTTCCCAACTTCCACAAGGCATAACTTGCTCAATTTTTAAGCTTTGCTCATGTTCTTGGACATTTTGGAAAGGTCTTTGAGTCCTATAACCAATGCCTTTGGTCCCATGTCATTTTGATTTACCAATCTCAAGTTATGGCCTTTGACTTAAAGTCCTTTTTTGTTGACTTTTGAAAATGACCTATAATGTTGAAATTGATAACTTTTTGTGAGAGAATTTCTTGTACTTGAAGTATGAAGATGAGTTGTAGGAGATGTCTTTCTCTTCAAAATGAGCTTTGGATGGAATTTTTCTGATAATCCATGTGAAAGTTATGCCCTGGTCAATTTACAGTTGACTTTTTCAGCTGTCCAAATAAGGAAACTTTTGCATCTTGATGATCTTTGAGCCAAGCTTTGAGAATCATGATCAAGCATTGATCAAATGATGTTTGTGGCTTCAAAATGAGATGTTGACCAAAAATTTGAACTTTTGACTGTCAAATGACCATTTTGCCCCTGCAGTTGACTGTAGTGCAATTAGGGTTTTGACTGTGCAATTTTGTGCTGAAAGTCTTGAAACTTGGTATGAGGATGCTTGACCATATTTGTAGGCATGTGAGACTTGATTGGACCTTTGGAAACTTCATTTTCTTGATCAGGACCAAAACCCTAATTTTGATTGTTCATGAGGCTCTTACACTGTGCAACCCTTGGGGAGATTTTGAAGCTTGACTTGGCCATTTCTTGAAGAATATGGGAGGGCAAATTTTGGGGTACAACAGTTGCCCCTGTTCAATCTTCTTAGACCTGAGGATGCAGATTGGCTGGCGTGCCTTTCGTAATCCGAGGGTAGAAGATTATTGAACACTAGAGTGCCTAGAAATTTACGCTCACATAGTAACAGCGTGATGATGGAATGGGCTTATAGATGCCATGCTGAGAGATGCTGGAAGGTGGATGGGCTTATAGATGCCATCTGGATGTTGATCGCATAAGAGATTCCTTAGCGAGAACCTGTGTACCTGCAAAAGAAAAAATGAGTACCTGACATGTTGCAGGAGCTGGTTTTCAGATGCTTGGTATAGATGTGTCCTGACTGGTTACAGGAGCTGGATCTGGAGTTTCAAAAGATGATGAATGAACCAGGGGTGGTTACTACCTCAGCAGGAACGGTGAGAGAACCTTGGATGACTTTAACCTCAACAGCAATTTTTTGAGAAAATCTTGGTGGGAATTACCATCTCCGCAGGATCGAGGAGAGAACCATAGGCAATTATAATCTCAAAAGCGGACGTTTGAGAAAAACCTGGAATGGAATTATCATCTCCGCAGTATTGGGGAGAGAACCATAGGAAATTATAATCTCAAAAGCGGACGTTAGAGAAAAACCTGGGATGGAATTATCATCTCCGCAACATTGGGGAGAGAACCATAGGAAATTATAATCTCAAAAGCGGACATTTGAGAAAAACCTGGAATGGAATTATCATCTCCGCAACATTGGGGAGAGAACCATAGGAAATTATAATCTCAAAAGCGGACGTTTGAGAAAAACCTGGGATGGAATTATCATCTCCGCAGCATTGGGGAGAGAACCATAGGAAATTATAATCTCAAAAGCGGACGTTTGAGAAAAACCTGGAATGGAATTATCGTCTCCGCGGCATTGGGGAGAGAACCATAGGAAATTATAATCTCAAAAGCGGACGTTTGAGAAAAACCTGGAATGGAATTATCATCTCCGCAGCATTGGGGAGAGAACCATAGGAAATTATAATCTCAAAAGCGTACATTTGAGAAAAACCTGGAATGGAATTATCATCTCCGCAACATTGGGGAGAGAACCATAGGAAATTATAATCTCAAAAGCGGACGTTTGAGAAAAACCTTGAATGGAATTATCATCTCCGCAGCATTGGGGAGAGAACCATAGGAAATTATAATCTCAAAAGCGGACGTTTGAGAAAAACCTTAAATGGAATTATCGTCTCCGCAACATTGGGGAGAGAACCATAGGAAATTATAATCTCAAAACAGATGTTTGAGAAAAACCTGGAATGGAATTATCATCTCCGCAGCATTGGGGAGAGAACCATAGGAAATTATAATCTCAAAAGCGGATGTTT
Organism: Vicia faba; assembly: GCA_948472305.1. NCBI lineage: Eukaryota > Viridiplantae > Streptophyta > Magnoliopsida > Fabales > Fabaceae > Vicia > Vicia faba. Next base: position 121,932 of record CATIWC010000541.1, on the reverse strand, counting down.
GAGAAAAACCTTAAATGGAATTATCGTCTCCGCAGCATCGGGGAGAGAACCATAGGAAATTATAATCTCAAAAGCGGACGTTTGAGAAAAACCTTTGATAACTTCTACTGAGTCTTTGTCAGAAAAATCTGTTTGGGGTCGATTTAGCTGGACTAGAGAAAGCCTTGGACTGGATAAGAAATCTTTGGAGTCGATTAACTGAACCGGTCTAGGTCTTGAAATAGGATTGAGAATTTAACTGAATCTTTCCTGAAAGGTAAAGGTCAGTCATATGCAATGCATGATATGGATCAAGCAATGATGTTCTCAACATAAATGAGATTTGTATGATGCGTCTATGCATGCTATAATGATGTATGTGATGTTTATGTATGTTTTCGTCTAGGAAAGTAAATCCTTGATGGGTGCCGGGAAGTCACTCCTGGGCTGATGTTGAAGAATAAGCTTTTGCTTCCGCTGAGGATGATAGTTGCAAGAATACCGATAGGAGAAGATAACTCCGTTGGGGAATAAACTTGGCAAATGGAATAACTCTGCGGGGAGAAAAGTACTCTATTGATCTTGCTGGGAAGCAATACTCTGTGGGGAGAGAGATACTTCGTTGAGTTATTGATAATAGCTTGTTGGGGATACCTTTGTTGTATTGGAAGTGCTAATAGACTTCGCTGGGGATAAGAAGACTGTGTTGAGGACGCTCTTTCTGTGGCTTTTAGCTGAGGATAACCCAGTTATATCCTGGTAAGGGCATAACTCTTTGAATAAAGCCGGACGACGCGTTCGCGCTCTGAGAGAATAAGCTTCCAGAATCTACTGAGGATAAGCTTGGTGCTTGGGGAGATGGATTCCAACTTTCCTGGGGAACTAGATTGGACTCTCCTGGGGAAGCTTTGAACTGTGTCGGGAAGATGACTCCACTGAATGCTGGTATACCGTCGGGGAACAATATTTTAGACCAAGACTGCCGGGGATGCTTGTTAAGAATATATGTATATGTGCTGCTGGGGAAGGTTGAGATCTGCGGGGGATACCCAACTTCCTTAAGTTTGATAGTAGCTTTGCTTGGGGAGAGTATTGCTGACTTGCTGGCTCACTCTCTGGGGAATTGAGATATCTGGTTATGTTCTCCAGCTGAACCTACCTTGGTACCTTGTGGACAGAGCAATTAGATCGTTTGGACAGCTCATCATTGCCCCTGTTTCTGAGGTGGGAGAGGAAGACCTGTGAGGTGTTGATAGCTGTTGATAGGCAAATCTTCTTCTGGTAGGCAGGTGACAATATGACAGAACATAGTCGTACGCTTTAATCCCTAACTTTTGCCTGGACCGCCCTTTCGGGTTTTCAGTCCACCGGGATACCCATTTTTGCTCAAGCCGCCTTTTCAGGTTTTCGACTTGCCGGGTGTACAGATTTTTCATTTTCATCCCTTATTTTGCCCGAGCCCTTTTGGTTCGCCGGGAAGCCCTTATTTTTGCCTAGGTGTGTCAACCTAGCGGGTCTTTGATTATGCGCGGTATTTTTTCGACTATGTCCACGCTCTCAGGATGTAGAGAGGTGCCCCTACTGTAGCGTTGTGTCGCCATACGAGAAGATCTTCGTTTGATCGTCCAATGCCCCAAGTGATCCAGATGGAGGTTTGCCCCTGGCCATTTGGCCTTTTGAGAGATTCTCCGAATCTTGATTGGACTGCCCCAGATAATGGACCATGGTCATGTCTGCCCCTTGATTGGAGGTACTTCTGTTCATTAGGCATTCGTCGTGCGAACTTCTATGTTGCTCAAACAAAAAGTCATATGCAAACAAAGTTATGTTAAAAATGCAAAGCCTATGTCTGTCTTGAAGATTTTGAAAATGCATTCTTTTTCATAAAACAAATGAATGTTTGTAAAACGTGATGTCAACTCCGTATTTACCGTAGGCCTTAAGGAGTCAGGATACTTTTCGTAACAGTATGCTTTCGAACTAACCCATGCTTCAGCTAGGACTTTTTAAGGGTTATAACGTGGCCTGGTTCACGGTTTAAGAAACAAAGGATAAAGGCTCAAATTATTTGTACCCACCCGCTCTTCGTGATGTTCGCCGAACCTAAACTCAGTTGATCATACGTTAGACCTTGTTTGAGTCTTTGCTCTGATTTTCCGGTGATGATTCGGATGTTGATAGTTTATTTTGAATAGGCAGTCATTCCTTTTTGTTGAGGGTTTGTAGGACCTCTTTCTTGTCTGATTTTTTTGTTATCCCTTTCTTTTTTGCCTGAACTGTTTCCTTTTTTGGAATTACAGTCAGCGGGATGCCCCAGTTTTGCAAGTCTTCTTCATGGATTTTGACTTAATGGGCTTTTTATTTTTTTGGATATATAATGACTGCCTGTCTGTATGATTATTCAGAACCATCACTGTCTTTTTGTTTTGTAAGGGCCTCTTTGGTGCCATTCGTTATGCACTTGGATCAACTGAGAGACTACCCTGCCCCAGGTTATGATTAAGGGTTTTAAATTTCGAAAAGAAAAACTCCTACTTCTTTGGCTCAGAGGGGTTGACGAGGGATTATCATCCTTATAACTCCAGTGTTTAGGGATTGAAACAATGCTTGTACCTCATCAGCGGGGTCTGTTCAAAAGCATACTGTAGATTATGGTATCGTTTTCGTCATCCTCCCTCAAGAGGCTTAGAATTATTAATCGAGAGTTGACATCAAAAAATGAAAGCAGTTTGAATATAGCGAATGCGAATATATTGATTCAAAACAGACATATGCGATGCATTAATGAGATAACAACGTTTAACATGAGTAAATGTTTGAACAAAAGAAAATTGCAACTTGAACATTCGAATGAACAAAAGTCTTCAATGATTGGGTAACGGAGCAGTGATTATGTTTGGAGTCTCAGGTACTTCAAACTGAATCTCTCCAGCATCGATCATATCTTGAATCTTGTTCTTGAGAGGCCAGCAGTTGTCTGTAGTATGCCCCGGGCTATCCGAATGGTACGCGCACCTATCGTTGGGATGATAGTTAGGAGCATAAGTGTTTGGATTCCGGAGAGGAGCCCTTAAGGTGATCAGCCCTGCCTTCAACATTTGTTGTAGTGCTTGATCCAGCGACATGTTGATCTTGGTGAACTGCCTTTTAGGCTTGTCTGGTTTGCTCTGATCAGCCCGTTGTTCTGGGCGAGGTCGTTGTTGGGCCTGTGAAGTAATAGCAGCTTGGAGAGGCCCAAACCTTTGACTTCTCGGAAGTTGATTAATGACTGGGTCCCTGACTTGGGCTGGTTGCTTCATGTCTTGATGAAGCTGACTGATCATGGCCCTCAGCTCTCCTTGCTCCTGAGCTAAACCTTGAATGAGGGCCCTTTGCCCCAGCATCTGGGTTTTCAATGTGTCTACCTCAGCTTGTAGACGTTTCAGCTGTTCGTCCTTGTCATCTTCAGGACTCTTTCTGATCAGATTCCCCTTGAGGAGTGTCCTCAACTCTTCGTGCCCCTTGGATAGGCTTAGGAAGATCTCCTTGAATGGAGTCTCTTGAGTGTGAAGGTCCTGGTTACCTTGTTGGGAATTCATTGCTGAAATAAACAGCGACAAAGGTAAGTGTCCTGCAAAAGGGGTACCTGTAATGCAAAGATGTGTATGATATGCATGCAATGTTTTCAAGGACCTCGCGGGATAAACAAAGAAAATTTGTTAGACTTTGGGTCCGGTAGCTTGATTGAAGGAAACCCATGTTGTGGAGAGTTCTTCTTCAAGGGTCAAAGGCTCACCATATCCAGTGGGTCATAGCCTCTGACTCGAGTTATCAACCTTGTTTTGATTTCCAGGCAACCTTGGCTAGGGGAACCTTCTTTAAGAGTCAAAGCTCACCATATCAAGTGGGTCATAGCCCCTGACTACCTTGGCTAGAGGAAAATAAATCCTCTTTGCCCCTTGCTGGGATAGTTGATTCACCATGACCTGCATCACAAGCCCTTGAGATCCTTGAAATGGGTTAGGATGTATTTAATGGTATGATGTCATGATGCATGGGGTAGTAAGTGACCCTGTTATGAGTCTCAATTAAGGACTGTAAATAAAGCCTGCAAGAAACTCAAGTAAAACCTGTCATGAGTCCCAATTAAGGACTAAAAACAAAACCTGCAAGAAACTCGGTAAACCTTGTTATGAGTCCTAATTAAGGACTACAAACAAAACCTGCAAGAAGCTCAAGTGTCAGACAACAAGCATGCAAATAGTCAAGTATGAAGGCACACAAGTCACACAAGAGAAGCCCTTAGAGTTTAGGCCAGCATGGGGTCTGGGTATTACCCCCTTTCAGTTTGTGGGTTCATACATGTCCTATCAAAGTAACCGGGTTCTAAGGGTCCCAATATCACGGGATTGCTTTCATTGTTCATCGTTTCGATTTAGCCACTGAATTGGCGACCGAAATATTCCAGGAAAGCAACCCTCAATTGGGTGTAGTATCGAGTATCAACCAACCTCGGACTGCACCAAAGTCAGTTATCTCACTACCCTAAAGAGGCCAAGATAGTTCAATTAAGGTTCCTAAGGTCTGTTGATGCTTCATGACACCACGCGGAGGCCCCCGTACTCTCCTTGACTGAACTCAAGGGTTACCGGTACACACCAAAGTGCCACATCAACGTAGCAGACTGTTTCAACCATGTCGGTATACCCCGCACAGTTCCCTCACAGCCTTGTTGCTACTTTCTAAGAAGGTATCCCCCAGATCCGGGTTAGGATCTATAGAACTCCCAAGACAGTCCCACAATAATAAAGCAAGCAAAGCAAGCAATTGAAAACATAAGAGTGGTCTAATCCTAAGGTACACCTCACTTTTTTTTATATCCCCAGCAGAGTCGCCAGTTCTGTGATCGGTGGATCTGGAACTGACTGTTTAACGCTGGTTCGCGAAATGTCACGGAAGCAAGAGTCGCCACCGTCTTTTATTTTCTCCAAATGGAAAGGACAAAAGCACAGAAAAATTCCTTATAGAGATTGCTCTCGGTTCGGGAGGTAGGTTATAGAAAGGGAAGGTGTTAGCACCCTTTCTATCCATGGTTATCCATGGGCTCTTAGATACTTGCTCACTTGTGTTTTCAAAAATGGTTTGTTTGCTTTTCAACTGTGGGTTTTAAAAAATTTTCTTTGAAAATTCCAGTTCGACTCTCGTATCGGTCCTCAAGAGTGTTTGAAAAATTGCTTTCAAAAGCTTTTTGAAAATGTGTTGGTGTGAAAAGTATTTTTGAATTTGTTTCGAAATTAGAGCAAGTATCTAGAGTCGTCTACCTACCCTAAGGAATTAGTCTGTGTAGATGTCCTTTAAAGTAGTGCCATCCCACCATTGAGAGGTAGGTAGCACCACCATTGGAGGTGTTCGGGTCAATTCGAGGTTCGGGACATGGTGATCACCAGAGCAATGGGAAGACACCTTAGAAGCTACCCTCATGCCAGGTTCCCGGATCATGAGGACTTACTAAGACATCCTCTACTCGACGATCACCTTTCGAGGCAAGGCAACAGTGAGGCGTACCCTAGGGGTGGTGTGTGCGACTTGTGTGTCGTTTTCAGATATTTTTGTCTTTTGTCATGTTATTGGTGATCTAGCGTTTGTTTTTATTTTTGTCCATACATTCTTTCATGCCTTGATTAACAGTTAAAAGTTGCAAAAAGTAAAAGTTCTAAGCTATTACAAAAGGCGCGGGTCCACATCGCCAAAATTTCTTGAACCCGATTTGACAGAAAAATAAAGAATTAAAAGAAAAAATAAAGGTGCGAGAAATTAAAACGTTACATGGCCTTGGGAGAGATACATAAATATTATAAAGAAAAAGAAATAAATATGCGAATTAATAAGAATTAAAACGAGGGCGTTGGACCCTTTTCGCAAAATTAAATTAAATGATGGAATTAATTAATAAAAAAAAAAGAGAAGAAATTGTTTTTGGTATTTTTTTGGTTTTAATAAAAAAAGAATTAATTAAAATAAATGCTAACCCTAATTCTAGTTGTTTTTAATTTATTAAGAAAAGATTAAATTTTGACCTAATATTTAAATTGATTATTTACATGCCATTTAATTATAAAAATAAATATTTAATTATTATGAAAGAAAATAAAAAAGGGGTAAAAATTTAATTGAAACCCTAATTCTATATTTTTTTAGATTTTTATTAAAAAAGTTTAAGATTAAAACCTAATTTAAAACTAATCAATTAAAGTTATTTATTTACAAAAATACTAAAATAAAAATATTTATTATTTTTTCTGATTTTTGTGTTTTTGTGTTTTTTTATTGACAAATTAAATTAAAAGAATTAATTGAAAAGAATAATAATCAAAATAGAAAGAATAAAAATAAAAAAAAGGATTTAAAGATAGCAAACCTAGGGGGTCTGCCCCTTAATATGGAGGTTTTTCTTTTAGAAATCTGGCCCATTTAAATTCCTGGCCTCTTTGACTTTTCAGGACGCGTGTATACGCGTTGACTAGGCTTATGGTACGCTTCAGATTGTGGCCATTGATTGAATCTCCAGGGGCACGTGGATGGCCAGATGTGGTGGATGTATGGTATGTTTTAATATTGACGCTGCATAGGAATATTAGCTGAAAAACAATATAGAAAGAGTGAAGACCTGGGGCTCGAACCCAGGTCATGAACGTTACCAACACCTGTGCTTACCACTGAACCAATCCACGCGCGTTTAACATATAATAACTAACAAATATTATAAGAGAAAAATGGTTAGTGGCTTAAAAACGCGCGAAGAATTTAAATGATCCAATCAGCGCCTTCCACCTCATCGTCCTCTTCGTTATGCTTTTTTTTCTGAAACATGAAAAACATTAGCAACGGTTTTTACACCGTTCTCATAGGTACCTTTATGAAAAATAACGAATAGCCCCTGGGGCCTCATAAATTAGGCGCGATGGTTTATTTCTCTTCGTCCAAACGTGCTCGATTCAATGGTGGTATTCAGGTGTCCTAATTTTACCATATCACGAAACGCCCAAATTAAAGCTTGCAAAACCCTAATATTCATCCATGGCAAATCTTCATACGATGCACAAAAACTCAATTCAATCACATGGTTAGTCTCAGAATCAATTGATTAATAAGAATTCATGAACAAAATGCAATGACTATGCTTAAATTGTGAAATACGATTATGAAAAAAAGTGAGAAAAGCTTGACTTCTGTACAATGATTCAAAGGGTTAGAATTGATGCTTTTGATCCAGGAAGGTTGCTTGATGTCCTTGGAAGGCAATGGAATGGGTTTTGTGGCTTGAAACGACCTGCAAATAGGTTTTCAGATTTTGAGTTTTCAAGAAAAATTTCAAGTGTTCATATGCTTTTTCTGCGCAGCTTCTTGGTTCATGGCATTAGGTTTTGCTTCTTTGTATATGTATGAATGAATTAGGTCAAAAAAATCAATCAAAAACCTTAGCATTCATGGTTTGAAAGATTTGATTTTTCAAGATCTTTTTTCAATCTTTTTCCATGCTATTTTGTACAAATCATATCCAATCAATTCCAATTCTTCCATATCTGATCATGCACGAATTTTTGAAGATATTATATGCACAAAAAGATTGAAAAACTTAGGTTAAGTATTTTTCATGTATTTAATTGATTTAAGTGAATTATTATTAATAAAAATTCAAATAAATAAATAAAAAATGAAGAAAAACTTCCCTTTGGGCCAAGTGGTCGTGCACATGCCTTGGATGATGAATTATGGAAGAAAAATAGGCCCATTAGCAATTTTAGGTCATTTGAATCAATGTTGACTTTTCAAAATATCCAAAAATTTCCCAACTTCCACAAGGCATAACTTGCACAATTTTTAAGCTTTGCTCATGTTCTTGGACATTTTGGAAAGGTCTTTGAGTCCTATAACCAATTCCTTTGGTCCCATGTCATTTTGATTTACCAATCTCAATTTATGGCCTTTGACTTAAAGTCCCTTTTTGTTGACTTTTGAAAATGACCTATAATGTTGAAATTAATAACTTTTTGTGAGAGCATTTCTTGTACTTGAAGTATGAAGATGAGTTGTAGGAAATGTCTTTATCTTCAAAATGAGCTTTGGATGGAATTTTTCTGATAATCCATGTGAAAGTTATGCCCTGGTCAATTTACAGTTGACTTTTTCAGCTGTCCAAATAAGGAAACTTTTGCATCTTGATGATCTTTGAGCCAAGCTTTGAGAATCATGATCAAGCATTGATCAAATGATGTTTGTGGCTTCAAAATGAGATGTTGACCAAAAATTTGAACTTTTGACTGTCAAATGACCATTTTGCCCCTGCAGTTGACTGTAGTGCAATTAGGGTTTTGACTGTGCAATTTTGTGCTGAAAGTCTTGAAACTTGGTATGAGGATGCTTGACCATATTTGTAGGCATTTGAGACTTGATTGGACCTTTGGAAACTTAATTTTCTTGATCAGGACCAAAACCCTAATTTTGACTGTTCATGAGGCTCTTACACTGTGCAACCCTTGGGGAGATTTTGAAGCTTGACTTGGCCATTTCTTGAAGAATATGGGAGGGCAAATTTTGGGGTACAACATCGAGCAATAAGTATTGGGTCTCACAGTCGGTAAACTTTTTGCTAAGGTAATAAATTGCATGCTCTTTTCGACCAGACTCGTCATGCTGCCCCAGCACACACCCCATTGAATTGTCTAGCACTGTCAAGTATAATATCAAAGGTCTTCCTTCAATTGGAGGCATTAAAATTGGTGGTTCTTGAAGATATTCCTCGATTCTTTCGAAATCCGTATGGCATTCATCATTCCACATTACCACTTGATCTTTCTTCAGCAGCTTGAAGATTAGCTCACAAGTAGCAGTCAAATGTGAAATGAACCTGGCGATGTAATTTAGACGTCCCAAGAAACCTCTGACTTCTTTTTCTGTGCGGGGTACCGGCATCTCTTGTATGGACTTTACCTTTGAGGGGTCCACCTGAATACCCTTATCACTGACAACAATTCCGAGAAGCTTACCAGACCTTACCCCAAAGGTACACTTGTTCGGATTCAACCTTAGCTTGTACGTATTTAACATGTCAAACAGTTTCTGGAGATGATCAAGGTGATCTTCCTCAGTCTGGGACCTAGCTATCATATCATCAACATAAACCTCAATCTCGTGGTGAATCATATCGTTGAACAAAGTGACCATGGCGCGCTGATAAGTTGCCCCAGCATTCTTCAACCCAAAAGGCATTACCTTGTAACAGAAGGTGCCCCACTGTGTAACGAAGGTTGTCTTCTCCATGTCCTTAGGAGCCATCTTGATCTGGTTGTAGCCAGAAAAACCATCCATGAAGGAGAAGATCTTGTGTTGCACGGTGTTGTCGACTAGAAAATCAATGTGAGAAAGTGGGAAGTCATCCTTGGGGCTTGCCCTTTTCAGATCTCTATAGTCCAAACACATCTGTACCGTACCGTCCTTCTTTGGTAACGGTACGACGTTGGCAACCCACTGCGGATAAGAAGTGACAGCTAAGAATCCTGCATCGAACTGTTTCATGACTTCTGCCTTGATTTTCTCTGACATTTAAGGGCGCATACGGCGGACGTTCTGCTTTACCGGAGAGCAGTCTTCCTTGATCGGCAGGCGGTGTACCACAATATCAGTGTCCAAACCAGGCATATCTTCATAGGACTAGACGAAGATCTCAACGTAGTCGTGTAGCATCTGTATTAACCATTGTTTGACACTAGACTCCATATTAGCACCTATCTTGACCTCCTTCATGTCTTCCTCTGTACCAAAATTCACTAACAATTGGCTCTTCATGAGGCTGTATGACCCTTTCTTCCTGCTGTAACAGTCTAGCAAGTTCTCCAGGCACCTCACAATCATCCTTACCTTCGTCCTCGGCTTGGTTGATCGGATTTTTGAAGTCATAACTGGCAGTAGCAAAGTTGTTATCAATGGGATCCAGAGTGGATATGGATCTGCAATATGATACGTGAGTGTGTGTAAGAAAAATAGCTGTTTTGATAAAGTGTGAGACAGAAAAGAAAAAACAAGGAGCGCAAAATTTGAAATGCAAGAAACGTCTAATGTTTTATTAATGATCTATGAAATGACAAATAATAAGCCCTCACAAGCAAAGCCAAGGCGCCTCGGGCAAGGCACCGGGTCGTAAAGTTTCAAACTGTTTATTACAAATCTTAAAACAAAAGTCAATTACTGCGGAATAAAAGAAACAAGTATGAAGTCCTTTGTCGTCCAGTTGTTCAGTCCACCATTGGTTGTTGGGTAGATCCAGTTGTCGATGTATGAATCTTCTTCACTATCCTCAATTGCATTAACTCCCCGATTGCTGATATGTAGAGGAGGTCTTCCAATCCGTGTGCGCCTAACAGCCCTCTGAGCCCCTGTAGTAAAGCCCAAACCAAATTTGTCAGTTTTGTGAGTGAAGTCAGGGAGCTGACCCCAATTGGTACACCGACCTTCTTCAATTACAGCCCTGGCATCTTTGAGAGAAGCCATCTTTAACAGAGGTTTGCCGGTAGTAACTTCAGTTGATGCCGAGAACTGAAGGACCTCTTCGAAATTTTGACAAGGCATTTCTATGAATTCCCCGTCCATCTCCACATAGCTGAAGGAATTGAGATGACTCACCATATACTCCTCTTCACCTCGTACCGTGACAATCTTCCCCTTCACCGGATATTTCAGCATTTGATGGAATGTGGAAGTCACTGCCCCAGTCTTGTGAATCCAAGGACGACCCAGCAAGCAAGAATATGATGGTCTAATATCCATTACGTAGAAGGTGGACCCAAAGGTATGAGAACCCACCTTGACAGGGATTTCCACCTTCTTGTGCACCATTCTTTTTGATCCATCAAAAGCCCTCACCACAATGTTACTCGGCTTTAGAGTCAAACCTTCACAATCCAGACGGTCTAACACTTTCTTCGGTAGAACGTTTAGTGAGGACCCGGTATCTACTAGCACATGGGCCATAGTGGTGCCCCTGCACTCGATCGAGACATGCAGAACATCATTATGATTTCTTCCCTTAGGGGTTAGGTCTGCATCTGAAAATCCTAGCCCATTGACAGCAGTCAGGCTAGCCACACAATCTTTGAACTGATCTGTAGAAGTTTCCTGCGGCACATGCGCAGTCTTGAGAAATGCAATCAAAGCCTTTGCATGGGCTTCGGAACATATCAACAAGGACAACATGGAGATCTTTGACGGGGTCTACCCCAGCTGCTTGGCTACATTGTAGTTGCTCTTCTTGATAATTTTCAATATTTCCTTTATTTCTTGTTTAGAGGTTTCTACAATGATTTTCTTAGGTGCCTCCGTCCAGGTAGGTTCACCTATAATTTCTTTGCCCCGAGTCTCAGATGGCTCAGCGACATGGGTGATAACTATATTGAGAACTGGAACGATATTTGATGTACTAGCAGATGGAATGACAAAAGGTTTATGGACAGTCGGAGGGGAAATCTCGAGAGAAAAGAGTCTTCCACTTCGGGTAACCTTACTGGTCCTGACAATATTAATGATATCAGTATCAACTTCTTCAGTCCTTAGATATTTCTTAACACCATGGTAATATATATCAGCACCATAGTTCCATGGGATAGCCTTATCTGAGATATATAGGATGGGACCAGGAGCGGTAATTATTAATGGAGCAATTCTTGGAACATGTGTAACCCTATCAAGTTTTCTTGAGGAAACCTTGGAAGGATTGGAGGAAATGGTTAGGATGGAAACATCTTCAAACAAAATCATAGTCTTTTCAAACAAAATTTCTTTATTATCCATCAGGCGCTGAACACCTGACTTCAATAAATAGCAACCGGAAGACATAATTGAACATATGTGGCAACCTTCACCACAGCCCAGAAATAAACTGGCCAACAACAAATTCTTCTTAACCGTCATCAAAAGAGTAGAAATTTCTTCCACAGAGGTCACAAACGAATCGATGTCCACAGCATTGACTCTACGACCATGTTTGGGCATAGGAGCAGTTATAACGTTTGGCTTGTCCAGAGCATCAAACTCAATCTCTTTAGCTTCCAGCAAATCTTGCACTTTATTCCTCATAGCCCATCAATCATTTGTATCATGGCCTGGGCTCTCCGAATGGTAGGCGCACAGCGCGTTGGGATTGTATCTGGGAGAAGCAGTGTTTGGATTCTTAGGAGCCTCTTTCAAGGTTGCCAAGTTGGATTTTAACAGATGAGGCAGAACTTCATCCAAATTCATGTTGATGCGGGTAAACTGTCGTTGTGGTCTTTCTACCCTTTGCTGATTATTGCATTATGGAGCAACCGCGGGTCTTGGTATCACTACGGCATTTACCGCTTGGCAAGGTTCAGATCTGTTTTGGCCCCTCGGGCCATAGACTGCACTAACTTCCTTCTTACCGGTGAAAGGCTTCTTTTCCGAACTTGACAAAACATCCTTTTGTATTTTTTACCACTTCGAATGCCAACTTCTACTCTCTCTCCAGTCAAAATCAACTTAATGAAACCAGATGATGAGCTGCCGATCAAGTGATTGAAAAATGGACCAGATAGCGTCCCTAGAAACATGTCAACCAACTCCCTATCAGACAAAGGGGGTTGGACTCTTCCAGCCAAGTCTCTCCACTTTTGAGCATAATCCTTAAAACCTTCACCTGCACCCATGGACATACCCTAGAGCTGAGTATGAGTGGGAGAAAGGTCGGCGTTATACTGATACTGCTTGTAGAAAGCAGCAGCAAGATCTTCCCAGTTTCGGACACTGGCCCCTTCCAACTGATAAAACCATTCAAGCTGAGTCCCTGACAGACTATCTTGAAAGAAGTGCACCCACAAATTTCTATCAACAATGTGGGGTTGGATCTTTCGGACATACGAGCGGAGATGAAGTTTTGGGCAGGATACTCCATCATATTTAGAAAAAACCGGAGCTTTAAACTTATGAGGGATCACCACTCCCGATACCAGTCCCAGTTCTCCGAAATCCAAATTCTAGCTTCTTGTATCTATCCTCGGCAGGAGGATATTGTTCATTGTCGTAATCTGTATCGTTATCAGAAACTGTAGGACTAGGGTCTTTTGTCCTTTCTTGGTTCTCCCCGTCCTTGGATGAGGAGGTCAGATCAGTTGGTGGCCTCAACCTTTCTCTGAATCTTCTACCCATATTCAGAATACCAACCTTCTTCTTCTTCTTCTCTTTCAGAATAAGGGTTTTCAGATCCTCTTGCCCTTTAGCCAGACTTATGAACATCTGTTGGAATAGGTCGTTTTGTGCCTGAAGATCTTTGATGGCTTGATCGGAAGACATTTCTGCTATATCTTACAGCGAAGAAGATGAGAAACCTGTAGGGGTACCTGTAATGATGTGCATGATAATGGGATGCGTATGTAATGATTTCAAATACTTTGGGAGATTTAAATTTGCAAACCAAAAATAAATAAAACTTTATTAGATTAACTTTGAAAAGTTCAACAATGCCTTTAAGGCGTTACAAAGAAGTAAATAAAAACTAGAAAAAAATCAAAAGTCCCATGGACACTTCCTCTTTGTGCCGATGTAGTCATTGATCACTCTTTCTTCCTCGAGCTGCCTGGTGAGCTTCAACATCTTCCTTTCTTGCTCATGGTACTTTTCCCAGTAAGTATCTCGCTCATTCTTCAGCTGAATCCAAGACCTCTGCAAATCCCCAGGATCAGTGGGCATGTAAGTATAGAGAACCGTGTAAGGAATGCCTTCTTCATTAGTGGGCTCCACAATCACTGGTAATACGGCCTCATAGGGCATTCCAAGCTTCTGGGCACGAGCTCGGACCCATTGGAGGTAAGGCTGCATAGGAAGGGAAGTTTTTGGTCCCACCTCTTTGGGGTCAGATCTGTTCACCATGCCCCAAGCTCGTATAAACCTCCGGCGGTGCTCCTTAATGTCCTATTTATAGTCAAATACAATGTCCTCAAGAAGTAACTCATGGGGACCATCTCTCCAAGCACGACCAAATTGTCGCAAAGCTAGACAAGGATTGTAAGTTATACCTCATCTGATTCCAAGCAATGGGACATTAGGGTATCCCCCACAACGGTCAATAACAGCAGTGTCTTCCATATCCCGGGAACACCAAAGAATATATGTATGGGTAAGTGACATTATTCTGTATGACCAACCCAAACCTTCTTTGTTCTTCAGCACAGACTTAGAGAGGTGAGAAATAAACCACCTCGACAACAGCGACATGCAACACATAAGAGTCCCTCTTCTCCTCACGGTACGAGTATAGAGGGCATGCAAGATATCACCCAGTAGGGTAGGCATAGGATTGCGAGAAAGGAAAATCTTGACAGCATTCATATCTACAAAGGAATCTGGATTCGGGAAGAGAACCAAACCATAGATAAGGAGAGCCAAGATATCTTCAAAAGCTTGAAAATCCAAATTATCCCAGAATAGTTGAGCCTGGTCTATCAGAAATTTGGATAGAAAATCATCGACCCCACTTCGTGTTTCCCAATTGGATACTACATCAACCCGCTTCAGATGTAGAGCTGAGGCAATGTCTTCTGGTCTAGGAACTTCTTCCTACTTGTGAAGGGTACCTGTTCAAGAATGGATATACCCAATAGGTAAGAGAACTCTTCCAAGGTGGGAACCAGCTGGTATCTGAAAAGGTGAAGCAATGATGCACGGGATCGAAGAACTGGAAAAGTACACTCATCATCTGCTCATCAAGATTTGAAGTGACCAGGATGAGAAGTTGACTGTGTCTCTTAATGAACATAGAAGTCTCGGAAACTCTTGAGGCTAGGTCTTTAAGTTGGGAGGGTATTTTCACAAAGTTGACTCGGATGGTATTTCTGTGCATGGAAGCCATGATCTGCAAAACAGAACAAAGATAAATTCCCTTGGTCTTTGAAATGATTAGTATAACGAAGTATGGATGCCATGTTATGATGCATGATGTCATGGTAAACCACAAGTATAGAAAACATAGATATTTCAAACACAATCAAACCACACAAAGCCCTTAGGTTTAAGGCTTGCATGAGGTCAAAGGTAGTACCCTCTTGAAGTTAAGTTGGTTTCAACTTGTCCGAGAAAAAGTAACCGGGTTCTAGAGGATCTCAATATCACTGACCATCCTCCATCAGTCATGGTTTCAGCTCACGCAATATTTTCTTGCGGCCGGAACTATCTCGAGAGTATGGTCTCAATGAGTGTAGCATCGAGTATCAACTAGTTCCCAGCTTTACACCGACGCCGGCTATCTCACTACTTTCTAATGTCCAAGTTGGGCGATTAAAGGTTCTAAGGTCAGTTGATGCTTAACGACACCATGCAGCGGCCCCGTATTCTCCTCGTTTCTCCATAAGGGATACCGGTACCAACCAATGCGCCATATCAACGTAGCTACTTCTTCAACTGTATTGGTCTACGCCGTACAGTTCCCTCACAGTCTATTGCTACTTACCTAAAAGGTGTCCCTAGATCCGGGTTAGGATCTATAGTAACTCCCAAACAAAACCCTTAAAAGTAAAGCATTCAAAGCAATCAAGAGAAGCAATTATGATGAACTAGATCCTAAGGTATACCCCACTATTAAGTCCCAGCAGAGTTGCCAGTTCTGTGATACGATGGCAGAACCGACTGTTTGAAATGCTAATTTGTGTTTTGCATTTTGAGTTTTGTGTTTGCAAAATGTTGTGGTAAGCAAGAGTTGCCACCGACTTTTATTTCATCCAACCGAAAAGGAAAAAAGTACAGAAAAAATCCTTTTTCGAGATATTCTGAGTACGGGGGGTAGATTATAGAAAGGGAAGGTATTAGCACCCTTTCTATCCATGGTTTTCCATGGGCTCTTCGGTACTTGCTCATCTTTTAAAATTTCTTGTGTATGTGCTTTGTTTTTTTTTAAAAGTTCGACTTCATGATAACCTTTGTATCAGTCCTCAAAGGTGTGACGAAGTTGTTTTGAAAATTTGTTTGAAAAGTGTAAGTGTGAAAAGTTTTGTTTTGAGCAAGTACCTACTAGCATCTACCTACTCGAAAAAAGATTGTTTATATTCTCGTTTCCTTTAGAAAGCGCTATCCTACTATTGAGAAATAGGTAGCACCATCGTTGGAATTTGTAAGGGTCAATTTGCAAGGGACGTACGATCACTAAAGCAATGTTAGGACACCTTAGTAATAACCCTAGATTCTTAAAATCATAATTGAGGCAACATTTCCGAGGCAACATTTGATCTTTTTAGACAGGAGGGTAACCACTAAGACACCCTATACTTAATGATCATTTACCGAAGGCAACCGAAGTGTAAATATACCCTAAGAGTGATATGTGTGGGTGATTTGTTTCAGTTATTTATCTTTGCATATTAGGGTTTTCTAACTGTATTAAATTATCATGCAATCTTGTCATACAATTCTAATAACATACATCTAGACAGTTAAATATTTGCATAAGTTAAGATGCGAGAAAGTAAATCTACGCTATTACAAGGCTCCGGGGAGGGGATTAATTACATAGCCAAAAACCCAGGAAAAAGCGATAAATAAAACCCTAGATTAAACTATTACAAACTATGCACCATTACAACAATATTGACAAAATAAAATAATATGCGCGCGGTGAATCGAATACGAGATAATTAGGGTTTTGACCCTTGCCTAAACCTAATTGCAATTAATTAAGAAAGTGTTTTTGTTATGTTTTAAGAAATTAATGGAATTGTTAAATTAAAGGAAAATCCTAAGTCTAATTAATTTTAAACTAAGACAAATAAATTAATTCCTCTAAGAGCCTTTTTTTTTATTTGAGAAAAAGAGCAAAATAAAATTAAATCAAAAGTTTAAACTAATTTCTATTTGATTTTATTTTTGAAAACAAATTATGATTTTCCTAATTTAAACTAAATTAAATTAATTTTGATAAATAAATAAAAAACTAATCTTAATTTTGTGAGATATTGATTTTAAGTTTTTTTGTGAAAAAAATAAATTAACTTACCAATTAAATAAATAATGGAAAATAAAGAATAAAAAGAAATAGAGAAAAAGAAATAAAGAAAAGTTAGTAAATGTGCCTGCATTAGAAATTGGGGGGTGCTGTTTGAGATTTGAGCCCAAAAAAAATTCTGGCCTTTTTGACTTTGCCCAATCCCATGTACACGCTTGACTGAGGCGCATGGTGGTCCTCCAATGATGGCATGTTGATCTGAGGCGTTGATGAATTGGGTGGCCAGATCCTGAGGGTGTAAGGTGAACTCCTTGACTTGCTATGCACTGGATTACCTATGGAAAAATCTTAGGAATAAAGGTTGGGACCTGGGAATCGAACCCAGGTCCTTTGCACTTTCCCCTGCATGCTTACCAACTGAGCCAAGTATTTTATTTGTATATATATTGGAAAAAAGATAATATATAGATAATAATTAAAAGTGCGCTAAATTCAAATGGCCCAACCCAGGGATGACACGCATCATCGTCTACCTCCCAACCGTCGTTTTAGGTAAACAACTTTAACCTACAGACACTGGTTGTAGGTATATCCCCGTCCATCTCCAAAATCATGTGCGCTCAAGATAAATAGCCATGGCTGGTACCATTTTACTCGTTTCATCCTCACGAGTCTCATGGTACCAGAATCATTACTCAATTGTGCCTATCCTGCAAAACCCTAATAAAGAACACAAAACCCTAGCTATGGCAACTTCATGCACAGGCGTTAGAAATACAATTAAATGGTACCAAAAGTTTGCAAACTCAATGATAAACACGAATATATCATTAAAATATGCAATGGATGAGTGAATCAATGAAACTGAATTTGAATTTTGAAGTAAGTCGCGATACCTATATCTTACAGTTCCAGACGTGAGAAAGCTTGCAAATGGTTGGAATTCCTTTTGGAGATGTCCAAGAACCTGTTGGTGTCGTGAGAATGGTATGAATTGGCCTCTAATGTGGAAATTGAATCACCACTTTTCTTACAATTTTTTGAGTTTTGTTTCACCTTTGCACGACTGCTTTCAACCACTTTATGCCTTGGTCTTCTTCTGTATATGTAATACAAACTATTAGGTCAACAAAAACGACCTCAATCTTGCTCATCATGGAGATTTGATTTGATCGTTCATGGCATATGATTCTTTTCCAATTTTGCTCAAATCCAATCTTTTCCAACCAAATTGACCTTGCACGAGTTGATCTTCAATTGACAGCATATAATATCTTCTTTCAATGCAAAATATCATCCCTAAAATGCAATATATGATTTATTAGGATTTATTTGATTTTATTTGAATTTTAAATGAGTAAAAATCCAAATAAATTAAATAAATGAATAAATAAAGCATGGAGGGTCCCACAGGTCGTGGGCTATGTTAGGAATGAGATGCAAGCATAAAAAGTTGGGCCCATTTAGCCAAAGATGCAAATTTGAGCATATTTGAGTTTTGGCAATTTTGCAAGAAAGGTCAACTTGGCCAATGCATAAGTATCTCAATTTTGACCCTAGAGAGGTGTTGTTGGACTTTTTAGAAAGCTAAGTCTGTCCTTTAAGCAACCCTTTTGGTCTCATCTCAATTGAGTCTTCCATGTTCATGTATGAAGCTTTGACCCAAAAGGTGTTTTTGTTGACTTTTCAAAATGACCTATAATGTCCAAATTCATATCTTTTTATGAGTGAATATTTAGAACTTGGGAGATGAAGATTAATTTTAGGTAATTGCATCCTCTTCAAAATGATATTTGGATGGGTCATTTTTGATAAAGTATGAGAAAGTTATGCTTGGTCAAAGTTGAGTTGACTTTTCCTGCAAAACCCTAATTTAGCAACTTTTGGGTTTGGATGAATTGTGAGAAATCCTTGAGGAATCATGATCAACCCTTGATCAAATGATGAATAATACTTCCAAATGAGGATTTTGACCAAAAATCTTGAAGTTTGACTGTATGTGGGCCACAGGTGACTTTTGACCTAGCATAGTCGATTTTCAGGCATTTGAGCAATTGACTGAGCAAACTTCTTCTGCAAGGCTTGAAACTTGACATGGATGATCTTGAGAACATATTAGGACAATGGTGAGCATTTGGGATCCTTTGGACTCCAGCCTCTTGATTCAAAATGAAACCCTAATTTGAGGTAGACTGGCTTATGAGAGAGTTTGTCTGGTCAACTCTTGGACCTCCTTGAGCAATTTGAGGACCTCACTTGACATGTATTGATAAATATGGGAGGGAAAATTTTGGGGTACAACAACTTACATAATAAGTTCACTCTGTTGCAGAATTGATGCAGGTTTTTCTTTGGAATTTAGGAGGAGGTTAAAGTGAAGATACCTGAAGATGATGATTAGAATAGGTCCAATTAGGGGTCCCTTGGGCTTTGGTTAAGGAAATGTTTTGTTTTGTGTAAATCACATCGATGTGCGATGGAATTTGAATCATGAGATATCTTGTAATTGGAACTAATATTTTCCCTTTAGATGTAACTTCTAAGCTAATTAACTCATCCTTCAATTTAATTTCCTTTTTCATTTTCAAAGTTCCTTTCAACCTTAAATGAAAGACTTCAACAGCCTCTTAATAAGATCTCAAAAGTAACTCTACATTATAAGAAATTGAGAATAGGCAATTTTCAAATGACGGTAGAACTTGATTCATAGCCCAAGACAATCACAATAGATGAATCCTTTGTACCCTGCTACATCCAAGCCCTCGAATGAAAACTAATGTCCAGAATTGTAGCATAAGCCACTTTTGATCAAGATGAATGTCTTGAATCGTGTTTGATGAATCTTATTTGACATTCGAATGCCTTGAAGTCCTCTGTTGGAAATTTAACGACTCTTAATTTAATGAACAAATCCAAATCAACTCGCTTTCTCAATAAACCATGCCATGAATCCTAACCACAATCTTTAATCGGTGAAAATTTATCGAGTTCGGACATAAATGATAAGGAACCCCAATCCACTTATTTACAACACACATTAAGTGAAGAATGTATCTTGACATGTTAAATAAATCCTAACTCATATCGCAGTCGCTTCATTGATGAAACTCTAAGAAACCTTGCACTTGAGGCACCTTGATGAAGATGAAAACCTTGTAGTTTGATGAGAAAGATCTCAGTCATCACAATCTGTGATACGGTGGTAGAACCGACTGTTAATACTGGTTTGCATTTTGCATTTTATGTTCGCAAAATGTCGCGGTAAGCAAGAGTCGCCACCAACTTTTATTTCATCCAATCATGGAAAAGGAAAAAGAACAGAAAAAACCTTTTTCGAGATTTCTGAGTACGGGGGGTAGATTATAGAAAGGGAAGGTATTAGCACCCTTTCTATCCATGGTTTTCCATGGGCTCTTAGGTACTTTTTCATCTTTTTAAAATTGCTTGTGTGTCTGCTTGTTTTGAAAATGTTTTACTTCGTGATAACCCTTGTATCAGTCCTCAAAGGTGTGACGAAGTTGTTTTTGAAATTTTGTTTTGAACGGTGTTTGTGTGAAAAGTTTTCTTGAGCAAGTACTTAAGATTCTGCCTACTCAAAAAAAGATTGTTCGTTCTCGTTTCCTTTAGACAGTGTTATCCTACTATTAAAGAGTAGGTAGCCCCGTCGTTGGAGTTTTTAAGGGACGTTCGAAAGGGACAAGTACAGTCACCTAAGCAATGGGTTGGAAACTTTAGTAGTAACCCCGGAGTCCTAAAGATCTTTCTGAGGAAACATTTCCGAGGCAACATTCGAATGGGACATTTGATCTTTTAAATAGGAGGGCAACCACTAAAATCTCCTATGCTTAATGACTGTTTTACCGAAGGCAACCGAAGTGGAGTAAACCCTAGGAGTGAGCATGTGCGAGTGTAATTTTCAGTTAATTTATCTTTGCACAATTAGGTTATCTACCATTTTAATCTTCAAGCATTCTTTCCATACAATCCTATTAACCATGCATCTAACAGTTTATAGTTTGCGGAAATTAAAAGTGGGGGAAGTTTAAAGGTCCTAGCTATTACAAGGCTCTGGCAGTTACATAATTGTCTTGACTGAAAATAAAAATACGGAATTTAAAACCCTAATTACTATTACAAACTCGGAGCAGTTACAATTATAATAAAAAGAATTAAAATGCGTGCGGCGAATTAAATGCGAGAATGGTTAAAAACGCTAAAAATCTAATTGATGAAAATATTTAGGTTATTTTTTAGAAAAGAATTAATTAGGTTATGTACAAAATTAACCCTAATTTCTAAATTATTTTAATTATAAAGAGGAATTAAATTGCCCTAAATTAATTAAACTAAATTAATTAATTAAAGAAAAAATATTTTTTATGAAAGAAAAAATATTTTTGGTGTTTTCATGATTTTTTTTTATTAAATAAAAAATATGGTTTTTGATGTTAATTAAAATAATTAAGGAAATAATTAAAATAATTAAAAATAAAAAGAATAGAAAAAAGAGAAGAATTGGGCCTGTGTTATGCTGAATGGGGGGTGTCTGTTGGAATTCTCCAGGCCCATTAACAATCCAAGCCCAGTCAGCGCTTGATTCCCTGTGGCGTTGACCTGAGGGTATACCATGGTCCTTGACATGTGGGACGTTGGATTGAATGGATGATGAATCCATTGGCTGGAGATTGGTAGCGCACGGTAGGACGTTTGGACTAGGGGTGCATTGAATCTGTAAGTGTGAATTAAGAAAACAAAGAAATTTGTTGGGACCTGGGATCGAACCCAGGTCCTCTCACTTACCAACAGACGCCCTTGCCAGTTGTGCTACGTTGATTAATTGTTAAAGGAATAATAGTAATACATAATATATAAAACAATTTCAATGAAACTGAAACAAAATCGCGCGCGTTGTATTTAAATAAGCCAATAGGGTGATGACAAATCACCGTCTTCTTCCTTCTGTCCGTCGTCTTAGATAGGTGACTTATACCTACAGATAGCGTCTGTAACTACAAGCTTGTGAATTTTAAAAATCATCAACACACATGATAAATCAACTATGGCTATACCAATCAATTTGTTTTGACCTCACGAGTACGATGGTACCCTTTGTTTAGGCTAATTTAACTTGTATAGCAAAACCCCAAAACGCAAAGACAAACCCTAATAATTGCAAATGCATATCTAGGCATCAAAAATTCAATTGAATCATTCAGTCACGTTGCAAACATACCCATAAACACAAATATATCAATCAAATGTGCTAATGATGCAAGAACTGATGTAATCAATTTCAAAAAATAGAGCAAACCGTGTGAGTGGTAGCGTGCGTTTCTCGGTGCGAGAGGACTTACAAATGATCCAGTTAGCTTCAGAGATGCTCAGGATGCGATTGGCAATGTTAGAATGGCTTGAATTGGCCTGTAGCTTGAAATCGGATCCACACTTTTCTTTGAAATTTTGGAGTTTTGTTCTTGCTTTTTCACGACTACCACCCTTGTCTTTTGCCTTGTACTTGTTCATCATATATGCTAGAACGATTTAGGGTTCTAAAAACCATATGTATCTTTGCAATTATGGAAGAATTGATTTGATTTCCATGCCATATGCAAACTTGCTATATTGAGCCAAATTATCCCTTTCTTGTACCAATCAGCCCTGGTTTGATTTGGCCTTGATATTTCAGCATATTTTGATGCAATCCTGTCAAAAAATCATATCAAAACATATCTTTGCTATTATTTACCAATTATTTGATTTAATTCAATTTTTAATTAATAAAAAATCAAAATAAAATGGAAAATGAAGCAAATATCATGTGGAGAAGTAATTGGGTCATGGACCATGTTATAAGTGAGGTGCAATCATAAAATGCTAGGCCCATTTGGTTAAAAAATGCATTTTTTAGCATATTTGACTTTTGGCAATTTTGCAAAAAAGGTCAACTTTGACAAGGAATATCTCTTCCAATTTTAACCCTAGAGGGGTGTTCTTGGACCTTTTAGAAATCTTAGGATGTCCCCTAAGCAACCCTTTTCGTCTCAATTATATTGGGTCTTCCATATTCATGTAAGAAGCTTTGACCCAAAAGGTGTTTTTGTTGACTTTTCAAAAAGACCTATAATGTAGAAATTCATATCTTTTTGTGAGTGCTTATTTTGAACTTGAGGGATGAATATGAATTGTAGGTAATTGCATCCTATTCAAAATGAGCCTTGGATGGAAAATTTATGATAAAATATGAGGAAGTTATGCTTGGTCAAAGTTTGGTTGACTTTTCCTAAGAAACCCTAACTTAACAACTTTTGGATTTTGATGAATTTGGGGCATTCCTTGAGGAATCATGATCGACCCTTCATCAAATGATGGATATCACTTCAAAATGTTTATGTTTACCAAAAATATTAAATTTTTACTGTATGTGGTCCACAGTTGAGTTTTGACCTAATACAATCGATTCTCAAGCATCTGAGCAGTTGACTGGGCAAACTTCTTGTGCAGTGCTTGAAATTTTACATGGAGGGTCTTGAGAATATATTAGGACCATGGAGAGCATATGAGTACTTTGGATTTCACCTATCTTGATGAACATGGAAACCCTAATTTGAGACACATTGCCTTAGAAGAGAGTTTGTTTGGTCAACTCTTGGCAAACTTGAGCAAATTGAGGATCTCTAGGAGTATGTATTGAGTAAAATGAGAGGGAAAATTTTGGCGTACAAAAGCTTCCCATGTTCAATCTTCTTAAACCTGAGGATATAGATTGGCCCGTCTGCCTTTCTTGATCTGAAGGTGGAAGATGATTGAACACTAAAGTGCCTAGAAATTTGCACTCGTATGAATTGACACTTGATTTGTGATATCGGGAATGGGCTTATAGATGCCATTTGGAAGTTTCTTGAGATATATCGGAGATGGGCTTAAAGATGCCATCCAAGATGTAACGGAGTATCGTCGGAGATGGGCTTGAAGATGCCATCTAGAGGATGTTGATTTCCTGATATATTCCTTTGATGAGAATTCATGTTCTTGTTGTTTATGAGGAATCTGCTAAGGAATGTGTGTATTTGTCTTAGGAGAAATAGAATTTTAGGAGCTTCAGTTGTCCATTACTCTACTGGGGAATTAACTCCGGAGGTGAACTGCATATCTGGTTAGTGTACAGGATGCATCGCGACTTACTGGGGAAAGGTGAAATTGACCGAAACTGGCCAGGTCCAGGTTTTACCGTGTTGTAAACTGTCGTCCGGAGGTAATAGAAAAGAAACCTGGATGGTAAAGTTATGAGAAGGAACCTGGATAGTAGGGATGCTTCGAAATGAAAGCCTAGATAGTAGGATTGTGAGAAGGAACCTGGATAGTAGGGTTACTTCGATATGGAAGCCTAGATAGTAGGGTTGTGAAAAGGAACCTGGGTCGTAGGGTTTCTTTGATATGGAAGCCTGGATAGTAGGGCTATGAAGGAACCTGGATCGTATGGTTTCTTCGATATGAAAGCCTGGATAGTAAGGTTGTGAGAAAGAACCTGGGTTGTAGGGTTACTTCAATAGGAAAGCCTGGATAGTAGGGCTGTAAGAAGGAACCTGGATAGTAGGGTTACTTCGATATGAAAGCCTAGATAGTAGGGCTTTGAGAAGGAACATGGTTCGTAGGGTTACTTCGATATGAAAGCCTGGATAGTAGGGCTGTGAGAAGGAACCTGGGTCGTAGGTTTACTTTGATATGAAAGTCGGGATAGTAGGGCTGTGAGAAGGAACCTGGATAGTAGGGTTACTTCGAAGCGATAGTGTAGATTAGTTGACCCGTTTGGTTTCGGGAACTGAGTTTCCGTTAGTCGTCTGCAGATGTGACTTGCATAACTGCTGAATTTGTTGAAGCTAATCCTCTTTTCCTGGAAATGTATCGGGGTTAGTTATATGCGATGCATGAAATACAGGGTGAGATAATGTTCTCAAAATAAATGATTTTATGTTGTATATGATATATATGTGTATGTCATGATGTATGTTCATGAAATGCTATCGGGGTATGCTCGCGTCTGGGAAAATAAATCCCCGATGGTTGCTGGAGATTTGTAAATATTCTGTCGGGAAGAGATGCTGCTTGATAATAAACTCTACGGGGAATGAACTTTAGAAAATGTATTTTTGTAGCTGAAGTGATGAACTCTGTCGGGGATTGAGCCTTTATATCTAGAGAAATAAACTCTGCCTGGGGGATGAAATTTACTGACTCACCCGCGATTATGAACCTCAGCTAGGGTGGTTACATCCTGTTTCGAGAAAGCTGACATCAATACCTTTGGATACTTTTACTCTATGGGGAGTGTATGTACCCGTGATTATGTTCCAAAGCTGGCTTTATCCCGATACCTGTTGAGCGGAGTAACCGTCGGGTTTGGCACTTCTTGTTTTTCCCTGTTTCTGGAATTACGGGTAATTATCTTTTGTTTCTTATGTAAATGTTTATGAGCAGCAATCATTTTCAAATGCATATATCAAAAATAAGTCATTGGGCGTTCTTGCAAAACAAAACAGAAAACAAAAACAAACTCGAAGTGAAAATAATTTTGTATTGATTTTTGAAGTTGGCCTGTAATAGGCGTTTTTGTACAAGGAGGCTGACACTCTAGTAAGAGAATGCCGCCGTAAAATAGGAACTATACAATTTGTGTAAAAGAAAGAAAAACAGCTATGTGAAACAACCCCATTGGGTTCTAACTCTGCTATTGCCTTTATATCTTCAAGCGTCTCATCACTTTGCTACTTGGCCGAAGGTTGATCAGATTGGTTGGTGTCGTCTGAGCTTGATAGTCGATACTGAAGTTTGGTCGCAAGATGATCCAATGAGACATAGTGGTACGCTTTATATCCCTAACTTTTTCCTGGACTGCCTTTTTGGGTTTTCAGTCCACCGGGATACCCTTTTTTGCCCAAGCCTCCCTTTCGGGTTTTCGACTTGCCGGGTGTACAGTTTTGTTTTCATTTTCATCCCTTACTTTTTCCTGAACCCTTTTGGTTCGCCGGGAAGCCCTTATTTTTTCCTAGGCTGGTCAACCTAGCGGGTCTTTGATTAGGCGTAGTATCTTTTCACTATGTCTGCATTGACAGGGTAAGGAAGGTCGTCACCATCCATGGTGGTTAGAATCATAGCTCCTCCCGAGAAAATGTTCTTAACCACAAATGGCCCTTCGTACGTGGGGGTCCATTTTCCCCTGGGATCACCTTGAGGCAGTATGATGTGTTTGATCACTAGATCCCAAACTTGATATTCTTGGCGTCTGAATCTCTTGTTAAAATCCTTGATCATTCGCTTTTGATATGTCTGACCATGAAAGATAGCAGTAAATCTCTTTTCATCGATCAGATTTAACTGATCAAGTCGGGTTCGGATCCAGTCGTCTTCATTCAAACTCGCATCCTTCATAATCCTGAGAGAAGGTATCTGGGCTTCGATGGGTAGGACTGCCTCCATGCCATATACCAGAGAGTAGGGTGTTGCCCATGTCGACGTCCATGCTGAGGTACGGTACCCATGAAGAGAAAATGGTAACATCTCATGCCAGTCTTTATATGTCACCGTCATCTTCTGTACAATCTTCTTGATATTCTTGCTAGCTGCTTCGACAATGCCATTCATCTTCGGCCGGTAGGGAGAAGAATTATGATGTTGTATCTTGAACTGTTTACAGAGCTCAGTGATCATTGTATTATTGAGATTCGTACCATTGTCAGTGATAATTCTCTCTGGCACACCATATCGACAGATCAGATTGTGTCGGATAAACTGTGGCACGACGTTCATGGTTATTGTAGCAAAGGAAGCTGCCTCAACCCACTTCGTGAAGTAATCAATGGCTACTAAGATGAAGCGATGTCCATTGGAAGCGGTGGGCCTAATTTCTCCAATCATGTTGATGCCCCACATTGTAAAGGGCCAAGGAGCCGTCAAGACATTCAGAGGAACCGGAGGTACATGTACCTTATCAACATAGACTTGGCACTTATGACAAGTTTGAGAGTGCTGATAACAATCGGCTTCCGTAGTGGACCAGTAATATCTTGCCCGTATGATCTTCTTAGCCATGGTGTGTCCACTGGAATGGATTCCAAAGGTTCCTTCATGTAGATCTGTCATGATCCTCTCTGCTTCTCTCTTGTCTACACACTGTAGTAGTGTGGAGTCATGATTGCATTTATAGAGGATTCCATTGCTGAGGAAGAACTTTGCAGAAAACCTTCTTAGAAACTTCTTATCGTTGACAGATGCGCCTTCGGGATACTCTTGAGCCTCGAGATACCTTTTGACTTCGTGAAACTAGGGTTTGTCTGCCACTTCTTCGGTATCGATTTCACAACAGTGTGCCGGTTCATCCAACCTCTCAATGGTAATTTAGGGAGCTTCGTTGTTCCACCTAACCTTGAACATAGAAGACATGGTAGCTAGCGCATCCTCTAACTGGTTTTCCTCTCGTGGTAAATGTTCAAAGGTTACCTCCTCAAAGTGTGGGAGAAATGTCAGTACATACTCTTTATAAGGAATAAGGTTCGGGTGCTTCGTATCCCACTCGCCTTTGATCTGACTTATCACCAAAGAGGACTCCCTGAATACACTCAAGAACTTGATCCTTAAGTCGATAGTAGCTCGAAGACCCATAATACATGCTTCATACTCCGCCATGTTGTTGGTGCAGTTGAAACATAATCGGGCAGTGAACGGAGTATGACAGCCCTCAGGAGATATGATTACAGCGCCAATGCTGTTACCGAGTGCGTTTGAGGCTCCATCAAAATACATATACCATCGGGATCCCTCCTCGGGTCCTTCATCCGGTCCAGGTTCTTCATAGTCAGTTACTAACATGATATTCTCATCCGGGAACTCAAAATTCATGGACTGGTAGTCATCCACGGCCTGATGAGCCAAATGATCATCCAATACACTCCCCTTTATTACTTTTTGGGTTTTTTATTGTATGTCGTACTCAGTTAAGATCATTTGCCACCTTTCTATCCTTCCGGAGAGTGCGGGCTTCTCGAAAATGTACTTGATCGGATTCATCTTTGATATCAACAAGGTAGTGTGAGTCAGCATATACTGTCTCAGCCAGTGAGCAGCCCATGCCAAAGCACAACAAGCTTTCTAGAGCAATGAGTATCGTGTCTCACAGTCAGTAAACTTTTTGTTAAGGTAGTATATTGCATGTTATTTTCGAACAGACTCATCATGCAGCCCCAGAACACACCCCATTGAATTGTCTAGCACTATCAAGTATAATATCAAAGGTCTTCCTTCAACTGGAGGCATCCGAATTGGTGGTTCTTGAAGGTATTCTTTGATTCTTTCGAAAGAGGTTTGGCATTCATCATTCCATTTTACCACTTCATCTTTCTTCAGAAGCTTGAAGATTGGCTCACAAGTAGCTGTCAGATGTGAAATGAACCTGGCGATATAATTCAGGCGTCCCAAGAAACCTATAACTTCCTTCTCTGTACGGGGAGATGGCATCTCTTGTATGGATTTTACCTTTGCGGGATCTACTTGGATGCCTTTGTCGCTGACAATGAAACCCAGAAGCTTACCAGACCTTACCCCGAAGGTGCACTTGTTCGGATTCAACCTCAACTTGTATATCTTCAACCTGTCGAACAACTTTTGGAGATGGTCCAGGTGCTCTTCCTCAGTCTAATACCTGGCTATCATGTCATCAACATAAAATTCAATCTCATGGTGAATCATATCATGGAACAAAGCGACCATGGCACGCTGATAAGTTGCCCCAGCATTCTTCAACCCAAAAGGCACCACCTTGTAGCAGAACGTGCCCCACTGTGTAACGAAGGTTGTCTTCTCCATGTCTTCAGGAGCCATCTTGATCTGGTTGTAGCCAAAGAAACCATCCATGAAGGAGAAGATTTTGTGTCGCGCGGTGTTGTCGACCAGAACATCAATGTGAGGAAGTGGGAAGTCATCCTTCGGGGCTTGCCCTATCCAGATCTCTGTAATCTACACACATCCATACCTTATCGTCCTTCTTAGGTATCGGGACGACATTGGCAACCCACTGCGGATAAGAAGTGACAGCCAAGAATCCTGCATCGAATTGTTTCATGAATCTGCCTTGATCTTCTTTGACATTTCAAGACGCATATGGCGGACCTTCTGTTTAACCGGCAGACAGTCTTCCTTGGTCGGCAGGCGATGTACCACAATATCAGTGTCCAAACCAGGCATGTCTTCATAGGACCAAGCGAAGATCTCAACATATTCGTGCAACATCTGTATCAAACTCTGTTTAACACTAAGCTCCAGATTTGAACTTATTTTAACCTCTTTTATATCTTCCTCAGTACCAAAGTTCACTGTCTTAACCGGCTCTTCATGCGGCTGTATGGCCCTCTCTTCCTGCTGTAGTAGTCTAGCAAGTTCTCCAGGAACCTTACAATCATCCTCACCTTCGTCTTCGGCTTGGTTGATCGGATTTTTGAAGTCATAACTGGCAATAGCGGAGCTGTTATCAATGGGATCCAGAGTGGATATGGATCTGCATTTTTATACGTGAGTGTGTGTAAGAGAATGGTTGTTTCGATAAAGTGAAAAATAGAAAAGAAAAATAGAGAGCGCAAAATTTGTATGCAAGAAACGTCCAATGCTTTATTAATGGTATATGAAATGACAAATAATAGCCCTCACAAGCAAAACCAATGTGCTTCGGGCAAGGCACAAGGCCTTAAAGTTTTAAATTGTTTATTACAACTCTCAAAACAAGTAAGATAATTACTGCGGAATAAAAGAAACTGGTATAAAGTCCCTAGGTGTCCAGTTACTCAGTCCACCGTTGGTAGTTGGGTAGATCCAGCTGCCAATGTCTGAGTCTTCCTCACTGTCTTCAATGGCATTAATTCCCTGAGTACTGATGTGTAGGGGAGGTCTTCCAGCCCGAGCGTGTCGAACAACCCTTTGAGCCCCTGTAGTAAAGACCAAACCAAATTTGTCAGTTTTGTGAGTGAAATCATGGAGCTGACCCCAATTGGCACACCCACCTTCTTCAAACACGGCCCTGGCATCCTTGAGGGAAGCCATCTTCAAAGGAGGTTTGCTGCTGGTAGTAGTTTCAGTCGATGCTAAGATCTGAGGGACCTCTTCAAAGTTCCGACAAGGAGTTTCTATGAATTCCCCGTCCATCTCTACGTAGCGGAAGGAATTGAGGTGGCTCACCATATACTCCTCTTCACCCTGCACTGTGACAATCTTTCCTTTTACCGGATACTTCAGCATTTGGTGTAGTATGGAAGTAACTGCCTCAGCCTCGTGGATCCAAGGGCAACCCAGCAAACAAGAATATGACGGCCTGATATCCATCACATAGAAGGTGGACCCAAAAGTATGATAACCCACTTTTACAGGGATGTCCACCTCCCCGTGCACCATCTCTTTGATCCGTCAAAAGTCCTTACCACAATGTTACTAGGATTTAGAGTCAAACCCTTGTAATCCAACCGATCTAATGCCTTCTTAGGCAAGACATTCAGCGAAGACCCAGTATCTACCAGCACATGAGCCATAGTGGTGCCCCTGTATTCAATCGAGACATGCAGAGAATCATTATGCTTCCTTCCCTTCGGTGTTAAGTACGCATCTGAAAAACCCAGCCCATTATCAGCAGTCAAGCTGGCCACATAATCTTTGAATTGATCAGCTGAAGTTTCTTGCAGCACATGCACAGTCTCGAGGAATGCAATTAAAGCTTTCGCATGGGCTTCAGAACACAACAGCAAAGACAACATGGATATCTTTGATGGGGTTTGCCCTAGCTGTTCGACCACATTGTAGTCGCTCTTCTTAATTATTTTCAGTATTTCCTCTATCTCTTGCTTAGAGGCTTCCACAATAGTTTTCCTAGGCGCCTCCGTTTGGGAAGGCTCACCTATAACTTCTTTGTCGCGGGTATCAGACGATTCACCGACAGGGGTAATAACTGGAGTAAGAACAGGAGCAGTAGTTGATGTAATAGCAGGAACAGCAGATGGAATAACAATAGGCTTGTTGACAGTCTTAGGGGAAATATCGGGAGAGAAGACCCTTCCACTTTGGGTGATTTTGCTGGTTCCAACAATGTTACCAATATCAGGATCAGCCTCTTCATCTTTCAAATCTTGTTTGATGCCATGATAGTACACATCGGCACCATAATGCCAGGGGACAGCTTTGTCTGAGACATACGGGACAGGACCAAGAACAGTGATTATCAGCGGAGAAATTCTTGGAGCAGATGTAATCCTAACAGGTCTTCTCAAGGAGACCTTGGAAGGATTGTCGGAAATGGTTATAATGGCAATGTCTTCAGATGGGACAACGGGAACCAAATTTTTCTCGAACAAAATTTCTTTGCTGTCCATCAAGCATTGAACACCTGACTTCAGCAAACGGAAACCAGAAGGTAGAAATGAACACATGTGGCAACCTTCACCACAACCCAGAAATAAACCGGCCAACAGCAAATTCTTCTTCACAGTCACGAGAGGAGTAGAAACTTTATCCATCAAGGTCACAAACAAGTCGGTATCAACAACATTAATTCCACGGCCGTGCTTAGGCATGGGAGCAGTTATGACATTGGGCCTCTCCGGAGCATCGAACTCAATTTCCTTGGCTTCAATCAGATCTTGTACCTTATTCCTTAGAGCCCAGTAGTCATTGGTATCGTGGTCAGGACTCTCAGAATGATAGGCACGTCGAGCATTTGGATTATATCGGGGAGATGTGGTATTTGGATTCTTGGGAGCCTCTTTCAAGGTTGCCAAGTTGGATCTCAGCAGATGAGGTAGAACTTCAGCCAATGTCATATTGATTCGGTTAAACTGCCGTAGTGGTCTTTCCATCCTTTGTTGATTGTTGCATTATGGAGAAACTGCAGGCCTAGGTATCATTACGACACTTACTGTCTGACGATGTTCAGCTCTGTTTTGGCCCCTCGGGCTGTAGATGGAACTCGCTTCCTTCTTACCAGTAAAAGGTTTTTTACTGAGCTTGAAGAGGCATCCTTTTGTATCTTGTTGCTTCGAATCCCAGCTTCTAATATTTCTCCAGTTAGAATCAGTTCGGTGAAACCAGCTGACGAGCTGCCGATCAAATGATTGAAAAATGGACCAGATAACGTCCCCAGAAACATATCAACCAACTCCCTATCAGATAAAGGGGTTGAACTCTTCCATCCAAGTCTCTCCATTTCTGTGCATAGTCCTTAAAGCCTTCACTTGCACCCATGGACATATTCTAGAGTTGAGTACGAGTAGGAGCAAGGTCGGCGTTGTATTGATACTGCTTATAAAAAGCAGCAGCCAGATCTTCCCAATTTCGGACATTGGCTCTCTCCAGTTGGTAGAACCATTCAAGTTGAGTCCCTGATAGACTGTCTTGAAATAAGTGAACCCACAAATTTCTATCAGCGGTGTCGGGCTGGATTTTTCTGACATAAGAACAGAGATAGAGTTTTGGGCAGGACACCCCATCATACTTAGCAAAAACTGGAGCTTTGAACTTCTGCGGGATGACTACTCCCGACACCAATCCCAATTCTTCAAAATCCAGCCCAGGTATCCTCTGAACTTCCATGGCACTCAAACGATCTTCCAACTGCTTGTATCTATCCTCAGCAGGAGGATATTGCTCATCATTGTAGTCGGTATCATTGTCAGAAACTAAAGGATTGGGGTCCTTCTCTTATTCTTGATTCTCCCCCTCCTTAGATGAAGAGGTCAGATCAACTTATCGCTTCAGCCACTCTCCAAACCTTCTGCCCATAGTCAGAATATCGGCAGCCTTCTTCTTTTTCTTTTTTTCTCTTTCAGGATGAGGGCTTTCAGATCCTCCTGCCCTTTTGCCAGACTTATGAACATTTGTTGGAACTGGGCGTTTTGTGCCTGAAGGTCCTTAATGCTTTGTTCATAAGACATTTCTGTTGAAATAAACAGCGAAGAAGATGAGAAACCTGTAATGGTACCTGTACATGCAATGTTATGAATGGGATGCGCATGCAATGATTCCAAAGACTTTGGGAAATTTAAATTTGCAAACCAAAATAAACAAAGATTTTATTAGCTGAATTCAAAGTTCGAATGCCTTTTAGGCGTTACAATTAAAAACAAATCTAAAATTATAAAAGACATCAAAATTCCCATGGATTCTTCCTCTTTATGCCGAGATAATCATTGAGTCCTCTTTCTTCCTGGACCTACTTTGTGAGCTCTAAAACCTTCCTCTCCTGAGCATGGAATTGTTCCCTGTAATTATCCCGCTCCTTCATCAGCTGAATCCAAGACCTCTTTAATTCCCCAAGATCAGTGGACATATAAGGATAGAGAACTGTGTAAAGAATACCCCCTTCAATAATAGGTTCCACAACCACTGGTAAAACGGCCACATAGGGCATCATAAGCTTCTGGGCGCGAGCTCATACCCATTGGAGGTAAGGTTCCATAGGAATGGAAGCCTTTGGCCCCAAAGCCTTGGTTCCAGATTTGTTTACCATGCCCCAAGCTTGTATGAACCTCCGGCAATACTCGAGAACATCATCCTCATAATTGAATACAATGCCCTCAATAAGTAACTCATGGGGATCATATCTTCGAGCGTAACCAAATTGTCGCAGAGTTAAACAAGGATTGTAGGTTATGCCCCCTCTGATGCCAAGTAACGGGACATTAGGGTACTCCCCGCAGCGGTCAATAATAGCAATGTTTTCCATAGCTCGGGAACACCAGAGAATATCCATGTGAGCGAGTGACATTATCCTTTCCGACCAACCCAAACCTTCTTCATTATACAGTACGGACTTGGGGAGGTGAGAAATAAACCACCTCGACAGCAATGGCATGCAACACATAAGAACCCCTCTTCTCTTCATGGTACGAGTATGGAGAGCGTGCAAAATATCTCCGAGCAAGGTAGGCACGGGATTGCAACAGAGGAAGATCTTGATAGCATTCACATTTATGAATGAGTCCAGATTAGGGAATAGGACCAACCCATAGATTATAAGAGCCAAAACCTCCTCAAAAGCATGAAAATCCATATCATCCCAAAACAGCTGGGCCTTGTCTATCAGAAACTTGGCTAGAAAACCCTTGACTCCGCTTCTTGTTTCCCAATTGGATACCACGTCGGCCCGTTTCAGATGCAAAGCTGAGGCAATGACTTCTGGCTTAGGAACTTCTTCTAGACATGTGAAGGGCAATTGTTCAAGAATGGGTATATCCAACAGCTGAGAGAATTCTTCTAAGGTAGGCACCAACTGATAATCTGGAAAGGTGAAGTTGTGGTGCTTGGGATTAAAGAGCTGAAAGAGTACACTCATCATCTTTTCATCAAAGTTTGAAGTAACCAGGTTGAGAAGTTGACCATGTCTCTTAGTGAACGGAGAAGTTTCAGAAACCCTTGATACTAGCTCTTTTAGTAGGGAAGGTATCTTCACAAAGCTGATTCGGATAGTGTTTCTACGAACGGAAGCCATGATCTGCAAAACAGAACAAAGATAAATTCCCTTGGTCTTTGAAATGGTTATTGCAATAAGAATGGATTATATGTTATGATGCATGATGTTATGAAAAACCATAGGTATAGCAAACACAATCAAATCACACAAAGTCCTTAGATTTAAGGCTTGCATGAGGTTAAAGGTCATACCCTCTTGAAGTTTAGTTGGTTTCAAACCTGTCTTAAAAAGTAACAGGGTTCTAAGGGATCTCAATATCACAGACCATTCTTTATCGGGCATTGTCTCAGCTCAAGCAATCTTTTCTTACGACCGAAATATCCCGAAATTCTGATCTCAATGAGTGTAGTATTGAGTATCAACCAATCCTCAGTTCTATACCGAGGCCGGCTATCTCACTACTTTCTAATATCCAAGTTTGTTCAACTAAGGTTCTAAGGTCTGTTAGTGCTTCAAGACACCACGCGGCGGCCCCGTATTCTCCTCGTTTCCCCACGAAGGATACTGATACCAACCAAAGTGTCACACCAACACAGCCATCGCTTAAACCATATCGGTCTATGTCGTACAGTCTCCACGATCTATTGTTGTTTACCTAATAGGTGCCCCCAGATCCGGGTGTAGGATCTTCAACAATACCCAAGCAAAAACCCTTAAAGATAAAGCAGGAAAAACAAACAAGAAAGCAATTTAAGAATGACCTAGATCCTAAGGTAAACCCCACTTTATTAATAATCCCCAACAGAGTCACCAGTTCTGTGATACGGTGGCAGAACCGACTGTTAATACTGATTTTCATTTTGTGTTTTTTGTTTGCAAAATGTCACGGGAAGCAAGAGTCGCCACCGACTTTTATTTCATCCAATCATGGAAAAGGAAAAAGAACAGGAAAAACCTTTTTCGAGATTTCTGAGTAAGGGGGGTAGATTATAGAAAGCGAAGGTATTAGCACCCTTTCTATCCATGGTTTTCCATGGGCTCTTAGGTACTTGCTCATCTTTTTAAAATTGCTTGTGTGTGTGCTTGTTTTGAAAATGTTTTACTTCGTCATAACCCTTGTATCAGTCCTCAAAGGTGTGACGAAGTTGTTTTTGAAAATTTGTTTTGAAAGGTGTTTGTGTGAAAAGTTTTGTTGAGCAAGTACTTAAGATTCTACCTACTCAAAAAAATATTGTTCGTTCTCGTTTTTTTTAGACAGTGCTATCCTACTATTAAAGAGTAGGTAGCCCCGTCGTTGGAGTTTTTAAGGGACGTTTGAAAGGGACAAGTACAGTCACCTAAGAAATGGGTTGGAAACTTTAGTAGTAACCCTAGAGTCCTAAAGATCTTTCCGAGGTAACATTTCCAAGGCAATATTCGAATGGGATATTTGATCTTTTAAACAGTAGGGCAACCACTAAAATCTCCTATGCTTAATGAGTGTTTTACCGACGGCAACCAAAGTGGAGTAAACCCTAGGAATTATCATGTGCGAGTGTAATTTTCAGTTAATTTATCTTTGCACAATTAGGTTATCTATCGTTTTAATCTTCAAGCATTCTTTCCATACAATCCTATTAACCATGCATCTAACAGTTTATAGTTTGCGAAAATTAAAAGTGCGGGAAGTTTAAAGGTCCTAGCTATTACAAGGCTTTGGCAGTTACATAATTATCTTGACTGAAAATAAAAATGCGGAATTTAAAACCCTAATTACTATTACAAACTCGGAGCAGTTACAATTATAATAAAAATAATTAAAATGTGCGCAGCGAATTAAATGCGAGAATGGTTAAAAACCCTAAAAATCTAATTGATGAAAATATTTAGGTTATTTTTGAGAAAATAATTAATTAGGTTATGTACAAAATTAACCCTAATTTCTAATTATTTTTAATTATAAAGAGGAATTAAATTTCCCTAAATTAATTAATTAAAGAAAAAATATTTTTTATGAAAGAAAAATGTTTTTTGGTGTTTTCATGATTTTTTTTTTGATTAAATAAAAAAATGATTTTTGATGTTAATTAAAATAATTAAGGAAATAATTAAAAGAATTAAAAATAAAAAGAATAGAAAAGAGAGAAGAATTGGGCCTGTGTTATGCTGAATGGGGGGTGTCTGTTGGAATTCTCCAGGCCCATTAGCCATCCAAGCCCAGTCAGCGCTTGATTCCCTGTGGCGTTGACCTGAGGGTATACCATGGTCCTTGACATGTGGGACATTGGATTGAATGGATGATGAATCCATTGGCTGGATATTGGTAACGCACGGTAGAACGTTTGGACTAGGGGTGCATTGAATCTGCAAGTGAGAATTAAGAAAACAAAGAAATTTGTTGGGACGTGGGATCGAACCCAGGTCCTCTCACTTACCAACAGACGCCCTTTCCAGTTGTGCTACAATGGTTAATTGTTAAAGGAATAATAGTAATACATAATATATAAAACAATTTTAATGAAATTGAAAGAAAATCGCACGCGTTGTATTCAAATAAGCCAATAGGGTGATGACAAATCACCGTCTTCTTCCTTCTGTCTGTCGTCTTAGGTAGGTGACTTATACCTACGGATAACGTCTGTAACTACAAGCCTGTGAATTTCAAAAATCATCAACACGCATGATAAATCAACTATGGCTATACCAATCAATTTGTTTTGACCTCACGAGTACGATGGTATCCTTTGTTTAGGCCAATTTAACCTGTATAACAAAATCCCAAAACGCAAGGACAAACCTTAATAATGGCAAATGCATATCTAGGCATCAAAAATTCAATTGAATCATTCAGTCACGTTGCAAACATATCCATAATCACAAATATATCAATCAAATATTCTAATGATGCATGAATTGATGTAATCGATTTCAAAAAATAGAGCAAACTGTGTGAGTGGTAGCATGCGTTTTT
This sequence comes from Vicia faba, assembly GCA_948472305.1. Classification (NCBI taxonomy): domain Eukaryota; kingdom Viridiplantae; phylum Streptophyta; class Magnoliopsida; order Fabales; family Fabaceae; genus Vicia; species Vicia faba. The sequence goes on along the minus strand of CATIWC010000541.1, from coordinate 84,594 downwards.
GGGTGTGAGAGGACTTGCAAATGATCCAGTTAGCTTCAGAGATGCACCAGGATGCGATTGGCAATGTTAGAATGGCTTGAATTGGCCTGTAGATTAAAATCCGATCCACACTTTTCTTTGAAATTTTGGAGTTTTGTTATTGCTTTTTCACGACTGCCACCCTTGCCTTTTGCCTTGTACTTGTTCATTATATATGCTAGAACGATTTAGGTTTATAAAAACCATATGTATCTTTGCAATTATGGAAGAATTGATTTGATTTCCATGCCATATGCAAACTTGCTATATTGAGCCAAATTATCCCTTTCTTGTACCAATCAGCCCTGATTCGATTTGGCCTTGATATTTCAGCATATTTTGATTGCAATCCTGTCAAAAATCATATCAAAACATATCTTTGTTATTATTTACCAATTATTTGATTTAATTCAATTTTTAATTAATAAAAAATCAAAATAAAATGGAAAATGAAGAAAATAACATGTGGATAAGTAATTGGGTCGTGGGCCATGTTATAAGTGAGGTGCAATCATGAAATGCTAGGCCCATTTGGTAAAAAAATGCATTTTTAAGCATATTTGACTTTTGGCAATTTTGCAAAAAAAGGTCAACTTTGACAAGGCATATCTCTTCCAATTTTAACCCTAGAGAGGTGTTCTTGGACTTTTTAGAAATATTAGGATGTCCACTAAGCAACCCTTTTGGTCTCATTTCAATTGGGTCTTCCATGTTCATGTAAAAAGCTTTGACCCAAAAGGTGTTTTTGTTGACTTTTCAAAAAGACCTATAATGTAGAAATTCATATCTTTTTGTGAGTGCATATTTTGAACTTTAGGGATGAATATGAATTGTAGGGAATTGCATCCTCTTCAAAATGAGACTTGGATGGAAAATTTCTAATAAAATATGAAGAAGTTATGCCTGGTCAACATTTGGTTGACTTTTCCTAAGAAACCCTAATTTAGCAACTTTTGGATTTTGATGAATTTGGGGCATTCCTTGAGGAATCATGATCAACCCTTGATCAAATGATGGATATCACTTCAAAATATTGATGTTGACTAAAAATCTTGAAGTTTTACTGTATGTGGGCCACAATTGACTTTTGACCTAATACAATCGATTCTCAAGCATCTGAGCAGTTGACTGAGCAAACTTCTTGTGCAGTGCTTGAAATTTGACATGGAGGGTATTGAGAACATATTAGGACCATGGAGAGCATATTAGGTATTTTGAGTTCACCTGTCTTAATGAAAATGGAAACCCTAATTTGAGAGACACTGCCTTAGAAGAGAGTTTGTCTGGTCAACTCTTGGCAAACTTGAGCAAATTGAGGATCTCTAGGAGTATGTATTGAGTAAAATGAGAGGGAAAATTTTGGGGTACAACACAATCATAAACCCTCACAAACCTTAATTTCTCATACCAAGATTGATGAAGGAATGCATTGAATAACCCTTGATTGAAGAGGAAATCCTCACATCCATAGAAACCCTAATTCCATATTTCATTGTTTGACGAAGAACCAAAAAAATTAGAAGAACCATACTTTATTTAATATATACACCTTAACCAATGTGAAACCCTAACATTGCACAACCACTGAACTTTTTACCCCGGGTGCTTTTTGTTCGATAAAATGCATGATATGCAAATGTCCTAATGAAAGAATGCAAATAAATGCAAAGTCTAAGCTAGATAAAAAAAGATAGGAGGAAAGTTTTTGGGGTGCAACATAGTGGTGAATTCGGCAAGCATTTTCAGACACAGAGCTCAAACAAATAATCCACCAAGCTGACCAAAATAACCTGATTCGAGTTCAACCAAAAAGGCTCAGAGTGGACTCAAGGTAGTGTGCAGAAAGCAGTATGATACGATGGCCCAAAGACTCTAGATCCAAACATTATTTTCATTCATTTTTCACTTTTTAGAATTAAAATAAAAAACAAAATAATTTAATTCAAATAAAAAAAATAAAATGAAAAGGATCAACCAATCAGAGGCTAACACCTCATAATTTTGAATCAAATTTTTTGCGTAAAACCAGACACCACCACCTCTTCTTCTCAGGTGAACATCACCACCATACCGAATATGGTTACAGTGGTGCCACCCACAAAATTTAAAAACAATTACATTACTCCAAATTAAATTCAACGTTGAACATGAATATGGAACAAGATTTCAATTAATCAAACTTAAAATCACTCAAGCATTTAAAATACAGAAAAATCCTAACTCAGAGATATCAAAATTAAGTTCCAATGATCAACAACCAATGCCTATTTTCATAGGGATTCAGCTCATGATATCAATGCCAAGCAACTCGTATCAAGAATGATTCCAAATGATGCTCAAGAGTAGGAGATCAATTTTTCATAAACCTTACCTATCAGAGTGTGTCTGATGCACCTTCTCAACCATTGATTTAAAGAGAAAGTGATAGAATAAGCTTGAATGATGCTTGAGGATGAAGAATACATGCTCACTTTTCTTTGAAACTTTCTCAAACCCTCCAACCAAGTCAACTTATCTAATAAAGAAGATGAAGTTGGATAACTCTTAATGGTGGTTACACATGAAGATTAGTGCATACAGTAGCACACTCTTGATGTATAAATGTAGAATCAATTATCAAACCTCTAAAAGCTTGAGAGAAATGAGAGATTTTAAGAAATGAAATTGAGAGAAAATGGAGTTTGTGTGATATGTGAATAGTGGCTGCTGAGCAAAATGGATGAAGTTGTCTCTTATAGTAGATTCATTTAGGGTTGGATAAAGGTTTGGTGCGGATCAAAAGGCTTGAGAAGGGGCAATTTGGTCAGGAATTGATTATGGCTAAAAATGAACTAAGAAACAAATTTGAGTTAAGGGAATAATGGTAAAGTTTGCAACAATTTTGTAGGGTTGGATAGAATTGGTTTGGGTGAGAATGATGAGCTTCCAAGTGCAAACTTCATTAGCAGACTTAAATTAAAAAAATGCAAATTTCGTTTTTGGTTAGTTTGGATGAAATGGTGTGTTATGCACCCCATGTGTGTTTGGTCAAATTAGGCAATGCTTGGGGGATGATTTGCACCAGGTTGGGCCAGACATGCAATGGAAAGTACAAGGCATGATGTGTGCACAAACTTGGTACGATTTTTGGGCTAATTTGCAAAGTTGCACATGGATAGATTTTGATGAGAATTACTTGTTTTTGTTGGACAAAAAGATGACATTATGGACTAAAAATGCAATCCTTTTAATAACCTGGATTAGATAGGAAAACATGAGGCTTTTGGTACAAAACTTTAGGAAATTTGAAAATAAGTTTTTGGACCTCGTACAAGTGAATTGCAGCATGCACGAGTGTAACTTTGTACCAATTGTTCATGATGTATCATGGACTAAAATGCACAAAATTGGTACCAAAGGAAAGATAGTACATACAGGTACAATTTTGATGTACAAACCACTTTAAGATAATGCCTACAAACTTAAATAAATTAATTCCAAAATTGTGCCACAAAGCTGATTCAAACACTTAGAAAATTTCCTAATTATTTTACCATATTACACAAACTGAATCCTTCTCTTTACCTCCAAATTTATACCACTTGGAGATTTATTTTTGAATCAAAATTTCTACCATGGTATAGTATCAAACATCAACTTCAATTGTAGCCCCTATTTGCCCATTTTGGATGCTTGGATTGATCACAATAAGTTTGGAAAGTTGACCATATGAACATGGATTTTTTACACTTAGAAAATATTCTACTTTCTTCAATTTGCACATTTTCTAACTTTTCTTGATTTTTCATGATTTTATTTGATAATCATCAACCAAATTCCCCAATTCTTGAACTTTTGACTTGAGATGTTCACTATGACCAAGAAACCCTAAAGTCAAACTTTGAATTTTAGGCATTTTGTTTACTTTCTTCAACTGAAACAATCCACTTAAAATCAAATGAAACCCTTGGAGCATGATGCAATGCTTAGCAATTTGAATCACTTTGAATATTGTTGTGCCCCAAAATTTTCCCTCCCCTTTCTCAAGATACTTCTCACAAAGATCTTGAATGATTCAAGCTTGCACAAGTATCGACTAGGTCAAGTCATCTCCTCAATACTGATTCCTCAAATTAGGGATTAAGTTTGCACAAGGATAGTTAGACTTCTAATATTTAAAATGACTTTCATGGATCATTATGGACCCTCAAGATTGCTCCTGTCAAGTTTCAAGTCTTGGATCACAAAATTGCCCAATCAATTGATCAGATGGTCTGAAATCAGCTGTATTGTAAAAAAAAAGTCAATTGTACACTGAAAAGTTAAACTTTGAATTTTTGATAAAATTGTAGTTTCAAAGATCACATTTCACCAAGATATTCAAAAAAATATGAAATTTGATCATCAAGAAATCAAGAGGGTCAAAAGTCATTTTGAAAAGTCAAACTTTGCAAGACTTAGAAATTTTTCTAAGTGTTTTGTATACATGTTAATTTCATTATTTCATGACATCTTTTCACCACAATTTAAGACAATTCAAGTTGTTACAAGCTTTCAAGTAAACCACAAAGCTGCATTTTAAGTTAAAACTGCAAGTCACAAATCCTAATCTTTGTCTTGTTTGAACTTTTCTCTTTGTCTCAATCTTCAAAACTTTGCCATTATGTTGTTTACAAGTATACCTTGTCTTTATTACAAGCTGCATAAATATGTCCACAAAACCAGACTTGTATCATGCTACAAATATTTCTGTCTAGAAAATCCCCAAAAATAGATATGTTTCCAAGTCCAAGCCTGTTGTTACTAGCCCAAAACCATGTCAAAAAACAATTTGTTGTCCTGTACAAAGGCATCCCTGCACCAATCTGCCACTCCACTCGAAAACTGCTACAAAATAGTCCTGCTATGCTACCTCTAACCCTGCCCAAACCTGCACTATACCAGTCTCATATTTGTACAAAATTAGCACATAAGAGCTGCATCTAAAAAGCAATGAAACAACGTGCCCAAACAATTCAAAAACTTATCTATTTCCCTCCCAAATTTCAGCCAATTTCATCTATAAATAAGTTGATTCACAACACACAAAGGGAGGGAGTTTTTGGAGAAAAAGAGAGGTTTTGTTGAAAGAGAATGACAAAGAAATCTGAAAAATATAACAAAACTTTTTGTAACCTCTTCTCATATTCAGCTCTATCTTCACTCATAAAAACAAAACCTCAACCCATTGTTCCACCTTGCAAGCTTTCCCATAAACCAATTATCCAAACACTTCATATCACATAGAGATTATTCAAACACAAGAATAGTTTATGTAATTCCATTATCATTACCTTCTAAACACAAACCAAAAAACAGTACTATACAACTTAACTTGGTTGGAGTGATTCAGCAGCTTTCAATATAAGGGTTGGAGCAACTTCTTGGAGGTTCACTGAAGCCATTCTAATCATCACAGCATCTTGAAAGGTGTTCAGACTCAAAACACAAATTGCAGTCTCAAGGTAAGTCTTCTTGACCTTGAATTTTTCATACACGCATCATTATTGTTTCACTTGTGAAGATAGAATGTAGTAGTCATTACCCTTGAAGCTAACCATTTGCTAGCTTTTCATTTTTGTCAATCATATGTTAAGAACTTACCTGTACATACAATAGAACAATGCTAAAGGCAAAAAACAGCAGCATGAGTCGATGCATACTCACATGATTCGACTCACTTTAGTTACAAAGTAGGGTATGAGTCGATATAAGGCCTTATGCATCGATGCATACTGTTATCCAGGCACAATACATAGATACAAAAGGTGTATGAGTCGACACAAAACATGAATGTGTCGACACAAACAAGAAATGAGTCGACATATACCATTATGTATCGACTCATACTGAGTTGATTTTGATTTTCCATAAACAAGAAGTGTTATGTATCGATGCGTAAATGCATGTGTCAATACATAAAAGTTAAAAAAAAACAATTTTCCTTTATTTTTACATTTTCATTGCTATTCATTTATTTAATATGGTTGTAATAATTTAATTAGGCTTCTACTTCGTCTCCATTTGTAAATTGTACCCCCATCCCCCAAATGATGTAATAGCGTAGGATTTTAATTTCTGCAATTTATCACTTTAATATAATTGTTAGTAATTAGGGTGTGTATGGCAAGATAAAATCAACCATTAGAAAACCCTAATCTCAAAGACAAAAATGCATGCAATCAAACACCTTTCACACGCGTACCTCTAGAGTAACCTCACTTATTCCCTATGAATAAATAGTCATGTCCCTCGAATTTGGGACGCTTTAGCAAAGACCCTCGATAAAAAAGATCGTAGTCCCTCGATGATCCTTCGACGTCACCTTCGGTAAAATGATCTTAGTCCCTTACGACAATTGCTAAAGCGTCTCATAGGTTGCCTTCTATGACTATACAACGACCTGCGCCCGTCCCTTCATATCCAATGATAGGGCTTCTTATTAATCAATGGTAAGATAGTAACATCTAAAGGAGGAGGAAAAGAACTAAGACCCTTTTGAGTAGGTAGAACGTTCATAGTTGCTTGCTCACAACCATTTCTAAAACATATTTCAAAAACACACCAACGCTTTCAAAACGAAATATTTTCAAAAGTCAACACTTTGTATACATTCTTATAGAGACGAGAATCATTACAAAGTTAGCCTAAACAAAGGAACTTTTCAAAAATACTTTCAAAACCAATCACAAACACATTTTCAAACAAAACCTTTCAAAAGTGAGCTAACAACTAAGAGCCTGTAGATAACTATGGATGAAAAGGGTGCTAACACCTTCCCTTTTCATAACCTATCCCCTGAACTCAAGAAAATATCTCAAAAGGTATTTCCTGTTCTTTTCACCCTTTCCTTTATTGGATAAAATAAAAGTCGGTGGCGACTCTTGCTATCCGCAACAATTACGATAAAACCAAAAAAGTTAGTTCTCCCACCGTATTATAGAACTGGAGACTCTGCTAGGGAATTACTTAAAAAAGAGGGGTTACCTTAAGAGTTAGATTATTGTTGTGGTTGTCTTTGAGTAGATGGTGGATTGGAGATCAAAATAGCATTGACGAATTGGCGGTGGTCCTTCTTGACATGGCCTCTTGACCTATATACGGCATTAGTTTCCTTTTTCCCAGTAAAGGGATTTTCACAATGTTTGATGTAGAGGCAGAAGCCATGGGAATTCCTTAAGGTAACCCCTCTTTTTTAAGTAATTCCCCAGCAGAGTCGCCAGTTCTATAATACGGTGGGAGAACTGGCTTTTTTAGTTTTATCGCAAATATTGTAGTTAGCAAGAGTCATCACTGACTTTTCTTTTATCCAATAATTAGGAAAGTTGAAAAGGTAAGTTATGAAAAGGGAAGGTGTTAGAACCCTTTTCATCCGTAGGCATCTACGGGCTATTAATTTTTTAGCTCACTTTTAAAACTTTCTTTGTGTGTGTGTGTGTGATTTGTTTGAAAATATTTTGAAATGCCAATTTAAGGCTAACTTTATAATAATCCTTGAGTCGGTCCTCAAGAATGTATACAAAGTGTTTTTTAAAATATTTGTTTGAAAGTGTAGTGTGGAAAATGTTTTGTTTGTGAGCAAGCATTCAAGATTCTTACCCACTAAGTATGCTTTTTCTTATTCATTTAATTCTCCTTTGGAGATAGTATTATCCATGCCATTAGTTGGTAGGTAATCTTATATGTTGGATGTGAAGGGACAGACGTAGGATCATCGTATGGTCATCAAAGACAACATGTAAGGATACTTTAGCAATTGTATTGAAGGGACTATCATCATTTTGCTCATAGGGTCACCAAGGGACTATATTATTTTGAAGGCAACTCGAAGGGTTATCGAGGGACTATGATCTTTATTTGAAAGGGACCATGATGATATTGTTGAATTGAGGGTCTTTTGCTAAAGTATCCCCACTTTCGAGGGACATGACCAATATCATCGTAAGGCAACAAAGAGAAGTTACCCTAGAAGTGAAGTGTGCAAATTGTATTAGTTTCAGTTATTTAGTCTTGAATTAGGGTTTTCTAGATTTTCTTTTAGTCTTGCCATACAAACCCTATTTTACTAACAATTAAATATGTACAGAAAATTAAAGTGAGAAATATAAAGTTCCTACACTATTACATGGCTTTGGGGCAGATACATAATAGGAAAAAGATGCTAGAAAATAAATCTACGCTATTACATCAGAGAGTGCGACCTATACATTTGATCTATGAAATTAAATAGAAAAAGGAAATAAGAAAAATGTTAGAAAACTCTTTAAATGCAAAAAAAATTCTATGTGTTAGAAAATATATTTTTGGTGTTTTTGGAAAAGGATTTAGGGTTAGGGATGATAATTAAAACCTAATAACTAATTAATTAAGTTAATAAAAAAAACCTAATTAGAAACCCTAATGTCTAATTAATTAAGAGGAATTATTTGGCTAAAACCCTAAAACTAATTAATTTTAATTAAAGCCTAAAGTCTAATTAATTAATTAATTAAAAGTCAAACCCTAATTCAAGTTAATTAAAAAAACATAAGCCTAATTTGGTTAAGGGTTAATGTTTAATGATTTAATGTTAATTAGATAAAAGTAATAAGAAAATGGAATAAAAACTAGGGTTAGTAAAATAAAAACCAAAATGCATGGGGTGGGAGTTGAACCCCTCCCTCAGTCTCAAATAATGTGCTGCTTTCCACTAGGCCATGCGCTACGTTTGTGATTGAGAAAGGGAAATCAATCTATTATAAACCTACACATTATCCTGAAAAAACAAAAGAAATTTGACAAGAGGAGGGATATAACCCACACCCTTATGGTTAACAGTCATCATCCTTACCACTCGTCCATCAGTTGTTACACGTTCATATTACCAGTATCATTTAATATGTAATAAAACTTAATTCAAAAACGCATAAATTAAACAAAATTAAATACGCGCGTTTTAGTGGGGTCTGGTGTTTTGAATGGACAAATGGGAGAACGTCACGCCTAGGTCGCCTGAGTCAAGAGGGTCAAACCACCGTGGAGGGTGGTCAACTTCATCTTCTCCGGTGAGGATATTTTGAAAACCTGCTATATTCGATCAAAAAATAAAAACCAATAACCTAGACTGAGTATTTGGCATGCTAGGAATCCAATGGCGCTATTATTTTTGTCTGAAAGTACCTGTATCTAGGGTTTCGAATCTTTGAGAGCTTCTAAACCTAACAATGGTGAATGGTTGTTCCTGCACGAAAGCTTGCAAATGATGATTATAAACAAGTCTAAACATCATTATAAATAGGTATATGTGCATAGAATCAATCAACAATGCATGGATTATGAGTTTGAATTCAAGAAAGTTCAACAAATCGGTGATACTTGGTTGTGATGATCTAGGATGCTACGAGCTTCAGTAGTGATTGGGATGAACTCTTGAGAACCTCAGGAGTGTAATAGAATGCTTAGAATGGATTGATAAAGGCTGCACACAAGGGTTTGAGTTTGCCCTAGTTTTTTAAAATTTTGAGATTTTTAGGATTGCTTCTTGGAGGAAGCATGCGTGTCTTTAGCTTGTTGAATGCTTCTTGTATTTATAATGGAAGAATTAGGTCCACAAAAGTGGACAATATCTTATGCATTCATGGTGTAATATATGATTTGAATTTTGCATGAAAAGTTTCTTTTTTAAGCTCAATCTTGTGCCAATTAGCCTCACACAGTTTTGGCAAGTTGTCATGAGCTTTTTGGGCCTCCAATATGATCAAAACAAAAGTCCACAAGCCTAAGTCTAGTGCTTTCACATTTTATTTGATTTAATTTGCATTTAAATGAATAAAATCCAAATAAAAGAAATAAAAATCATAAAAAAATATGTGAATGGATTTAGAGGTCTAATATGAGGTCGTGAAAACGTTTGAACCTAAAAACTTAGGCCCATTAGCCCAAAAATTCAACTTTGCTCAAAGTGGACTTCATGCATTTTCTCAAAATTGCTCAACTTGCATCAATCATAACTCTCTCATTTTTTGTCATATGAAGGTGATCTTGAACTTTTTGGAAACCTTAAGTTGTCTCCTACAACTTTCATGTTGGTAATTTTTTCATTTGAAGTATTTATCATTTTGTAAATTGCTTTGACAAAAATGGTCTTTTTGTTGACTTTCAAAATGACCTGTAATGTTTTGGCTCATATCTCTTAAATGAAGCATTTTTGGCCTTGAGCTTAGAGAGACAAAGTTGTAGAGAATTAAATTTCCTTTAAGACAGGCTTTGGTTGAGGAATTTCTATGAAGTATGTGAAAGTTGTGCTTGGTCAAAGTTCAGTTGACTTCTCCTTAAGAAAACCCTAATTTAGTAACTTTAACTTTTGATAAATCTTGAGTTTTCTTGAGGAATCATGGTCAATCCTTGATTGAATGATGAATATGACTTCAAAATCTTGGTGTTCACCAAAAATCATGAGATTTGACAATCAATTGGTCAAAGTTAACTTTTTGTCTAATACAACTGATTTTCAATCATCTGACTAATTGACTGAGCAAACTTGTGATGTAAGGCTTGAAATTTGGTATGAGGATTCTTTGAAGCATGTGGGATACCATGAAATCCACTTGAGGCATTAGAAACACAATTTCCTTTGAGAGAAACAAAACCCTAGTTGTAGGTCAATTGTTTAGGAGGAGAGTCCATCTGATCAATCTTTGATAAGTCTTGAGCAATTGAGACCTTGATGAGCATGAGGATGTGTATTGAATTAATTTGTCTTGAAAATGGGAGGGAAATTTTGGGGTACAACACCAGAAGAGAACTGTACTTTTGCAATGATGCACCAAACTGGATTTGGGCTTTACACCAACGTTAGTAGGGATAATAGAATAATATCAACTTCATGGCTTGAAAGGTGGAATAGATAGCAGGGTTTCTAACATTGGTAAGGTCACTGGGAGACGTTGATCAGGTGATTGGAAAGTGTGAGGCTGCTCACGAATTTTACCTAAGGCTGCTTACCTATGGACTCACGAGGTTGCTCATGCTTCCTAGGGATGCCTACAAATGGGCAATGGATGAGGTTGCGTGAGGCTTCTTACGTCTTTCATGAAATGAAGATAAGAAAATGTGTGATGTTGCTCACGTATTGGATGGTTATACGTAAGGATTCTTGGACGGTTGTACGTAAGGCTGCTTATGATTCAGCTTGACGAAGAATGCTTTGTACAACAGACTCACTAAGAGGAATAGTCAAAGAGATGTCGGAGATTGTACTTTGATTAAAAAAAGTGACTCCTTTGGAAATTGACTCTGTATTTTTATGGGAAGTCCTAAGTCTTGATTTATGATATGTCATGTATGTATGTAAATGCATGCGTTAATGCGTAGAATGACTGACCGATACATGAAATGTGTGGCTTCGATATATATCAATGGATATTAAACTTTTTATGCACCCATGAGAATTGGGCTTAAGGGTAGACACCAAGTGATATTGGGCTCTTGTTTAGATCCATACTATCGGAATTCGTCAGCAGGATGAGATGATAGGTACATCTTGATTCTAGAGCGCAACGACATGATTAATGCATGATAATGACTTATGCAGATTCATATACTTTTGACTGATGCAGACGGTTAAGACGTAGAGAGGTTGCCTATGCAACAAGGTTTCTTGTCACATGATGGTTGGATGTTATGCTAATATGATTTCTCTATACTCTATTTGAACTAGAAGACTGCTGATGTAGGAGAAGGATCCACTGGGGGATCGTGAAAGTATGCAGAGAGCTTACCCCTTTGTGGAATGTCTAGCCCCAATATGTCAGGTCTTAGAAGATATTCTCCTTGATATGAGCTTGGAAATAGTTTGATCATAGTCTGAATGACCCCATTATTTTTCACTTTGAAACAATATGCCCTCAATCTCCAGAAATTGGAGGAGGTACTCTTGGATCTCCATGGTGAATCACCCCGAGCATTAGAATCTTGCAGAGTTTGTATCTAAAGTTTATTGAAGGAGAACTTGAACCCTACACTTCGTAAGATGAACGTTGCTATATACTGCCCCAATATTTGCGTCTCAAAGTATGCCCCTTTATTATTAGGGCCTTGAGAAGTTGTCAAAAGAGGAAACTGAGTCCTACCATGTTGTGATATGAACTTGATTTAGGAATGCCCCTTTGAAAGGTATGCCCCTGATTTGGATGACACTTTGAAATTTGATCCGAGTTAATTGAATTTTAGAATGATCACCCTTTGTCAATGGGATATTCACGCGATATGCCCTATGATCACTAGTATTGCTTATGACCATAAGTTTCTTCCTTAGATGCTCTGCCCCTAGTTAGGAGCTTCCTGGAAAGGATCACTTATGATTAAACCAATTTTGAGATCTCCTTGATGCTAAGTATTGATTCGTAGATAAAATTGTACAATTTGAAAAGTAATCATGTTTACTGCACATGCAGGTTTTGAAATCGAAGTTTGTTATGGAATAGAAATGGATGATTAGAAATGGATATTCCAAGAAGTGAAGTGGTTAGTAATGATTTTAACAAACATAGGAGTCAATTTAGCACAAATTTTGTCAAGTATGCTTTCATAGTTAACCTTGCTTCAATTAGGACTTTTGAAGGTTGTAACGTGGTTGTGGTTCGTGGTTTAAGAAACAAAGGATATAAGGCTTAAAATTTATTTATCCCACCTCATTCTCCTTGATGTTCTATGATCCTAAATCCAATTAATGCAACATGTAATATGGTGGGAGAACTGACTTGGGTGTTTTGTGTTTGATCGCAATTGTTGCGGATAGCAAGAGTCGCCACCGACTTTTCTTTTACCCAATAAGGAAAGGTTGAAAAGAACAGGAAAGATTTTTTGAGATTATTTCTTGAGTTAGGGGGCTAGGTTATGAAAAGGGAAGGTATTAGCACCCTTTTCAAACATAGTTATCTACGGGCTCTTAGTTACTTGCTAGATCACTTGCTTTTCGTTTGAAAATGTGCTTGTTGTGTGGGTTTTGAAAGTATTTTGAAAAAGTCTTTGTAATGGTTCTCGTTTCTATAAGAACGCGTACAAAGTGTTGTTTTGAAAATAGTTCATAGAGGTGTTTGTGGAATGTGTTTTTGGAAGTGATTTTGAAAAGTGTCTTTGTAATGGTTCTCGTTTCTATAAGAACGCGTACAAAGTGTTTTGTCTTTTGAAAATGTTTCAAAGTGAAAGTGTGGGTGTATAAAATGTTTTTGTTGTGAGCAAGCGAACAACTAGGAGAAACCTACCTACTCAAAAGCTCTTAATTTTATTTTCCCCATCCTTTAGATGTTGTTATCTTACCATTGATTTGGCAAGAAGCCCCATCGTTGGATGTGAAGGGACAGGCGTGGGACGTTTGTATAGTCATAGAAGACAACCTATGGGATTTTTTAGCAATGTCGTTTAGGAACTAGATTGTTTACCGAAGGTAACATTAAGGGTTATCAAGGGACTACGATCTTTTATCGAGGGTCTTTTCTAAAATGCTCATATTCGAGGGACATGACTATTTTTCCGAGGCAACAAGTGAGATTACCCTAAGGGTGCATGTGTGAATAGTGTGTTTGATTTGCATGCATTTTGTCTTTGAACTTTAGGTTATCTACTTGTTGGTTTTTATCTTGCCATACATCCTAATTACTAGCATTTATACAAAAGTAATAAACATGAAGAAAAATAAATCCTACATTATTACAACCATATTGAATAGCATGAAAAAATAAAGACAAAATAAAATAAATAAAGGAAAAATGGGATTTTTGATTTGGGCAGCATAACCCTTCGATTCTGCTTCTCTGGCTCTCTTCGATTTGGGCCTGGAGTCAGTGAGGTCATGCCTTTCGATTTGGGCTTAGCCTGAGACATGAGATGCAGCCTTCGATTCTGCCTTTCTGCCTCCTTCGATTGGGGCCTAGAATCAGCATGACCATCCTTCTGGCTGCCTCTTTCGTTCAGCATAGAGTGCCCTTTTCACCTTAAGTCCTTTACTGCCTCCTTCGATTGGGCCTGGAGTCAGTGAGGAAGTCCAAGGCTTCTTTTCATACTTCCTTCCTCATGTTTCTTTCGTTTGAGATTTTAAATGGCAACATGGCCTGAGTCCATGCTAGCATTATCTTGTGGTCAGGTTAATTCTTAAAGCATATTTAATAACTCAAGAAACAAAACCAAAAGGATTAGCCATGAAAACAAAATAAAATGGTGGAAACAAAAAGAAGAACAATGGTATGTATATGTTTGAAACGAAAATAAAGTTTATTCACATGTTATGCTAGAAACGAAAGGTTCAAGGTTAAGAGTGACTTACCTTGCTTGAAGCTGGGTGTGTGAGTTATACCTTGAGTGGCTTCCTAGATGCTTCTGGATTCGAGGGAAATAAATGAAGGTGACGTTTCTAATGATGGATTCGAAGGAGAAGAATAAGTGTGATGTTCTTTCTTCTGGATTCGAAGGAAAACAAAGTGTGGGGAATTGCTTCAGATTCGAAAGAAGAAAGTGTTTAGATTATGGGCTTGTGTTTGAAAATATGTTTAAGTGTTTAAGAGTTTTTGAGTTTTTTGAGAGTTTGATGATTCGTTCCACCCACAAGTCTCTGGATGTGTTGTCCATCCCCTTTATACATATTATGGGGCCTCTTATTTATAGGCAAAGCTGGCTGGAGTTTTTGAGGGAAAACAAAATAATTTGAACAATTTGAGTAAACTGCTTTTGTAGCTTTCGAGGGGCAGTATTCGTATGCCATTTTGGTGCAAGAAATGAGGCAGTGTTATAGGACTGCTGTGCAATAGTTTTGGAGTTTTTTGGCCAGTGTATCAGGCCTGAACTGGGCAGTGCATGGGACTGGGTCAGCAAGTACCTTTGGGCATCTCAACCTTTTGTTTTGACCCCTTAGCCCTATCCTTCGACCAGACTCCTCAACAACATTTCCTTTTTTTCAAATCAAAGTATCCTTCAAAGGGCTCAGATGGGTATCCTTCGACCAAGCCTTTTGTGGGTTCCTTCGAATGGTCCAAATACATGCTCTTGGAGTAGACCAACAAAACATGTCATTCGATTGGGACATCTAGACATGTCTGGCAAGTCCTTCGAATGTGCCACTGTGATCGGTGGATCTGGAACTGACTATTTAACGCTGGTTCACGAAATGTCGCGGAAGCAAGAGTCGCCACCGTCTTTTATTTTCTCCAATAGGAAAGGACAAAAGCACAGAAAAATTCCTTAAAGAGATTGCTCTCGGTTCGGGAGGTAGGTTATAGAAAGGGAAGGTGTTAGCACCCTTTCTATCCATGGTTATCCATGGGCTCTTAGATACTTGCTCATTTGTGTTTTCAAAATTGTTTTGCTTTTCAATGTGGGTTTAAAAAGATTCTTTGAAAAATTTCAGATCGACTCGTACGTCAGAGTGTTTGAAAAGTTTGCTTTGAAAGCTTTTAAAAATGTGTCAGTGTGAAAAGATTTATGTTTGTTTTTGAAGAGAGCAAGTATCTACGAGAACCTACCTACCCTAAGGAATTTGTCTGTGTAAATGTCCTTTAAAGTAGTGCCATCCCACCATTGAGAGGTAGGTAGCACCACCGTTGGAGGTGTTCGGGTCAATTCGATATTCGGGACGTGGTGATCACCAGAGCAATGGGAAGACACCTTAGAAGCTACCCTCATGCCAGGTTCCCGGATCATGAGGACTTACTAAGACGTTTTCTACTCGACGACCACCTTTCGAAAGGCAACAGTGAGGCGTACCCTAGGGGTGGTGTGTGCGAATTGTGTGTCATGTTTCAAGTATTTTTTGTCTTGTCATGTTTGTCGTGTTCTACGCTTGATTTTAATTTAAGTCCATTCATTCTTGCATGCATATTAAGAGATATAAAATTTGCGAGGAAATAAATCTAAGACTATTACAAAGGCGCGGGTCCACATCGCCAAAATTAAACCGGACCCGATTTAGCGGAAAAAATAAATAATGCGAAGAAATAAAGTGCGACAAGTAAATTACAACGCTTTGGGACAATTACATAAATATTTAAACGATTATAAGATAAATGCGCGAAACAAGGAAGTTAAAATAAAAATAGGGCGTTGGACCCTTTTACGAACAATTAAAAGCTAATGAGAATTAAAAATTAAATGATTAAATGCTTTTTTTTGGTATTTTGTGTTTTTTAGATTTAATGAAAAAAAAGAAATTAATTAAAATTAAATTAGACGGCAAACCCTAATTCTAATATTTTTTAAGTTTATTGTAAAGAATTAAAATGTGACCTAAATTAAACCTAATTCATTTATGTACAATTTACTTATAAAAATAAAATAATAAATAGATAGTATTGTGAGAAATAAAAATTAAAAAAAGGAAAATCAACAAGGATATTAAATCTAATTCTACATGTTTTTTTGGATTTTTATTAAAAAAGGAATTAGAATTAAAACCTAATTACACTAGTTTATTTACATGCTAGTTTATTTATGAAAATAATTGTAATAAATAAATATTATATTTTTCTGTATTTTTGCATTTTTCTTAATGTTTTAGGTATTTTGTAAAAAAAAAAAAATAAATTAATTAATGAAAGCAATAAAATAAATAATATAATAATTAAAACAATAAAAAAAGAAGAGAAAATCAAACCAGGGTGGGGTGTTGCCCCAAGTAAGGAGGTTCAAATTTAATAGGCCTGGCCCAATTGAATTTCAGTCTTCGTTGACCTTTTGTATCCAGTATGACACGTTGACTGGTCTAGGGTATGTTCCTTGAACTTAAGCCTTTGATTTGATCATGTGGAACGCGTGTATGGTGAGATATTGATGATGTATGGTGTACCTGTGTCACTGAAGCGCATAGGAATTGAGAATGAAAAATAATATTGAGTTTGTTCAGACCTGGGATTTGAACCCAGGTCTTTGAAGTCACAAGCGTTGTCCCCTGGCCAGCTGAGCTAAGCGAGTTTAATTAACATATAATATAATACAATTAATATGAAAGAAAAGTGGATTCACGCTTGGAACGCGCGCCAAAATTTGAAACGACCACTCAGATGATGACATGTATTCATCTTCTTCATGTTTCTTCTTGCCTGAAAAAAATAACAACGTTTAACGGGGGTTTTGAACCCCCTCAATATACGCGTATTTCCAGAATAGCGATTAGGTCATGGATACATATAAATTGAGCGCGAGCATCTTGTCTTCTTCGTCTCAACCTGTAGATTTCAATCATAGCATTTATTCGTCCTAATTTTACAAGAATTGAGAATGCCCAATTTAGGAGTTTCGGAACCCTAGGTCTCTCTAATGGCGAATTGGCATATG
Source organism: Vicia faba (assembly GCA_948472305.1). Lineage (NCBI taxonomy): Eukaryota > Viridiplantae > Streptophyta > Magnoliopsida > Fabales > Fabaceae > Vicia > Vicia faba. The sequence goes on along the minus strand of CATIWC010000541.1, from coordinate 67,257 downwards.
TGGCTCAAAAACACAATCAAATATATTGGTTAGCACAGAAACATCATGACAAACAATGATCTACAAAGAAAAATGCAAGAGAATGCTTAAATCGTGCTATGCAATTTCAATATGTTCTTGATACGGTTTGAGTTCCAGATACCAGTTCAAGGCGTTTGAGTTAATGCCAATGGTTGGAATATGTCCAGGAATTCACAAGGAAGCTTTTGCAAAAGGAATGGAGCCTCGAATCAGTCTCTAGGGTGGATTTCAGAATTGGATTTTTTGAGAAATTTTGCAAGTTTTTAATGCTTGTTCATGCGCAGCTTTTTAGTCCTGGATGATTAGGGTTATGTTCTGATCATATATGGAGCATGTTAGGTCAAGAAAATTGTACAAAATCTTATGCATTGATGATTTCATATATTTGATTTTGGCAAATCTTCTTCATATCTTTTTTTCATGTTCTTTGTGTCAATTAGGTCCAAATCAATCCAAAACTTTCCTAAATGGGATATGCACGAAATATTGGATCCAAACATGTATAAAAAGATTTTTTAGGTTAAGGTTTGTATTTTTCATGAATTAAAATCATTTAAATGAATATAAATTAATATTAATTCAAATAAATAATTAAAAAATATGAGAATACTTCCCTTTGGGCCTAATGGTCGTGCATAGGCTTGGCATGAAGAAACTTGGAAGAAAAATGGGCCCATTTGCATTTTTAGGCCTTTTGCATCAATGTTGACTTTCAAAAATTCCTAAAAATTTCCCAACTTCCACAAGGCATAACTTGGTCAATTTTTAAGCCTTTCACATGTTCTTGGACATTTTGGAAAGGTCTTTGAGTCCTTTAACCAATGCCTTTGGTCCCATGTCATTTTGATTTACCAATCTCAAGTTATGGCCTTTGACTTAAAGTCACTTTTTGTTGACTTTTGAAAATGACCTATAATGTTGAAATTGATAACTTTTTGTGAGAGCATTTCTTGGACTTGGAACATGAAGATGAATTGTAGGAAATGTCTTTCTCTTCAAAATGAGCTTTGGATGGCATTTTTCTGATAATCCATGTGAAAGTTATGCCCTGGTCAATTTCAGTTGACTTTTCCAGCTGTCCAAATATAGCAACTTTTGCATCTTTGATGATTTCTGAGCCAAACTTTGAGAATCATGATCAAGCATTGATCAAATGATGTTTGTGGCTTCAAAATGATGTGTTGACCAAAAATTTGAACTTTTGACTGTCAAATGACCATTTTGCCCCTACAGTTGACTGTAGTGCAATTTAGGGTTTTGACTGTGCAATTTTGAGCTGAGTGCCTTGAAACTTGACATGAGGATACTTGACCATCTTTGTAGGCATATGGGACTTGATTGGGCCTTTGAAAAGTTCATTTGCTTGACCAGAACTCAAACCCTAGTTTTGACTGTATAGGAGACAGTTGAGCTGCACAACCCTTGGGGAATTTTGTGACCTTGACTTTGACAATTCTTGATGAATATGGGAGGGCAAATTTTGGGGTACAACAGTTGCCCCTGTTTAATCTTCTTAGACCTGAGGATGCAGATTGGCTGACGTGCCTTTCGTAATCCGAGGGTAAAAGATGATTGAACACTAGAGTGCCCAGAAATTTGCGCTCACATAGTAGCGGTGATGATGAGGGAATGGGCTTATAGATGCCATTTGGATGTTGCTTGGATAGGATGATGGGCTTATAGATGCCATCTGGACGTTGATTGAGTAGGAGATTCCTTAGCGAGAACCTGCATACCTGCAAACAGCAATATGAGTACCTGACACGTCGCAGGAGCTGATTTTAGATGCTTGATATAGATATGTCCTGATTGGCTACAGGAGCTGAGTCTGGAGCTTCAAACGCTGATGAATGAACCAGGGATGGTTACTGCCTTAGCATGGATGGTAAGAGAACCTTGGGTGATTTTAACTTCAACAACGCTCGTTGAGAAAAATCTTGGTGAGAATTACCATCTTTGTAGTGTCAGGAAGAGAACCAAAGGACATTACAATCTCAAAGGGAGTTATCTCACTCACGTTGGAGAGGGAACTATAGGAAATTATAATCTGAAAGGAAATATCACCTCACGCTCATGCCGGAGAGGGGAACATCTGAAAAAGGAATTACCACCTCACACGCCGTTGGAGAGGGGACCATAAGAGAATATCACCTCACGCTCATGCCGGAGAGGGGAACATCTGAAAAAGGAATTACCACCTCACACGCCGTTGGAGAGGGGACCATAAGAGAACTTCTACTGAGTCTTTATCAGAAAAATCTGTTTGGGGTCGATTTAACTGGACTAGAGAAATCCTTGAAATATGTTTGAGAATTTCAACTGTATCTTTCCTGAAAGGTAAAGGTCAGTCATATGCAATGCATGATATGGATCAAGCAATGATGTTCTCAACATAAATGAGATTCGTATGATATGATGCAGTGCGTTATGCATGCTATGATGATGTATGTAAAGTTTTATGTATGTTTTCGTCTGGGAAAATAAATCCTTGACGGGTGCCGGGAAGTCATATCCTGGGCTGATGTTGAGTAAGAGATTTTGCTTCCGCTGTGGATGATTGTTGCAAGAATACCGGTAGGAGAAGATAACTCCGTTGAGAAATAAACTTGGCAAATGAAATAATTCTGCGGGAGAAAAGATACTCTAGCGATCATGCTGGGGAGTGCTACTCTGTGGGGATAGCGATGCTTTGCTGAGTTGATGAAGATACCTCTGCTGGGGATACTGTTGATGAGTTATGTTGGGGGATATCCTTGCTGTGCTGGAAGTGTTGATAGACTTCGCTGGGGGTAGGAAGATACTTTGCCGAGGACGCTCTTTCCGTGGCTTTTGGCTGAGGATAACCCAGTTATATCCTGTTACAGAAATAACTCTTTAAATCAAGTCGGGATGACGCGTTCGTGCTCTGCGAGGGGATAAGCTTCCAGAATCTACTGGGGATAAGCTTACTGCTTGGGGAGATATGAATTCCAATTTTCCTGGGGAAACTGGGTTGGACTTTCTGGGGAAGTTTTGAACTGTAATGCTGTAGGTTGAAAGAGGGAACCTATGTAGGGTTGCCTGCTGATGAGCTCGTGTAAAACCGCATCTGAAATGGAGAAGGAACCTGGGTAGGGTTATTTTGATGGTGAGTTTGTGTAAAACTGCATTCTTGGAAAGGGAGAGCCTGTGTAGGGTGTCCGGGTGACGAGTCCGTGTAAAACTGCATCTTAAATAGGGGGAACCGGTGTAGGGTTGCTTGGTGAGGTAAGTTCATGTAAAACTTTGATGAATCCATGTAAGGCTTCTAGAGGAACCAGGGTTAGGTTACCTTGGGGTAAATCCATGTGAGATTTCTTGACGAACCGGGATGAGGTTACTGGAGTGAATCCATGTGAGATTTCTTGACGAACCGGAGTAAGGTTGCTTCAGGATAAGTTTGTGTAGAACTTTGATGAACCGGGGTTAGGCCATCTGGAGATAGGTCCATGTAAGACTTCAGGAGGAACCGGGGTTAGGTTACTTGGATAAGTTTGTGTAGAACTTTGATGAGCCGGGGTTAGGTCATCTTGAGATAGGTCCATGTAAGACTTCAGGAGGAACCGGGGTTAGGTTACTTGGATAAGTTTGTGTAGAACTTTGATGAGCTGGGGTTAGGTCATCTTGAGATAGGTCCATGTAAGACTTCAGGAGGAACCGGGGTTAGGTTACTTGGGTAAGTTTGTGTAAAAACTTTGATGAGCCGGGGTTAGGTCATCTTGAGATAGGTCCATGTAAGACTTCAGGAGGAACCGGGGTTAGGTTACTTGGGTAAGTTTGTGTAAAAACTTTGATGAGCCGGGGTTAGGTCATCTTGAGATAGGTCCATGTAAGACTTCAGGAGGAACCGGGGTTAGGTTACTTGGGTAAGTTTGTGTAAAAACTTTGATGAGCCGGGGTTAGGTCATCTTGAGATAGGTCCATGTAAGACTTCAGGAGGAACCGGGGTTAGGTTACTTGGGTAAGTTTGTGTAAAAACTTTGATGAGCCGGGGTTAGGTCATCTTGAGATAGGTCCATGTAAGACTTCAGGAGGAACCGGGGTTAGGTTACTTGGGTAAGTTTGTGTAAAAACTTTGATGAGCCGGGGTTAGGTCATCTTGTGGAGGAGGAGTCTGCGTATGACTTTGTCTGAAGGTTAAGAAGAAACCGGTGTTGGGTTGCATGATTTTGATTAAGTGGATGATTGTCCTGTTTGGTCTCGGACGTTAACCCACGATCTGGAATTTGTAAGGGTAGATGGTAATCATTCTTATGTTGATCTGTCCTTTATACTTTGGTTGACAGAGCAATTAGATCGCCTGGATAACTCATTATTGCCCCTGCTTCGGAGATGAGGGAAGAGGATACCTGTGTGGGTGATTGACAAATCTTCGGGTAGACAAGTGATGAGATACCGGAACATAGTCGTACGCTTTGATCCCTAACTTTTGCCTGGACCGCCCTTTCGGGTTTTCAGTCCACCGGGATACCCATTTTTGCCCAAGCCGCCTTTTCAGGTTTTCGACTTGCCGGGTGTACATGTTTTTTCGTTTCATCCCTTCATTTTGCCCGAACCCTTTTGGTTCGCCGGGAAGCCCTTATTTTTGCCTAGGTGTGTCAACCTAGCGGGTCTTTGATTGTGCGTAACATTTTTCGACTATGTCCACGCTCTCAGAATGTAGGGAGTTGCCCCTGTTGGAAGTATTTTGCCATGCCCCAGATAATGAGCAATGTGCCCCTTGATTGGAGGTTCTTCTGTTCACAAGGTGTTCATCGTGCGAATTTCCCTGCTTGTTCAAACAAGTAGTCATATGCAAACAAGGTTATTTTAAGAATGCAAAAGTCTATGTCTGTCTTGAATTTTGAAAATGCATTTTTTTTGTGATACAGTGCGATGTCAACTCAATATTTTACAGCAAACCTTCAGGAGTCAGGATACCTTCGTAACAGTATGCTTTCGAACTGACCCATACTTCAGCTAGGACTTTCAAGGGTTATATCGTGGCCGGGTTCACGGTTTAAGAAACAAAGGATAAAGGCTCAAATTATTTGTACCCACCCGCTCTTCGTGATGTTCTCCAAACCTAAACTCAGTTGATCGTGCGTTAGACCTTGTTTGAGTCTTTGCTTGATATATCAGTGATGGTTCGGATATTGATGATTTATTTGAATGGGCAGTCACCTTTGCTTTTGTGGAGGGTTTGTGAGACCTCTTTCTTGATTTTTGTTATCCCTTTCTTTTTTTTTTGCCTGAACTGTTTCCCTTTTTGGAATTACAGTCAGCGGGATGCCCCAGTTTCATAAGTCCCCTTTGTAGGTTTAGACTTTTTGGGCTTTTCGTTTATGAGTTTGATGATGACTGCCTGTCCTTTTGATTGTTTGGAACCATCACTGTCTTTTGTTTTTGAAAAACTCATTTGGTGCCATTCATTGTGCACTTGGATCAACTGAGAGAACTACCCTGCCCCAGGTTATGATTAAGGGTTTTGATTTTTCGAAAATAAAAACTCCTACTTCTTTGGCTCTGATGGGTTGACGAGGGATTATCATCCTTATAACTCCAGTGTTTAGGGATTGAAACAATGCCTGTACCTCATCAGCGGGGTTTGTTCAAAAGCATACTGTAGATCGTGGTATCGTTTTCGTCATCCTCCCTCAAGAGGTTTAGAATTTTCAATTAAGAGTTGACCATTGCAAAAATATGAAAACAGTTTTAAGCGTAATAAACATAATTAAATCAAGACAGACATGTGTAATGCATTCATGAAATAAAAAAGTTTAACATAATAATTGTTTATCTGAACAAGAAAGGAAAAATACAACTTGAATTCAAATGAACAAAAAATTTCTCAATCCTAGCCATGCTTCGGCAATGGAGCATTGATCACGTTGGGAGTCTCAGTAGGCTCGAACTCGATCTCTTTGGCATCGATCATGTTTTGAATCTTGTACTTTAGTGCCCAACAGTCTTCAGTATCGTGCCCCGGGCTATCAGAATGATAAGCGCACCTGGCTTCCGGATTGTAGCTGGGAGAGGAGGTCTTAGGATTGGCAGGAGGGTTGATCACCGCAATCAGGTTCATCTTCAACATATGTTGCAGTGCTTGCGACCATGGCATGTTAATGTTGGTGAACTGCCTTTTAGGCCCGTCCGGCTTTTGCTGGTTTCCCCTCTGTGGTTGGCGGCGTGGTGCAGAACCAGAGATCATGACTGCCCCTGCATGTTGATCACGGCGACCCTTTTGACTGTATGCAGCATTAGATTCCTTCTTTCCCGTGTAAGGCTTTTTATGAATGTCAGAAGGTGTGGCCTCTTGAATTTTCCCGCTCTTGATACCAGCTTCAATTCTTTCGCCGGTCAGGATGAGGTCGGTAAATCCAGCAGATGAGTTACCAATGAGGTGGTTGAAGAATGGACCAGACAGGGTCCCCAAGAACATGTCCACAAGTTCACGGTCGGTCAGAGGTGGTTGTACCCTTCCAGCAAGATCCCTCCATTTCTGCGCATATTCTTTGAAACCTTCACTTGATCCTAACGACATACCCTGGAGTTGGGTACGCGTAGGAGCAAGGTCGGCATTATACTGATACTGCTTGTAGAAAGCAGTAGCCAACTCCTCCCAGTTACGAACCTTGGTCCCATCTAGTTGATAGAACCATTCGAGATGAGTCCCTGAAAGACTCTCCTGGAAGAAGTGGATCCACAAGTTTTTGTCCACCGTATATGGCTGAATCTTCCGAACATAGGACCTCAGATGCAGCTTGGGGCAGGATGCCCCGTCATACTTCGAGAAAGTTGGTGCTTTGAATTTATGTGGGATAACCACACCATTCGACAAACCCAGATCTCCGAAATCCAGCCCAGGTACTTGTTGAACCTCCATAGCTTTCATTCTGTCCTCCAGTTGCTTATATCTGTCATCAGCAGGAGGGTACTGCTCTTCATCAAAATCTGTCTCGTTGTCGGAGACCACTGGACTGGGAACCTCTCTCTCATGATGACTGCTTTTTCCCACAGATGGGGTTGTCCTCTCAGCTTCAACTTGTGGTGTATTCCCAGATCTGCGTCTAGGGCTGAACAGAATAGTCCTCTTCTTTTTCCTGTCCTTCTTCAAAAGCAAAGCTTTCAGATCTTGCTGCCCCTGAGTCAGATTCATAATCAGCTCTTGGAACTGGGCGTTCTGAGCCTGGAGATCCTTGATAGTCTGCTCGGCTGATGATTCAGGATTCATGACGATCGGCTGAAATAAACAGCGGAGAAGGGTAAGCAACCTGTCAAAGGGATACCTGCAATACAATGAGATGTATGATATGCATGCAATGATTTCAAGGACCTCGCAGGGTAAACAGAGGAACTTGTTAGAGTTGAGGACCGGTAACTTGATTGAAAGAACTTCCTGTTGTATAGAGCCCTTCTTCAAGGGTCAAAGGCTCACCATATCCAGTGGGTCATAGCTCCTGACAACCTTGGCTAGTGGAAAATAAATCCCCTTTGCCCCTTGCTGGACAGTTGGTTCATCATGACCTGCATCACAAGCCCTTGAGATCCTTGAAATGGGTTAGGGTGTATGCAATGGTATGATGTCATGCTATGCATGGGGTAATGTATGTAACCCTGTTGTGAGTCCCAATTAAGGACTATAGACAAAACCTGCAAGAAACAAGTGTCAGGTAACAAGTACGCAAGTAGGCAAGTACAAAGGCACACAAGTCACACAAGAGAAACCCTTAGGGTTTAGGCCAGCATGAGGTCTAGGTACTACCCTCTTGAAGTTGGTTGGTTCATACCTGTCCTATCAAAGTAACCGGGTTCTTAGAGGATCCCAATATCATTGACTACCCTCAATCGGTCATAACTCCAGCATCGCAATCTTTTCTTGCGGCCAGAACCATCACGAGAGTTTAGCCTCAATGGGTGTAGCATACTGCTACTGTTTCTATTGGCCAAGTTGGGTCATTTAAGGTTCTAAGGTCTGTTGGTGCTTAACGACTCCTTAGAAGACCCATATTCTCCTCGTTGCAACACAAGGGATATCGGTACAGACTAAGGTGCCACACCAACGTAGCCACTGCTTCACCTGTGTCGGTCTACGCCGGACAGGTCCCTCACAGCTTATGCTACCTAAACAGGGTATCCCCAGATCCGGGTTAGGATCTATGTATCTCCGATGCAACCCACAATAGTAAAGCAAGCAAAACAATACAAGTGAAAACACAGTTATGACCTAGCCCTAAGGTACACCTCACTTTAAAGTATGTCCCCAGCAGAGTCGCCAGTTCTGTGATCGGTGGATCTGGAACTGACTATTTAACGCTGGTTCACGAAATGTCGCGGAAGCAAGAGTCGCCACCGTCTTTTATTTTCTCCAATAGGAAAGGACAAAAGCACAGAAAAATTCCTTAAAGAGATTGCTCTCGGTTCGGGAGGTAGGTTATAGAAAGGGAAGGTGTTAGCACCCTTTCTATCCATGGTTATCCATGGGCTCTTAGATACTTGCTCATTTGTGTTTTCAAAATTGTTTTGCTTTTCAATGTGGGTTTAAAAAGATTCTTTGAAAAATTTCAGATCGACTCGTACGTCAGAGTGTTTGAAAAGTTTGCTTTGAAAGCTTTTAAAAATGTGTCAGTGTGAAAAGATTTATGTTTGTTTTTGAAGAGAGCAAGTATCTACGAGAACCTACCTACCCTAAGGAATTCGTCTGTGTAAATGTCCTTTAAAGTAGTGCCATCCCACCATTGAGAGGTAGGTAGCACCACCGTTGGAGGTGTTCGGGTCAATTCGATATTCGGGACGTGGTGATCACCAGAGCAATGGGAAGACACCTTAGAAGCTACCCTCATGCCAGGTTCCCGGATCATGAGGACTTACTAAGACGTTTTCTACTCGACGACCACCTTTCGAAAGGCAACAGTGAGGCGTACCCTAGGGGTGGTGTGTGCGAATTGTGTGTCATGTTTCAAGTATTTTTTGTCTTGTCATGTTTGTCGTGTTCTACGCTTGATTTTAATTTAAGTCCATTCATTCTTGCATGCATATTAAGAGATATAAAATTTGCGAGGAAATAAATCTAAGACTATTACAAAGGCGCGGGTCCACATCGCCAAAATTAAACCGGACCCGATTTAGCGGAAAAAATAAATAATGCGAAGAAATAAAGTGCGACAAGTAAATTACAACGCTTTGGGACAATTACATAAATATTTAAACGATTATAAGATAAATGCGCGAAACAAGGAAGTTAAAATAAAAATAGGGCGTTGGACCCTTTTACGAACAATTAAAAGCTAATGAGAATTAAAAATTAAATGATTAAATGCTTTTTTTTGGTATTTTGTGTTTTTTAGATTTAATGAAAAAAAAGAAATTAATTAAAATTAAATTAGACGGCAAACCCTAATTCTAATATTTTTTAAGTTTATTGTAAAGAATTAAAATGTGACCTAAATTAAACCTAATTCATTTATGTACAATTTACTTATAAAAATAAAATAATAAATAGATAGTATTGTGAGAAATAAAAATTAAAAAAAGGAAAATCAACAAGGATATTAAATCTAATTCTACATGTTTTTTTGGATTTTTATTAAAAAAGGAATTAGAATTAAAACCTAATTACACTAGTTTATTTACATGCTAGTTTATTTATGAAAATAATTGTAATAAATAAATATTATATTTTTCTGTATTTTTGCATTTTTCTTAATGTTTTAGGTATTTTGTAAAAAAAAAAAAAATAAATTAATTAATGAAAGCAATAAAATAAATAATATAATAATTAAAACAATAAAAAAAGAAGAGAAAATCAAACCAGGGTGGGGTGTTGCCCCAAGTAAGGAGGTTCAAATTTAATAGGCCTGGCCCAATTGAATTTCAGTCTTCGTTGACCTTTTGTATCCAGTATGACACGTTGACTGGTCTAGGGTATGTTCCTTGAACTTAAGCCTTTGATTTGATCATGTGGAACGCGTGTATGGTGAGATATTGATGATGTATGGTGTACCTGTGTCACTGAAGCGCATAGGAATTGAGAATGAAAAATAATATTGAGTTTGTTCAGACCTGGGATTTGAACCCAGGTCTTTGAAGTCACAAGCGTTGTCCCCTGGCCAGCTGAGCTAAGCGAGTTTAATTAACATATAATATAATACAATTAATATGAAAGAAAAGTGGATTCACGCTTGGAACGCGCGCCAAAATTTGAAACGACCACTCAGATGATGACATGTATTCATCTTCTTCATGTTTCTTCTTGCCTGAAAAAAATAACAACGTTTAACGGGGGTTTTGAACCCCCTCAATATACGCGTATTTCCAGAATAGCGATTAGGTCATGGATACATATAAATTGAGCGCGAGCATCTTGTCTTCTTCGTCTCAACCTGTAGATTTCAATCATAGCATTTATTCGTCCTAATTTTACAAGAATTGAGAATGCCCAATTTAGGAGTTTCGGAACCCTAGGTCTCTCTAATGGCGAATTGGCATATGTGGCTCAAAAACACAATCAAATATATTGGTTAGCACAGAAACATCATGACAAACAATGATCTACAAAGAAAAATGCAAGAGAATGCTTAAATCGTGCTATGCAATTTCAATATGTTCTTGATACGGTTTGAGTTCCAGATACCAGTTCAAGGCGTTTGAGTTAATGCCAATGGTTGGAATATGTCCAGGAATTCACAAGGAAGCTTTTGCAAAAGGAATGGAGCCTCGAATCAGTCTCTAGGGTGGATTTCAGAATTGGATTTTTTGAGAAATTTTGCAAGTTTTTAATGCTTGTTCATGCGCAGCTTTTTAGTCCTGGATGATTAGGGTTATGTTCTGATCATATATGGAGCATGTTAGGTCAAGAAAATTGTACAAAATCTTATGCATTGATGATTTCATATATTTGATTTTGGCAAATCTTCTTCATATCTTTTTTTCATGTTCTTTGTGTCAATTAGGTCCAAATCAATCCAAAACTTTCCTAAATGGGATATGCACGAAATATTGGATCCAAACATGTATAAAAAGATTTTTTAGGTTAAGGTTTGTATTTTTCATGAATTAAAATCATTTAAATGAATATAAATTAATATTAATTCAAATAAATAATTAAAAAATATGAGAATACTTCCCTTTGGGCCTAATGGTCGTGCATAGGCTTGGCATGAAGAAACTTGGAAGAAAAATGGGCCCATTTGCATTTTTAGGCCTTTTGCATCAATGTTGACTTTCAAAAATTCCTAAAAATTTCCCAACTTCCACAAGGCATAACTTGGTCAATTTTTAAGCCTTTCACATGTTCTTGGACATTTTGGAAAGGTCTTTGAGTCCTTTAACCAATGCCTTTGGTCCCATGTCATTTTGATTTACCAATCTCAAGTTATGGCCTTTGACTTAAAGTCACTTTTTGTTGACTTTTGAAAATGACCTATAATGTTGAAATTGATAACTTTTTGTGAGAGCATTTCTTGGACTTGGAACATGAAGATGAATTGTAGGAAATGTCTTTCTCTTCAAAATGAGCTTTGGATGGCATTTTTCTGATAATCCATGTGAAAGTTATGCCCTGGTCAATTTCAGTTGACTTTTCCAGCTGTCCAAATATAGCAACTTTTGCATCTTTGATGATTTCTGAGCCAAACTTTGAGAATCATGATCAAGCATTGATCAAATGATGTTTGTGGCTTCAAAATGATGTGTTGACCAAAAATTTGAACTTTTGACTGTCAAATGACCATTTTGCCCCTACAGTTGACTGTAGTGCAATTTAGGGTTTTGACTGTGCAATTTTGAGCTGAGTGCCTTGAAACTTGACATGAGGATACTTGACCATCTTTGTAGGCATATGGGACTTGATTGGGCCTTTGAAAAGTTCATTTGCTTGACCAGAACTCAAACCCTAGTTTTGACTGTATAGGAGACAGTTGAGCTGCACAACCCTTGGGGAATTTTGTGACCTTGACTTTGACAATTCTTGATGAATATGGGAGGGCAAATTTTGGGGTACAACAGCCACCATGTTACTTCTTTTGCACAAGACAATGGCATAGTGTAGAATTTTTGTGTCGAAGCAAACTATTTCCGAGGGAGACATTGCCCACTCAAACTTGCCTGTAAGGAGTCATATGGCCAAACGAAAGGGTGTATGTAGGGGGGCCTGCTTTGTGACTTCATGCAAACATGCAAGAGATCTTTTCTCAAACGAAGGCTTGCATGAAGGGAACCAAATGCCCAAACGAAAGGTGTAACCAAAAACTTATACTGAAGGATTTACACGCCCCAAACGAAGAGTGCATGCAGAAGATAAAGGGTACAATCAAAGCTTGCAACAAAAGAGGGCCACATGCCCCAAACAAAAGAGGCATGCAGGAGGCAAAAATGCCCAGATTCAAAAGAGGCATGCAGGAGGCAAATTGTGCAATCGAAGGATGCCAAAAGGAGGATTTTTCCTTGGAACCGAAGGAGGCTACAGGAGGCTCTTGCCTTGTGCCTGCTGGCCTTGTGGGCGCCTCTTACACGCAAAAAAGTATTTATGGCTCAATCGAAGGCTACATATATCCATCCATCACTTTGTTAGTCAAAGCAAGCATGGAGGGGAATATTTTTCCAGTCAACACAGGCATGCAAGCATCAACATCCAATCGAAGCAGGCACATAGGCACCCATTGCACTGTGAATCCTGTGAGGCCAAAGATGCAATCGAAGGTTGCATGCAGGAAGCTCCTGCCTTGTGAATCAAAGCCAACATACCAGAGGCCCGCGCCCATTCGAAGGATGCAAGCCAAGCTTGCATCGAAAAAGGACAATCGAAATAGGTGAATCAAAGAAGACTTATTTTTTCTTCAATTTGTCAAAAATATTATTTTTTACCTACTTTCCCCTTTTTTAACAGTTTTCTTTTTAACTTGATACTGGAAAATCCAATTGTACTTGTGCAAGCTTGAATCTTGAGAATCCTTGTAAAAAATGCTTTGAGAAATGAGAGGGAAAAATTTGGGGTACAACAGCTGCTCCTGTTCAATCTTGTTAAACCTGAAGAGTTAGATTGGCGAGTCTTCCATTCGTGACTTAAAGGTGGAAGATGATTGAACACTAGAGTGCCCAGAAATTTGCACTTGATGATGTTGTGGTTGATTCTGTGGGGAATGGGATTAGAGATTCCATTTGGAGAAATGATGAATAGTTATCGGGGATGGGCTTATAGATGCCACCAAAAAGTGATTGTTGGCAGAAATTAGACTAAGTCTAAACTTGACTTTAACTGAAAAAGAATCAGAATAAATCTTTGGAGCGATTTATCTGAATCAGAGAAAGTGTCTACCGGAAAGGAATCAGGATAAACCATTGATAGATTTAAACTGAACCAGTTGTGGTCTGGAAAAGAATCAGAATAAATCTTTGATAGATTTAAACTGAACCAGCAGTGGTCTGGAAAAGAATCAGAATAAATCTTTGATAGATTTAAACTGAACCAGCAGAGGTTCGGAAAAGAATCAGAATAAATCTTTGGAGCAATTTATCTTAACCAGAGAAAAGTCTACCGGAAAGGAATCAGGATAAACCATTGATCAATTTAAACTGAACCAGCAGAGGTTTGAAGGAAGTGTATGTCATGTAAATAGTCACCCTGTCTTGTTTCTGGAATTAATATACAATCAATTTATTCAAAGGTATTTATACTAGTTTCAGGTATTAAGCTTGATGATGATAGATGATAAAGGAATCCTGGGCAATTACTACTCCAAAAGGTAGTGAAGTAACCTTGGACGATTACTACCTCAGCAGGTGATGAAGGAATCTTGGATGATTGCTACCTCAGCGGATGATGAAGGAATCTGGAACGATTACTACCTCAACAGATAATGAAGGAATCTTGGACGATTATTACCTCCGCAGATGATGAAGGAACCTTGGATAATTACTACCTCAACGGATGATGAAGGAACCTTGGATAATTACTACCTTAGCAGATAATGAAGGAATCTGAGACGATTACTACCTCAGCAGATAATGAAGGAATCTGGGATGATTACTACCTCAATATATAATGAAGGAATATTGGACGATTACTACCTCAGCAGATGATGAAGGAATCTGAGACGATTACTACCTCAACAGATAATGAAGGAACCTTGGACGATTACTACCTTGGCATATAATGAAGGAATCATGGATGATTACTACCTCAATGGATAATAAAGGGATCTTGGACGATTACTACCTCAAATGGATAATGAAGGAATCTTGGACGATTACTACTTCAACAGATAATGAAGGAATCTGGGACAATTACTACCTCAACGGATAATGAAGGAATCTTGGACGATTACTACTTCAACAGATAATGAAGGAATCTTGGACGATTACTACCTCGGCAGATAATGAAGGAATCGGGGACGATTACTACCTCAATGGATAATGAAGGAATCTTGGATGATTACTACTTAAACAGATAATGAAGGAATCTGGGATGATTACTACCTCAACGGATAATGAAGGAATCTTAGACGATTACTACTTCAACAAATAATGAAGGAATCTTGGACGATTACTACCTCAAACGGTAATGAAGGAATCTCTGACGACTACTACCTCGGCAAATGATGAAGGAATCTGGGACGATTATTACCTCAGCGGATAATGAAGGAATCTTGGACGATTACTACCTCAAACGGATAATGAAGGAATCTTGGACGATTACTACTTCAACAGATAATGAAGGAAACTTCGACGATTACTACTTCAACAGATAATGAAGGAATATGGGATGATTACTACCTCAACAGATAATGAAGGAATCTTGGACGATTACTACTTCTACAGATAATGAAGGAATCTTGATTTTATCTTGGAGAAGTTTACAGATAATTAATGACACTTATCTGTTGATATTTTCCTGAAAAGGTAAAGAGTTAGTTGTATGCAATGTCATGATGTATGCATGGCGTAATGATGTTTCTCAAAATAAATGAGATTGTGCTATATGCGTTTCGTATGCATATGCTACGAATGCTGTTGAAATGTATCTTTGTCTTGGAAAATAAATACTTGACAAATGTTGGGGAGCCCTAGGAAGTCAAATCCCGGATTGCTGTTGGAGATGAAGAGTATGTGCATCTCCAAACTTGGTTTAGAATGTTTCCGCTGGAGATTCCAATTTTGTTGTTTGAGGAGAAATCCGCTAGGGAAGATTGGCTTTGGCTTGAGAAATCTTTGTGGTGAGTGTTGATTTTTGCTTGGGGAAAAGAGTTCAGGAGTTTTAGTTGTCCGTTGCTCTACTGGGGTGTTATACTCTTGATCAGAGAGAATGGAAGTTAATAACTTGTTGGGGATAAATAAGTTAACTATTATCTGATCGGCTTCCAGTCTTTGCAGCAACTCACTAGGGATTATAGAAAAATTTACTGGGGAAGAAGAGTTGTGGTCCTAGATTTGTGATGGTCTAAGAGGCAAATTTAGGCTGGGGAATCTTGCCATTTGTTGGGGGAATAAACCCTGTTGCCAATCTGATAGATAGGTGCTTTCTTTTGGTAGAACTCCTCGGGGATTCTTGAGATCAAACTTAGCTGGTAAGAGAGGTTTTCCAGAGATTGAAGCTTTGGTTGGGGATTGCCCGGATCCAATTTTGTGGGGACTTGACTGGGGGTCTTCCTATGAAAAGGACTTTGTGTAAATTTGTCACTACCCCAAGTAACAAATGCTTGTAGCACTTCCAGGAAATGTTTGTCTGACCGTACGTAACCCTTTGTTGGAATTCATGTTCAAGGCCCTAATTGACTCAGATAAATACCTGCCCTTGGTTATTCAACACTTCTTGATAGATCTCTTGGAATCTTGACTTGACTGCCCCCATACGAATTGGACAGCGACATGTCATGCCTCCTTGCTTGTCGTTGGGAGTGCCATCCCATTTGAAGTGATTTTGTTCACTGAGAGAGTTTTCGTTCGCAGGATATTCGTCGTGTGAATTTCTCTACTGTCAAACAATTAGCCATATGCAAACAGCGATACTCAAATAATGCAAAGTTTATGCTTGTCTTGAAGTTTTGAAAATGCGTTTTAGCAAGATAAAAGAATTTTTGTAAGAAAATTAAACTTAGGATTTAGAGTAAGCCTTGCAGGAGTCGGGATACCTTTTGTAACAGTATGCTTTCGAACTAACACATGCTTCAATTAGGACTTTGAAAGGTTGTATCATGGTCTGGTTCACGGTTTAAGAAACAAAGGATAAGGCTCAAAGTGTATTTGTACCCGCCCATTCTTCGTGATGTTATTCAGTCCTAAACTCAGTTAATTATGCGTTTGAATTCCACTTGAGTCTGGAATGACATTTTGGTGATGGTTCAGAAATTTCGAAGTTTATTTGTTAGAAGGCAGTCATTTTTGCAATATTTTTCATGTTGTCGAGGATTTGTAGTAACCTTTTTTTGATTTATCATCCCTGATTTTTGCCTGATTGTTCTTATTTTGAGATTACAGTCAGCGGGATGCCCTAGTTTTTTCTTAAGTCTCATTCGTAGGTTTTGACTTAGTGGGCTTTTCTTTTAAGAGATAATGACTACCTATTTGGTAGGTAACCATCACCGTCTCTTGATTCCAGAGGAATGTTTTTGATGTCATTCCTTGTATATGAAGTGAAAGTTTGCGACCGAACGCGTGTTTGAATTAAATGAGAAACTATCCTGCCCCAGGTTTTGATTAAAGGTTTCAATTCGTGTGAAAAAGAAAACTCCTACTTCTTAGGCTCAAAGGGGTTGACTAGGGATTATCTTCCTTATAATTCCAGTGTTTAGGAATTGAAAGAACGCATGTACATCATCAGCAAGGTTTGTCCAAAAGCATATTGTATGAGATTATGGAATTGTTTTCGTCATGCTCCCTCTAAAGGTTTGCAACTTTTTGAAACAAGAGTTGAATATCATAAAGGGAGTAAAAAGCATAGTTTAAATATAATGAAAACGAATGGATTAATTCAAGACAAACATATGCAATGCATTAATGAAACAAAGTTTGACATTAATAGATAAGTGTTTGAACAACAAAAGAGATTATAATTGAAAATTCAAAATGAAAAGCACGCTCTCAATGACTTGGCATAGGAGCAGTGATCACGTAAGGAGTATCTGGAGGGTCGAACTCAATCTCCTTGGCGTCAATCAAATCTTGAATCTTGTTCTTAAAAATCCAATAGATGTTGGTGTCGTGTCCATAACTATCATAATGGTTGGCACATCTTACATTTGGATTATACTTATGGGAGGAGGTATCTGGGTTTTGAGGAGCATCCCTTAGTGTGATCAGCTTCACTTTCAGCAAATGTTGTAACGCTTGAGACAATGGCATGTTAATTTTAGTGTATTTCCTTTCTTGGTACTTTACCCTACACCTATTGCCCTGTCGTTGTTGAACAGATGTAGGATTAGAGATTGGGACTGCCCCCACGTGTTGGTCGTGGTTACTCTGGTTACGACCCTTTTGACCGTACGCAGCATCAGACTCTTTCTTCCCATTGTATGTCTTTTTTGAGTATCAAAGGATGTAGCTCCTTGGATCTTTCCGCTCTTGATTCCAACCTCTTGATCCCACGCTCCATAAAGCATGTACATGATACATCTCCAAAAGGCTGGTCACACTGGATCTCATAGACGCTGGACTTTCTCTAATGGTCCTGGAACTTTTGTTCTTCTCACCCCCTTTATTTCTCATACTACAAGCCCACCCCAACCTCTTTTTTTTTGTTTTATTTTCTGACTCAAACAAAAAATATTTTTGGGCCTAACGTTTTTTGCTTTAGTTCACACCCCTTTTTACTTTTCAACACCTAAGCCCAATATTTTTTATATTCTTCATATTTTATTATTTTTATTTCTTTATTTATTTTTACCAAAAATAAAAAAAAAATCTATATTTTCTTAAATAATTAAATTAAAAATATTTTAATTTAAAAATTTTATTTCATTTTTTTAATTAAATTAGATTTTATTACTCTTTTTTTACATTATAAAAACCCTTTCTTTCCAAATTAACATTAACATTCAAATTATTTTCTAAAGAAATCATTATACTTAGGTTTTATTTTCTTAATTTCAATTAACTTAGATTTTAGGTTTAGATAAATAATTAATTAACTTCTCTTGTAATTAAAACTAATTAGTTTGATTAGGTTAATTATAAAATGTTTCTCCACCAAAAAAACCCTAAAAAAAATTTCTTTTTTCTTCTTCATCTTTACATTTTGTGCATTTTATTATTATTCATATTCAATGGTTTTTAATATAAAATTAGGGTATATTACTTTCCTCCCCATTTCACAAACTTGTACCCCCCCCCCCCCATTCCCAAAGCGTTTTAATAGCGTAGGATATTTAAATTCCACAATTTATCATTTTCCTTATTATTGTTAGTAATTAGGGTTTGTATGACAAGATTTAAAATCAAACATTAGACAATCCTAATTCAAGCTAAAATAATTGAATCAAACACACCTTGCACACATGTACCTCAAGGGTTAACCTCACTTGTTTCCTTAGATATAAACAGTCATTTCCCTCGAACGTGGGATGTTTTAGCAAAGACCCTCGATTAAAAGATCATAGTCCCTCGATGACCCTTCGATGTTGCCTTCAATAAACGATCTTAGTCTCTTATGACAATTGCTAAAAAATCTTACAAGTTGCATTCTATGACTGTATGACGACCCACGCCTATCCTTCACATCCAATGATATGGATCATTACCAACCAATGGTAAAGTAGCACTATCTAAAGGAGGAAGAAAAAAACAAAGACTTTTTGAGTAGGTAGATTGCTCGTAATTGCTTGCTCACAAACTAAAACCATTTTCACACCTCAAACTTTCAAAAACAAACATCTTTTCAAACACTCTCTTTTCAAACAAATGTTTTAAAAACAAACACTTTGTATGCATTCTCAACGATACGAGAATCATTACAAAGTTTGTCGTACTAAGGAGTTTTCAAAATATTTCCAAAACAAACATTTTGTATACATTCTCAACGATATGAGAATCATTACAAAATCACCACTTTCAAAACATCTTCAAAACATCTTTCAACTTACACAAACACAAAGCATTTCAAAGTGAGCTAGCAATTAAGAGCTTGTAGATAACTATGGATGAAAAGGGTGCTAATACCTTCCCTTTTCATAAACTACCCCCCAAACTCAAGAAATATTCTCAAAAGGTCTTTCCTGTTCTTTTCACTCTTTCCTTTATTGGATAAAAGAAAATTTGGTGGCGAATCTTGCTACCCGACACATTTGAGATAAAACGCAAAACACCAAGTCAATTCTCCCACCATATTACATAACTGGCGACTCTGCTGGGGAAATTACTAAAGTAAGGTTACCTTAAGAGCTAGATCAACTTGTATTGCTTTACTTGTTTTCCTTGTTTGCTTTACATTTTGGGTTATGCTTGGGTTTATTTCTTATATAGATCATATACCCAAATTTGGGGCATTTTAGGTAAGTACCAATAGATCATGGAAACTGCATGGCGTAAACCGATATGGTTGAAGCGATGGTTACATTAGTGTGACACATTTGTTGGTACAGGTGTACCTTATGTTAAATCAAGGAGAATATGGGGCCTCTGTGTGGTGTCATGAAGCATTAATTGACTGTAGAACCTTAGTTGAACAACTTCGCCATTAGAAAGTAGTGAGATAGATGGATTTGGTGCAGACTGAAGTTGGTTGATACTCGATACTACACACATTGAGATCGTACTTTAGGGATATTTCAGTCGCAAAAACATATGCTTGTGCTGAAACAATGTCCGATGAAGAAAGATTAATGATATTGAGATCCCTTAGAACCTGGTTACTTCTTCTAGGATAGGTTGAAGAAACTAAAACTTCAAGAGGGTACTTACCTATAGACCCCATGAAAGCCTAAACCTAAGAACTTGTGTGTTTTGTTTGTATATGATTATTTGTTCATAAAATCATAAATATCATGACATCATGCCATATCATTTATACTAACCATTTCAAGGACCTAGGGATTTATCTTTGTTCTGTTTTGTAGGATATGGCTTCCGCTTGCAAAATTACTATTCGAATTAGATTTGTAAGGGTGTCTCCTCAACTCAAAGAGTTAGCATTAAGGGTTCTTGAGAATTCTCCGTTCACCAAAAGATATGGTCGACTTCTCAATTTGGTTACCTCAAGCTTTAAAAAGACATGATGTGTGTGCTCTTTCAGTTCTATGATCATGTACATCATTATTTCACCTTTTCCGATTATCAATTGGTGCCCACATTGGAAGAATTCTCTCAACTATTGGAAGTACCTATTCTAGATCAAATACCCTTCACTGGTTTAGAGAAGGATCCACAACCTGAAGAGAATGCATCAGCCTTACATTTGAAGCGGTCTGACATTGTAGCTAATTGGGAAACAAGGAGTGGAGTCAAGGGTTTTCTAGCTAAGTTTTTGTTAGAGAAGGCTCGACTATTCCTGGATGCTTTGGATTTGCAATATTTTGAAGAATTCTTGGATCTTCTAATCTATGGTTTAGTATTATTCCCTAATCCGGACCAACTCATAGATGTGAATACTGTCAAAATCTTCCTTTCTCGTAACATTGTGCCTACTTTGCTCAGAGACATTTTGCATTCTCTTCACACTCGTATTATAAGGAGGAGAGGGGCTCTTATATGTTCCATGTTACTATCGAGGTGGTTTATTTCTCACCTTCCCCGATCAGTATTGAAGAATGAATAAGGTTTGAGGTGGTCTCAAAGGATGATGTCGCTCTCTCATTCGAATATTTATTGGTGTTCTCGATCTCTGGAAGATGTTACCATCATTAACTGATGTGGGGAATTCCCTAATGTTCCTCTCCTTAGCATTAGGGGAGGTATTACTTATAACCCTTCTCTGGCTCTACAAAAATTTTGTTATGCTCGAAGAGACGGTCCTTATGATGCGCTTATCCGAGGTATTGTATTTGACTACGAGAGCGATATTCAAGGTTATCGTCAAAGGTATGTACGAGTTTGGGGCATGGTAAACAAGGTTTATAGCAAGACTTTGGGATATAAGAACTCTATTCCTTTGGAGCCTTATCTCAAATGGGTGCGATCTCGCGCTCAAAACCTCATGATGTTGTATCCAGCTATCCACCCAATAGTTGTGGAGCCTGTTACTGAGGGGGGCCTTCCTTATACCATTCTCCATCCTGACATGCCTACTGACCTCGAGGAATTGCAGAAGTCATAGATTTAACTCAAGGTAGAACGAGACACCTTTTAAGCTCGATTATATGCAAGCGAGAAGAAAGTGTTGGAGCTCACAAAGAAACTTCACGAGGAGGAAAGCTTGAATGCATACATCGGCACAAAGAGGAAGCGTCTGTGGGAAACCTAAGTCTTAGGTTTTAGGAGTTTCTATTTTGTTGTCTCTTTATCGTAAGCCCAAGGGGAAATTGTAATTCTTGAACTTATAAATGCAATTGTTGTTTCTATTTCCTTTTTGTTGCTCGCCGGCTAAGATAGTATATGTTGACTCATACTACTCTATTAATCTCTAAGATGGATCACATCAAGTACATCTTCGAGAAACCATCTCTCTCCGGAAGGATAGCCTGATGGCAAATGATCTTAACTGAATACAATATCCAGTACACTACTCAAAAAGCATTCAAAGGAAGTGTGTTGGCAGATCACTTGGCGCATCAAGCTGTAAATGACTATCAGTCTATGCACTTCGAATTCCTAGATGAGAATATCATGTTGATTACATATTGTGAAGAGCTTGGACTGTATGAAGGACCTGAGAAAGGATCCCGATGGACTATGGTTTTTTATGGAGCTTCCAACGCACTTGGAAATGGAATTGGTGTTGTGATCATTTCCCCCAAAGGTTGCCATACACCTTTCACTGCCAGACTTTGCTTTGACTGTACCAACAACATGGCTATGTACGAAGCGTGCATCTTGGGTCTTAAAGTTACTATTGACCTAAGAATCAAATTCTTAAGTGTGTATGGAGATTCAGCTTTGGTAATCAGTCAAGTTAAAGTAGATTAGGATACAAAACATCCAAATCTCATCCCTTACAAAGAACTTGTGCTAACCTTGATCCTATACTTCGAAGAGATTACCTTTAAACATATCCAAAGGTAAGAGACCAATTGGCAGATTCCTTAGCTACCATGTCATCTATGTTCAAGGTCAAGTGAGACAACAAAGCTCCCAGAATTACTGTCGAAACATTTGACGAACTGGCACACTGCTATGAGATTGACAATGGTGCAGTGGAAGATGCCAACAAAAATATAAAGAAAATTATACAAAAGATGGTGGTGACCTACAAAGACTGGTATGAGATGTTACCATTTGCTCTTCATGGCTATCTTACTTCGGCGCGAACATCAACTAGGGCAACCCCATTCTCTCAAGTCAATGGTATGGAAGATGTCCTGCCTGTCGAAGTTCAAATCCCTTCTCTAAGGATTATGAAAGAATTAGACTCAGACGAAGACGAATGGATTCATACTAGGTTGGATCAGTTGAATTTGATTGACGAAAAGAGGCTGGAGGCTGTCTATCATGGTCAGATGTATCAAAAACGTCTAATCAAGGCATTCAACAAGAAGATTAAGCAACAAGTATACTAGGCTGGTGACTTGGTAATAAAGCACATCATTCTACCACAAGGCGATCCCAGGGGAAAATGGACTCCCACCTACGAAGGTCCATTTGTTGTTATGAAAGTATTCTCGGGAGGTGCTATGATGCTAACCACTATGGACGACGAAGATTTCCCGCACCCTGTGAACACAGACATAGTCAAAAAATACTATGCGTAAGAATGACCCGCTAGGTTGACACACCTAGGAAAAAATAAGGGCATCCCGACGAACCAAAAAATTTCATGCAAATATTAGGGATATATATATATATATATATATATATATATATATATATATATATATATATATATATATATATATATATATATATATATATATATATATATATATATATATATATATATATATATATATATATATATATATATAAGATTCTACACCCAGCAAGTCGAAAACCTGAAAGGGTGGTTTGGGCAAAAAAGGGCATCTTGGTGGACTGAAAACCTGAAAGGGAGTGTGATCGGTGGAAATAGAACTGACTGTTTTTAAGTTGGTTCGCGAAATGTCGCGGTAAGCAAGAGTCGCCACCGTCTTTTATTTTCTCCAACATGGACAGGACAAAAGCACAGCAAAATTCCTTATGAGATTGTTTCTCGGTTCGGGAGGTAGATTTATAGAAAGGGAAGGTGTTAGCACCCTTTCTATCCATGGTTATCCATGGGCTCTTAGATACTTGCTCTTATGTTTTAAAAATGTTTGCTTTTCAAAATGTGAGTGGGTTTGAAAAAGTTTCATTGAAAGATTTCTGAATGACTCTTGTATCTGTCCTCAAGAGTGTTTGAAAAATTTGTTTTGAAAGCTTTTGAAAGTGTCAGTGTGAAAAGATTGTTTTGATTTGTTTTTGAAGAGAGCAAGTATCCATGAGTCATCTACCTACCCTAAGGAATTAGGATATGTAAAATTCCTTAAGGTAGTGCCATCCCACCATTGAGAGGTAGGTAGCACCACCGTTGGAGGTGTTCGGGTCAATTCGATTTTAGGGACAATGTGGTCACCGAAGCAACAGTTAGGACACCTTAGAAGTAACCCTAATGTCCTAGATCCTTTTTTAATCCGAGGCAACCGTTTCGAGGCAACTGTTTCGAGGCAACTGGATCATGGACATAAGAGCGACCGCTAAAACTTCCTATACTTGACGACCACGTTTCGAAGGCAACGAGTGAGGCGTACCCTAGAAGTGGTGTGTGTATTGTGTGTTATTTTCATGTTATGTTTTATCTTTGATCATTGCATTGTGAGCTACGAGTTGTTTTTATTTACATACATTCTTTCATGCAAGTTTAGCAGTTAGGAGTGCGGAAAATTAAAATACGGAAAGATAAAAGCTACGCTATTACAAGGCGTGGGTCTATACATCGCCAAAATACAAAGACCCGTTTTTTGATAAAGATGCGGAAAGTAAAAAAAAATGCGGTAAACCTAATTACTATTACATCCTTGAACAGTTACATAATAATCAATAAGAAAATAATGCGCGAAAAGAATAAATTGAACGTCCGAGGGTTTTGACCCTTTGCTCGAAATTAAATTAAATTAGGACCCAATTATTAATTAATTAAAGAAAAGAAAGTGTTTTTTTATGTTTTTGTATTTAATGAAATAAAGAAAATAAAATCAAGTGAAAACCCTAATTCTAAGTCTATTTTAATTATTAAGAAAAATATTAAAGTTAACCTAATTTAAGTTAATTAATTAATTTACATATTTATGTACAAAAATAATGGAGATTAATAATGATAATGATAATTAATAATAATAAATAATGATAAAAATAACTAATTAAGAAAAAGATAAAAATGTCAAAACCTAATTCTATATGATTTTTATTTAAGAAAAAGATTGAATTTTAACCTAAATTAAACTAAAGTTAATTGTTAGTTATTTATTTACAAAAATAAATTAGTGAGGAAATTAATAAATAATTAAACATATTTTTGTATTTTGATTTTCTGTTTTTATTATGGAAAAAATTATTTTAGTGAATTAATAATAATTATAAAAAACAATTGAAAGAAATTAAAAAGAAAAGAAAAGAAAACAAATATGCAAACCAAGGGGGGTGTCAGGCCCAGAGTGGAGGTTTATGTGGAATTTAGGCCCATTAGCACAAGGCCTCGTTGACTTTTAGGAATCACGCGCTTGTTGGCTGACTGAGGTACACCATGGAATTCACCTTCTGGTCACTAGATGGATCCTGAAGCCACTTGGCAGGCTCAGGCGTGAGGCTCATGGTAGGACGTTGGATGAAAGCTGCACTAGGACGTGTTAGAACAAAAATTATGAAGAATATATGGGGGGACCTGGGAATCGAACCCAGGTCCCTATACCTGCCAGACACGTCCTCCACCATCTGAGCTATGAAACGCGCTTGTACATATGTTGATAAACAAATATTATATATGAAAATGCCCATTATGCTGAAACATTAAAAAACGCGCTAAAGTTTGAATGTCCCGGTAGCATGATGCCACACGTGCTTTCTTCTTCGTTTTCACCTGCAACATGAATAAAATAGCCGGGGTTTTAAACCCCCACTAAGTGAAAGTCCTAAAAATAGCGAATAGAAGAGGAATCAATATAAAAAGGGCGCGATAGGTTGGTTGAATTCGTCTGGCCTTGACGAATTCAACCATAGTCATGACGTGATCCAATTTTTCCTTATGCCCAAAGCCCTAATTTGAAGCTTCCGAAACCCTAGGTTTCGTCCATGGTGAATTCTGATTCAGGCAACGTTAATTCAATTGAACTGTACCAATCGCTTCAGAAGGTCACTATTAGTGTAAATCAAACAAGAAAACGGATTAAAAGCACGTGAATCATGTTATGTAAGTTTGGAAAATAAGGCAAACCGTGTGGCCTATGTTCTTTGATTCTTCGCGTGTTAGGATTGGTTTTTGATGCCAAATGCTTCCTGGAGACTCAGGCAATGCGTTTGAATCAAATAGAAGCTTTGAGTTATGCTGCAAATAGGATTTCAGTTTTCAAATTCTTATTGAAATTTTGCAAAGTGATTATGGAGTTTCAGCAGCTTTTTTTCGTGTCCCTGAGAATAGGGTTAGCTTATGCCTTTGTATGTGAACGAATTTAGGTCAAAACCTTGGCCCAAAAGTCCATGAATTATGACTTGAATATTTGATTTTCAATTATGTGATTTTGCAATCTTTTTCCATGAAAACCTTGCCAATTATGGATGATTTTCCTTCTTTGATTGAGAAACGGTTTTGCCAGCTTGCCCTGATATGATTTGCTTCACAAAAGATCCAAAAAACATATCTTTTTAATTTTCCTATAATTAAAATCAATTAAATGAATTAATATAAATATAAATTCAATTAATTAATTAAAAATAAGAAAATAAATTATTTTGAGCTCAATGGGTCGTGCATAGGCTTTGGGTAATGATTCAAGAAAGAATTTGAGGCCCATTAGCAAGTTTGAAGCTTTTTAGGCAAAGTAGACTTTTGAAAGTTCCCAAAAATTTCCCAACTTCTCCAATGCATATCTTGCTCAATTTTGAAGCTATGAACATGTTCTAGGACATTTTGGAAAGGTCTTGAAGTCCTCTAACCAATGTCTTTGGTCCCATGTCATTTGGATTTACCAATCTCAAGTTATGGTCTTTGACTTAAAATGCCTTTTTGTTGACTTTTGAAAATGACCTATAATGTTGAAATTGATAACTTTTTGTGAGTGCATTTCTTGGACTTGGAGTGTGAATATGAGTTGTAGGAAATGTCATTCCCTTAAAAATGAGCTTTGGATGGGATTTTTCTGATAAACCATGAGGAAGTTATGCCTTGGTCAATTTGTAGTTGACTTTTTCAACTGTCCAAAAATAGAAATTTTTGCATCTTGAGACTTTTTGAGCCATGCTTGGGGAATCATGATCAAGAATTGATCAAATGATGATTGTGGCTTCAAAATAAGATGTTGACCAAAAATTTTGACTTTTGACTGTCAAATGACCATTTTGCCCCTGCAGTTGACTGTGGAGCATTTAGGGTTTTTGACTGTGCAACTTGATGCTGTGAGTCTTGAAACTTGACATATGGATGCTTGACAATGTATATAGGCATATGGGACTTGATTGGACCCTTGAAAATCTCAATTTCTTTGCAAGAACCAAAACCCTAATTTTGACTGTGTTAGGAGGCAATTGGACTGTGCAACCCTTGAGAGATTTTGAACCATGATCTTGCCAAATCTTGAAGAATATGGGAGGGCAAATTTATGGGTATAACAGTTGCCCCTGTTCAATCTTCTTATACCTGAGGATGTAGATTGGCTGGCGTGCCTTTCGTAATCCGAAGGTGGAAGATGATTGAACACTAGAGTGCCCAGAAATTTGCACTCGCATAGTAGAGTATCAGCAGTGTGATATAGGAAATGGGCTTATAGATGCCATTTGGAAAGATGATGGATGGGAGGATGGGCTTATAGATGCCATCTGGAAGTGTGACAGAACCTTGTCGGGAATGGGCTTATGGATGCCATTTGGAGACTGTCGGTATGTGGATGGGCTTATAGATGCCATCTAGGTGTCGATCGCGTAAGAGATTCCTTAGCGAGAACTTGCGTACCTGAGAAAGAAAGATAATTACCTGGCCTGTTACAGGGGTTGATCTTCAAACTCTTCATGTAAATATGCCCTGGCTGGATACAGGTATCGAATCCGGAAATAGTCGTCAACAGATACACCCTGGCAGGATACAGGAATCGGATCTTCAAACTCTTCAGACGTGCCCTGGCAGGATACAGGAATCGAGTCCGGAAAAATAGTCGTCAACAGATACACCCTCGCAGGATACAGGAATCGGATCTTCAAACTCTTCAGACGTGCCCTGGCAAGATACAGGAATCGAGTCCGGAAAATAGTCGTCAACAGATACACCCTGGCAGGATACAGGAATCGGATCTTCAAACTCTTCAGGCGTGCCCTGGCAGGATACAGGAATCGAGTCTGGAAAATAGTCGTCAACAGATACACCCTGGCAGGATACAGGAATCGGATCTTCAAACTCTTCAGACGTGTCCTGGCAGGATACAGGAATCGAGTCTGGAAAAATAGTCGTCAACAGATACACCCTGGCAGGATACAGGAATCGGATCTTCAAACTCTTCAGACGTGCCCTGGAAGGATACAGGAATCGAGTCCGGAAAATAGTCGTCAACAGATACACCCTGGCAGGATACAGGAATCGGATCTTCAAACTCTTCAGACGTGCCCTGGCAGGATACAGGAATCGAGTATGGAAAAATAGTCGTCAATAGATACACCCTGGCAGGATACAGGAATCAGATCTTCAAACTCTTCAGACGTGCCCTGGCAGGATACAGGAATCGAGTCTGGAAAATAGTCGTCAACAGATACACCCTGGCAGGATACAGGAATCGGATCTTCAAACTCTTCAGACGTGCCCTGGCAGGATACAGGAATCAGATCTTCAAACTCTTCGAACGTGCCCTGGCAAGATGCAGGAATCGAGTCTGGAATATAGTCGTCAACAGATACACCCTGGCAGGATACAGGAATCAGATCTTCAAACTCTTCAGACGTGCCCTGGCAAGATACAGGAATCGAATCTGGAATATAGTCGTCAACAGATACGCCCTGGCAGGATACAGGAATCGGATCTTCAAACTCTTCAGACGTGCCCTGGCAAGATACAGGAATCGAGTCAGGAAAAATAGTCGTCAACAGATACACCCTAGCAGGATACAGGAATCGGATCTTCAAACTCTTCAGACGTGCTCTGGAAGGATACAGGAATCGAGTCCGAAAAATAGTCGTCAACAGATACACCCTGGCAGGATACAGGAATCGGATCTTCAAACTCTTCAGACGTGCCCTGGCAGGATACAGGAATCGAGTCCGGAAAATAGTCGTCAACAGATACACCCTGGCAAGATACAGGAATTGGATCTTCAAACTCTTCAGACGTGCCCTGGCTGGATACAGGAATCGAGTCCGGAAAAAGTCGCTCACAGACATGCCCTAGCTAGATACAGGTATCAAATCTGGAATTGCGACAGTTGATAGTAATTATCTTTGTATTGACTTTTGTCCCGAAAAGACAAAATGTTAGTTGTATGTAATGTCATGATGTATGAAATGCGTGATGTTCTCAGAATAAATGAGATTGTATGTTCATGATGCGTATGTGCATGCTATAATGTATGAAGATGTGATGTTTATGGATTTTTGTCTAGGAAAATAAATCCTTGACGAATGTCGGGAGTTTGTTGAATCCTGGGCTGATGTTGAAGAGTAGAGTTCTTCGTTTCCGCTGGGGATGATGGTTGCAAGAATACCGGTAGGAGAAGATGACTCCGTTGAGGACTAAACTTGTTGAGGAGATTACTCTGTGGGGAATGCTTTGTGGGAAGAGAGGAACTTTGCTGAGGTTGATGCTGATAACACCGCTGGGGATACCATTGTTTGAGCTTTGTTGGAGGATTGATGAACTCCGCTGGGGATAGGAAGACTTCGCCGGGGACGATCTTTCCGTTGTAATTAGCTAAGGATAACCCAGTTATAAGCTCTGGTGGGGGATAACCTTCTGAATAAAGCTGGGGAGATGCTTTGTCACTCTGCAGGGGACAAGCTTCCAGAATCTACTGGGGATAAGCTTCCTATTGGGGAGACTGATTCAACTCTCCTGGGGAGACTTTTTGGATTGGACTGGGGAATGGCTCCGCTGGATGTCCGGTATACCGCCGGGGAACCATCTTAGATCAAGATTGTCGGGGATGCTTGTTAGGAATGTTTGTATACTCCGTTGGGGAATGTTGAGATCTTTGGGGGATAATCCAACTTCCTTAAGGCTGACTGAGGATAACTCTGCTCGGGGAGAGTATTGCTGATTCTTGTCTCACTCTGCAGGGAGTGAAGGTATCTTGATCATACTCTTTAACTGAACTTACCTTGGCATCTCAGTGGACAGAGCAACCAGATCGCTTAGACAATTCGTATTGCCCCAGTTTCTGCGGGAGAAGGCACCTGTGGAGGTGATTGACAAATCTTCTGGTAGACAGGTGACGAGATGTCGGGACATAGTCGTACGCTTTAATCCCTAACTTTTTCCTGGACCTCCCTTTCGGGTTTTCAGTCCACCGGGATACCCATTTTTTCCCAAGCCGCCTTTTCAGGTTTTCGACTTGCCAGGTGTACAGATTTTTTCATTTTCATCCCTTATTTTGCCCGAACCCTTTTGGTTCGCCGGGAAGCCCTTATTTTTGCCTAGGCCAGTCGACCTAGCGGGTCTTTGATTATGCGCAGTATTTTTCGACTATGTCCACGTTCTCAGAGCACTGGGAGTTGTCACTGTCAGTAGTGTTGCGTTGCCCTACTACCAGAAGATCTTCGTTTGATCGTCCAATGCCCCAAGTGATCCAAATGGAGATTTGCCCCAAGTTGGTTGGCCTTTTGAGAGATTCTCCGAATCTTGACTTAACTGCCCCAGATAATGGACCATGATCATGCCATGCCCCTTGATTGGAAGTGCTTTTGTTCATCAGATATTTTTCATGCGAATTTCTCTGCTGTTCGAACAAAAAGTCATATGCAAACAAAGTTATGTTAAAAATGCAAAGCTTATGTCTGTCTTGGAGTTTTTGTGAAAATGCATTTTTTTCATAAAAACAAGTGAATGTTTTGTAAACTGTGATGTCAACTCGTCATCTTACCGCAAGCCTTAAGGAGTCAGGATACCTTTCTTAACAGTATGCTTTCGAATTAACCCATGCTTCAGCTAGGACTTTTAAGGGTTGTAGCGTGGCCTGGTTCACGGTTTAAGAAACAAAGGATAAAGGCTCAAATTATTTGTACCCACCCGTTCTTCGTGATGTTCTTCAAACCTAAACTCAGCTAATCGTGCGTTAGACCTTGCTTGAGTCTTTGCTCGGATATTCCAGTAATGGTTCGGATCTTGACAGTTTATTTCGAATAGGCAGTCATTTTTTTTGTTTGAGGGTTTGTGTGACCTCTTTCTTTTTTTGATTTTATTATCCCTGTTTTTTGCCTGAACTGTTCCTTTTTGTGATTACAGTCAGCGGGATGCCCCAGTTTTGTAAGTCTCCTTCATAGGTTTTGACTTATTGGGCTTTTATTTTTGGAAGTAATGACTGCCTGTCTTTAATTATTCGGAACCATCACTGTCTTTGTTTCGGAAGGACTCTTTTGATGCCATTTTGTGCATTTGGATCAGCTAAGAGAACTACCCTGCCCCAGGTTATAATTAAGGGTTTTAATTTTCGAAAAGAAAAACTCCAACTTCTTTGGCTCAAAGGGGTTGATGAGGGATTATCTTCCTTATAACTCCAGTGTTTAGGAATTGAAACAATGCTTGTACCTTATCAGCGGGGTCGGTTCAAAAGCATACTGTAGATTGTGGTATCGTTTTCGTCATCCTCCCTCAAGAGGCTTAGATTTATTAATCAAGCGTTGAACATCACAAAAATGAAAGCAATTTTGAATATAGCGAATGCGAATATATTGATTCAAAACAGACATATGCGATGCATTGATAAAGTACTAAAGTTTGCTATGACAATAATTGTTTGAACAATCAAAAGAAAATTACAACTTGAAAATTCTAATGGACAAAAAGCCTTCTCATCTCAGGACTTGTTACTTCAAATGGTGAATCCTGCAGGGGTGGTAGAAGAACTCAGCTTGACCCTCTTGGGTGAATTCCACTGCTCCTTCATCAATTAGATCCTGGATTTTGTTCTTCAGAGCCCAGCAGTCAGCAGTGTCATGTCCAGGACTATCAGAGTGGTATGCACATCTTCTGTTTGGATGATAGTTAGGAGCAGAGATGTTGGGGTTCCGGGGAGGAGCCCTTAATGTAATCAAATTCAATCTCAACAGGTGTTGTAAAGCTTGGAACAACGACACGTTGAGCTGGGTGAATTGCCTTTTGGGCTTGTTTGGCTTGCTCTGATCAACCAGTTGTTTTTGGTGAGGTCGCTGTGAGACCTGTGAAGTAGCAGCAGCTTGGAGAGGTCTATTCATCAAACCAAACCTTTGACTTCTTGGAGGCTGATTACCAGTTTGGTCCCCAACCCTGACTACTTGCTTCATATTGTCTTGCTGAAGCTGGTGAGGTTGATGCTGAATTTGTGACCCTGAAGCAAGTTGAGGAGCTTTTCCCTTGTCTTCTTGTTTCAAAGGGAATTTAATGATGACCGGTCCTTCAACCTTAGATGTTTTCCCCAGTTGGTTATCCCGAAGCAGTTGGTTGACGAGAACCCTGAGCTCTTCTTGTCTTTGAGCTAAGTCTTGAATGAGAGCCATCTGCCCCATCATCTGGATTCTCATTGTATCCACCTCAGCCTGCAGACGTTTCAGTCGTTCGTCTTTATCATCTTCGGGACTTTTCTTGGCCAAATTCCCCATGAGGAGTGTCCTTAACTCTTCTTGCCCCTTGGATAGGCTTAGGAAGATCTCCCTGAACTGAGTCTCTTGAGCATGAAGACCCTGGTTATCTTGTTGGGAAGCCATTGCTGAAATAAACAGCGAAGAAGGTAAGTGACCTGTCAAAAGGGTACCTGTAATGCAATGATATGTATGATATGCATGCAATGTTTTCAAGGACCTCGCGGGGTAAACCAGAAAAATTATTAGAACCTGGTAACTGGTGGCTTGATTGAAGGCACTTCATATTGTTGAGAGTCCTTCTTCAAGAGTCGAGGCTCACCATATTTAGTGGGTCATAGCCCCTGACAACCTTGGCTAGAGGAAAATAAATCCTCTTTGCCCCTTGCTAGACAGTTGGTTCATTATGACCTGCATCACAGAC
Source organism: Vicia faba (assembly GCA_948472305.1). Lineage (NCBI taxonomy): Eukaryota > Viridiplantae > Streptophyta > Magnoliopsida > Fabales > Fabaceae > Vicia > Vicia faba. Next base: position 34,760 of record CATIWC010000541.1, on the reverse strand, counting down.
CCTTGAGATCCTTGAAATGGGTTAGTCCTTATGCAGGATGTATGCAATGGTATGATGTTATGTTATGCATGGAGTGATACAAGTGAACCCTATTATGAGTCCAGATTAAGGACTGTAAACAAACCCTGCAAGAAACTCAAGTGTCAGATAACAAGTATGCAAGTAGTTCAAGATCGAAGGCACACAAGTCACACAAGACAACCCTTAGAGTTCAGGCCAGCATGAAGTTTGGGGTACTACCCTCTTGAAGTTGGTGGGCTCAAAAACCTGTCCTATCAAAAGTAATCGGGTTCTAAGGAGCTCAATATCATTGGGTTGTTTTCTGTGTTCATTGTTTTGATTTAGCCAATGAACTGGCGATCAAAATATTCCAAGAAAATAACCCTCAATGAGTGTAGTATCGAGTATCAACCAACTTCGGACTGCACCAAAGTCAGTCATCTCACTACCCCTAAAGAGGCCAGGATGGTTCAATTAAGGTTCCTAAGGTCAGTTGATGCTTCACGACACCACGCGGCGGCCCCGTACTCTCCTTGACTTGACTCAAGGGTTACCGGTACTCATCAAAGTGCCACATCAATGTAGCAAACTGCTTCAACCGTGTCGGTATACCCCGCACAGTTCCCTCACAGTTTTGTTGCTACTTTCTAAGAGGTATCCCCCAGATCTGGGTTAGGATCTATAGAACTCCCAAGACAGTGCCCACAATAATAAAGAAAACAAATCAGGCAATTGAAAACATAAGTATGATCTATCCTAAGGTACACCTCACTTAGAATTTATCCCCAACAGAGTCGCCAGTTCTGTGATCGGTGGAAATAGAACTGACTGTTTTTAAGCTGGTTCGCGAAATGTCGCGGTAAGCAAGAGTCGCCACCATCTTTTATTTTCTCCAACATGGACAGGACAAAAGCACAGCAAAATTCCTTATGAGATTTTTTCTCGGTTCGGGAGGTAGATTTATAGAAAGGGAAGGTGTTAGCACCCTTTCTATCCATGGTTATCCATGGGCTCTTAGATACTTGCTCTTATGTTTTCAAAATGTTTGCTTTTCAAAATGTGAGTGGGTTTAAAAAAGTTTCATTGAAAGATTTCTGAATGACTCTTGTATCTGTCCTCAAGAGTGTTTGAAAAATTTGTTTTGAAAGCTTTTGAAAGTGTCAGTGTGAAAAGATTGTTTTGATTTGTTTTTGAAGAGAGCAAGTATCCATGAGTCATCTACCTACCCTAAGGAATTAGGTTGTGTAAAAGTCCTTAAGGTAGTGCCATCCCACCATTGAGAGGTAGGTAGCACCACCGTTGGAGGTGTTCGGGTCAATTCGATTTTAGGGACAGTGTGGTCATCGAAGCAATAGTTAGGACACCTTAGAAGTAACCCTAATGTCCTATATCCTTTTTTAATCTGAGGCAACCGTTTCGAGGCAACTGTTTCGAGGTAAATGGATCATGGACATAAGAGCGACCGCTAAAACGTCCTATACTTGACGACCACGTTTCGAAGGCAACGAGAGAGGCGTACCCTAGAAGTGGTGTGTGTATTGTGTGTTGTTTTCATGTTATGTTTTATCTTTGATCATGGCATTGTGAGCTACGAGTTGTTTTTATTTACATACATTTTTTCATGCAAGTTTAGCAGTTAGGAGTGTGGAAAATTAAAATACGGAAAGATAAAAGCTACGCTATTACAAGGCGCGGGTCTATACATCGCCAAAATACAAAGACCCGTTTTTTGATAAAGATGCGGAAAGTAAAAAAAAATGCGGTAAACCTAATTACTATTACATCCTTGAACAGTTACATAATAATCAATAAGAAAATAATGTGCGAAAAGAATAAACTGAACGTCCGAGGGTTTTGACCCTTTGCTCGAAATTAAATTAAATTAGGACCCAATTATTAATTAATTAAAGAAAAGAAAGTGTTTTTTTATGTTTTTGTATTTAATGAAATAAAGAAAATAAAATCAAGTGAAAACCCTAATTCTAAGTCTATTTTAATTATTAAGAAAAATATTAAAGTTAACCTAATTTAAGTTAATTAATTTACATATTTATGTACAAAAATAATGGAGATTAATAATGATAATGATAATTAATAATAATAAATAATGATAAAAATAACTAATTAAGAAAAAGATAAAAATGTCAAAACCTAATTCTATATGATTTTTATTTAAGAAAAAGATTGAATTTTAACCTAAATTAAACTAAAGTTAATTGTTAGTTATTTATTTACAAAAATAAATTAGTGAGGAAATTAATAAATAATTAAACATATTTTTGTATTTTGATTTTCTGTTTTTATTATGGAAAAAATTATTTTAGTGAATTAATAATAATTATAAAAAACAATTGAAAGAAATTAAAAAGAAAAGAAAAGAAAACAAATATGCAAACCAAGGGGGGTGTCAGGCCCAGAGTGGAGGTTTATGTGGAATTTAGGCCCATTAGCATAAGGCCTCGTTGACTTTTACGAATCACGCGCTTGTTGGCTGACTGAGGTATACCATGGAATTCACCTTCTGGTCACTAGATGGATCCTGAAGCCACTTGGCAGGCTCAGGCGTGAGGCTCATGGTAGGACGTTGGATGAAAGCTGCACTAGAACGTGTTAGAACAAAAATTATGAAGAATATATGGGGGGACCTGGGAATCGAACCCAAGTCCCTATACCTGCCAGACACGTCCTCCACCATCTGAGCTATGAAACGCGCTTGTACATATGTTGATAAACAAATATTATATATGAAAAATGCCCATTATGCTGAAACATTAAAAAACGCGCTAAAGTTTGAATGTCCCAGTAGCATGATGCAACGCGTGCTTTCTTCTTCGTTTTCACCTGCAACATGAACAAGATAGCGGGGGTTTTAAACCCCCACTAAGTGAAAGTCCTAAAAATAGCGAATAGAAGAGGAATCAATATAAAAAGGGCGCGATAGGTTGGTTGAATTCGTCTGGCCTTGACGAATTCAACCATAGTCATGACGTGATCCAATTTTTCCTTATGCCCAAAGCCCTAATTTGAAGCTTCTGAAACCCTAGGTTTCGTCCATGGTGAATTCTGATTCAGGCAACGTTAATTCAATTGAACTGTACCAATCGCTTCAGAAGGTCACTATTAGTGTAAATCAAACAAGAAAATGGATTAAAAGCACGTGAATCATGTTATGCAAGTTTGGAAAATAAGGCAAACCGTGTGGCCTATGTTCTTTGATTCTTCGCGTGTTAGGATTGGTTTTTGATGCCAAATGCTTCCTGGAGACTCAGGCAATGCGTTTGAATCAAATAGAAGCTTTGAATTATGCTGCAAATAGGATTTCAGTTTTCAAATTCTTATTGAAATTTTGCAAAGTGATTATGGAGTTTCAGCAGCTTTTTTTCGTGTCCCTGAGAATAGGGTTAGCTTATGCCTTTGTATGTGAACGAATTTAGGTCAAAACCTTGGCCCAAAAGTCCATGAATTATGACTTGAATATTTGATTTTCAATTATGTGATTTTGCAATCTTTTTCAATGAAAACCTTGCCAATTATGGATGATTTTCCTTCTTTGATTGAGAAACGGTTTTGCCAGCTTGCCCTGATATGATTTGCTTCACAAAAGATCCAAAAAACATATCTTTTTAATTTTCCTATAATTAAAATCAATTAAATGAATTAATATAAATATAAATTCGATTAATTAATTAAAAATAAGAAAATAAATTATTTTGAGCTCAATGGGTCGTGCATAGGCTTTGGGTAATGATTCAAGAAAGAATTTGAGGCCCATTAGCAAGTTTGAAGCTTTTTAGGCAAAGTTGACTTTTGAAAGTTCCCAAAAATTTCCCAACTTCTCCAATGCATATCTTGCTCAATCTTGAAGCTATGAACATGTTCTTAGACATTTTGGAAAGGTCTTGAAGTCCTCTAACCAATGTCTTTGGTACCATGTCATTTTGATTTACCAATCTCAAGTTATGGTCTTTGACTTAAAATGCCTTTTTGTTGACTTTTGAAAATGACCTATAATGTTGAAATTGATAAGTTTTTGTGAGAGCATTTCTTGGACTTGGAGTGTGAATATGAGTTGTAGGAAATGTCATCCCCTTCAAAATGAGCTTTGTATGGGATTTTTCTGATAAACCATGAGGAAGTTATGCCTTGGTCAATTTGCAGTTGACTTTTTCAACTATCCAAAAATAGAAACTTTTGCATCTTGAGACTTTTTGAGCCATGCTTGGGGAATCATGATCAAGAATTGATCAAATGATGATTGTGGCTTCAAAATAAGATGTTGACCAAAAATTTTGACTTTTGACTGTCAAATGACCATTTTGCCCCTGCAGTTGACTGTGGAGCATTTAGGGTTTTTGACTGTGCAACTTGATGCTGTGAGTCTTGAAACTTGACATATGGATGCTTGACAATGTATATAGGCATATGGGACTTGATTGGACCCTTGAAAATCTCAATTTCTTTGCAAGAACCAAAACCCTAATTTTGACTGTGTTAGGAGGCAATTGGACTGTGCAACCCTTGAGAGATTTTGAACCATGATCTTGCCAAATCTTGAAGAATATGGGAGGGCAAATTTTGGGGTACAACAGGGAGGTCCAGGCAAAAATTAGGGATTAAAAGCGTATACTATGTTCCGTTGGATCACTTACATGCAAGATTTATTACCAAAGTCTGAAGTTTAAATGGTTCACTCAACTTCTTCCGATGGCAAGGGATGAAATGTTCAAAGACATAGGGGAAATAGCAGAGTTTGGAACCCAATGAGATCACTTCCACGTGGCTATACATTTTATTTTCACTTTGTACTCTTTTCATTTCATGACGGCTTCCTCTTACTTGGATTTCCGTCTCTTTGTACAAAATCGCATGTTTATAGGCAAATTATCAATACAAATACATCTTAAAGTTCAAACTTTTGGTTTTTTGTTGCTTTGTTTGCAAAAACGTACAATGACTAAATTAAATGAACATATGCATATGAATATGATTAACTATTAATAAATATATGCATAATAACAGGAATAAGCATTTACTCAAAAAACTCTAGGAGTTGGGATGAAACTCGAGATGTCCGTAAATCCCCATAGAGTTACTTCCATGAGATTATCCCCGCAGAATAATCTTCATAGGATACATTCCCCAAAATTTCCTTACGGAGTTCCAATCAGTACACTTCATGAAAATCATCTTCCCCATCTGAGTTTGAAAACTGTAAAACCCCTACAAAGTTCTTCTCTTTAGCAAACTCAATTTCCCTAGGAGAGTTCGTTTCCTCAACAAAATATTTCTCCATCAACAGGGTTTATTTCCCAAACAAACTACAATTTCCCTAGCTCGAGTTTATTCCTCAAATTACTATAGATCACCAGTAAAATTCCTCTTCCCATTAAAGTCACCATTATCCCCAGAAAATTGTTGTAAAACCTGGAATTAGACCTGATATCAGTCAACTTTATCCTCCCTAGACGAGTCGGAAGATTATTCATCTCTTTTATCCCCAGTCAGGGTGTACAAAATTTATCCTCCCCAAACAAGTCGGAAGATTATCCATCTCTCTTATCCCCAATCAGGATATATAAGAATTAAATTCCCTAGTAGAGCAATGAACAACCAATGTTCCTAAACTATACTCCCTAAGTAGGAAGTAAACATCCCTTGCAGAGTTTCCTCAAACAAGTAAACAAGAATCCCAGGAGGAAGCATTCTAGACAAGATTAAAGATGCACGTACTCTTCATCCCTGGTAATAGTCAGGGATTTATTTTCTCAGACAAAATACAGCACGGGCTTACAAATACACTTCACAACACATTCATATGTCCTAACATATGCATACGAAATGCATGTAGCACAATCTCATTTATTTTGAGAATATCATTATGCAATTCATTTCATACATCATGACATAGCATACAGTTAACTCTTTACCTTTTTAGGAAGAATCAATCGACAGACCAATATCATCAACAAATCCTCAAAATAAATTGTAGGTCATTCTCTGAAACAAGACAAGGAAAATATCTACATGATGGACACTCCTATCATACCCTAATTTTTGACCTAAGATCCCATCTTCATTTTCATTTTTTGTTATATACATCAAGGTCACAAAATATGGTAGGTTTCGAATGTTTCACCTTCGAGCATTACCTGTGCATAGATCATCGAGTGTTATGAGCATTTTATCTTATGTTTGGCTAACCTCTAATCAAGCACGAAGTGTATGTTTTTTGTTTCTTTGATTTCACGTGCAGAAACATGTCTGAATCCAGAGCATCAGGCGTCACGTCTCAATTAGGGTTTTGAGCCTCTCAAGCCAGAAGTACAGTTAATCATTGATTCTCGAAGGTTGACTCATCAAGAGAGACATGTGTTTATTTCCATGCTCTATTTCAACAGATGGTCTCAAGCATCTTCGAAATTCAAAAAGAACAGTCAAAGTTCCATGATCATTGGTTTACATGTGTCTCACCTTGCCTCGAAATACAAGAAAAGATCAAGTTATGCAAGTCAATTCTAAACGCTTCAACCAAAAGTCATCTACAAGTTTTCTTTAATAGTTGAAGACGAATTGTGTTTAGAAAGTCATGATAGGACTTTATGGGACATCTGTCATGATTTAAGAGTTTCTGGATCTCTAAGTTCAGTTCATTGTGCCAATTTCTCAACGCGATAACATTTCGCCTCAAATCCATCTTCTAGTGATCATTCAAAGCTTTTAAGCATTGGTTCAATTTCTTATACTTACATGACGCGGGGTGAATTTCATTAGAATGGGGTGACTAAATTCAAGATTGTTTTGGTAGAATTTATTCGAAATACTTGGAATTTTCATCATATGAATTCAAGGGATAATTAAATAGAAGTTGTCAAGAGGGATCATTCAAAAATAATCGTTCATCGCATTAACATTTATTCAAGATTATTTTTGTGTGATTATTTTGATGGATTCACACCATGGCCATTTAAATTCACATGAAGCATGTATTCAAGAAGGTATTGGAAAAAGAAACTTGATTCAAATAATCATTCATCACAAGATTAATTACATGATGGTTACAATTTTATTACAAGATCAATTCATGAATTTATTTGGATCTCTATTACAAAATGCAAGATTGAAGTCTTAAGGCTTGCATTTTTGTTCATTCATTATTCAAGAATTCATTCAAATATCTATCAATTCTTTTCCAAATTCAAATGGAAAATTTTGAATTTCATCAAGACAAATATCAAGATTCAAAGTTCATAAAGATTCAAATGTTTACAATTACAAAAGAATTGAGAATTATATTGAAAAATAAGTATACATTCATGTTACAATTTTATTTGGATTTATCACTACAAAGTTACAAGGAATTACAAGTTGTACAAACTATTGTTTCTAATATCCTAAAATTCCAGCCCAATATCATGTTGCTGCCCATATTTTCCAGCCCTGCTGCAATACAATAAAAGTCCAATTTTTATGGTATTTTGCTGTCTAAAATGCAACAAAACAGTCCCAAAAATGCAGCAATAACAACCAAAAAATACAGCAAAATAGTCCCAAAAAAGTGTTGTAAAAATGCTACAAACAGTCCAAAAAAACAGCAATATATAGCAGTCCCAAATGCTGCCAAAACCTGCTGAAAAGCTGCTATAAAATCATCCTAAACAGTCTGCTAACAGCCTGCTGCCCTGCATCAAAACAGCCCAGAATTTGCATCAATATGGCTAAAGAAAATTGTATAAACAAAGCATCAAAACAATTTGTCAAAATAGTTCAAAAACCCTACTGTTTTCCCCCCTAAATGTCTTGTTCTTTCACTATAAAAAGCCCCTTCATGGACAGAAATAAGGGAGAAAAAAATTCAAGGGGAATAACAACAAAATTCCAACACACAAAAATTCAGTAGAGGACACAAAAAATTCAGCAAGAGAAACATAGAAAATTCAAGGAGAGAAAACTTACTGTTTGGAAGCTCCATCGAAGAGACTCCGATAGGTATTTTTTCTTCCTCTCTATTTACTTATGCATAATTTTCTCATATATCCATGTTTGAATCTTCCTCTGTACCACTTTTTGTCATACGATGTTGGATTTATCTTATTCCTTTGCTGCATTTTTTGAGTTGCTACAATGTATTGGTATGTAGAAATGTTAGAAGCATAATGTTGTACCCCAAAATTTTCCCTCCCATATTCTTCAAAGTTTTGACAAGCATCATCTCAATTTGCTCAAGTCTACTCAAGGGTTGCACAGTACAAACACCCTCCTAAGCCAGTCAAATTAGGGTTTTGGTTCTTGCAAGGAAGTTGAGGTTTTCAAGGGTCCAATCAAGTCCCATATGTCTATATACATTGCCAAGCATCCATATGCCAAGTTTCAAGGCTCACAAGGTCAAGTTGCACAGTCAAAAACTCTATTTGCTCTACAATCAGTTGTAGGGGTAAAATGGTCATTTGGCAGTCAAAAGTCAAAAATTTTGGTCAACATCTTATTTTGAAGCCACAATAATCATTTGATCAAGTCTTGATCATGATTCCACAAGAATGGCTCAAAAATCATCAAGATGCAAAAGTTTCCATTTTTGGACAGCTGAAAAGTCAACTGTAAATTGACCAGGGCATAACTTTTTCATGGTTCATCAGAAAAATCCCATCCAATGCTCATTTTGAAGGGGATGACATTTCCTACAACTCATCTTCACATTCCAAGTCCAATAAATGCTCCCACAAAAAGTTATCAATTTCAACATTATAGGTTATTTTCAAAAGTCAACAAAAAGGCACTTTAAGTCAAAGACCATAACTTGAGATTGGTAAATTCAAATGACATGGGACCAAAGGCATTGGTTAGAGGACTTCAAGTCCTTTCCAAAATGTCTAAGAACATGTTCATATGATCAAAATTGAGCAAGATATGCATTGGAGAAGTTGGGAAATTTTTGTGAAATGGCAAAAGTCAACCATCCTTGAAACTTCAATTTTTGACAAAAGGGCCCACTTTCTTCCACTTGATTCAGCCTTGTCATGCCACCCACGTGTCCCATGATCAATTTCAAGATTAAACATTAATTTTTCTATTTTTATTTAATTTTATTTGATTTAATTCATTTTAAATCCATAAAATTCAAATAAAATCAAAAAAAATAATTAAATAACATCTTTTGATTTGAATGACTTTTATGTGTCATGAACAACCTACCAATTTCGTGCTAGGGCCATTTTATGCATAAAAATTCAAAATTTGAACAAACTTGGAATGATCTTTAATGGTGGTTATGAAGAATCCAAAAACTTAATTGCAAGGGATCATTGGCTCATAATGTGACTTATTCTCATTCATTACTACATATACAAGTGTGACAAGCCTCATTCACAACCTAGAGACCTCTAAAACGGCATAACCAAATTCAAAAAATTGGAAGAAAAATCAAAAATTGTTTTCAATCTTCCAGTACAATTCAAACACTTCTCTTGATCCAAACACATTCCCAACACTCCCAGGAACGATTTGCAGTCAAGAACAAGCCTTAACACTCCAAGAATCATCCACAACAAGTCACACGGTTTGAATCTTTTTTCAGAAACGCATATCCTTATTCATGCATTTTTAACCTCTTTTTTGGATTGATTTGTGTTAATAGGACCATTCTGAAGCTATTGGTATGTTTCAATTTGATTATGGTGCTCTGAATTAAAAAACACCATTGAAGCAACCTAGGGTTTCGAAGCTTGGATTTTAGGGCTTTACAACATAGGTAAAATTGGCCTTCATGAGACCCATGGTTGAAATCAGGAGATCAGCACGAATCCATTACAACCCCCGCGCCCTTTTTATATAGCTCAGGGGCCTAATCGCTATTTTGGACGCTTGCATTTTGTGGGGGTTTAAAACCCCCGTTATTTGTTTATTTTTGTTTCAGGAAACACAAAGAAGATGATTACGTGGAAGAACATGGCTGGTTGATTCAAATATAATACGCGCGTTTTCTTTTTTAGCATATGCGTGTTGTTTTTCCATATTATTTTCTTTACCCACTATAATAACAAGATACAGCGCTTGGCTCAGTGGAGAGGGACGTGGCTATGCATCATTGGGACCTGGGTTCAATTCCCAGGTCCCCCCAAAATTCAATATTGTTTTTCCTAATGCGTTCCCATGCAGCATTTGTCCAGAAGTTCACCATATGACCTCATAAATCCACATGCCATGTGGCCTCAAAGATCAATCCAAAGGCCAGAAAATGATGAGCACCATGCTCATGAGTCAACGTGTCTCCAGGAAATTTCAAAAGTCAATACAGGCCTGAGCTTAGTGGGCCAAAAAACCGCAATTCACACCTCCATTGGGCCATCAACACCCCCTTGGTTTTGTTATTTCTTTTATTTTTCTTTTCTCTTATATTCCTTTTTTTAATTATTAGTTTTATTATTATTTAATTAACATAACTAATATTTTTTTATAAAAATTCAGAAAAAAACAAAAAAGGAACATTTTATTATTTATTAACTTATTTTGTAAATAAAATACTAATAAATTAATTAGTTTAATTAGTTTAATTTTAACATTTTCAATAAATAAAAACAATTTAGAATTAGGGTTTCTTTTGACTTTTAATTTCTTTTACTTTTATTTTTTTATTAAAAAAACATGAAAAACACAAAAAATATTTTTCTTTTAATAATTAATTAATTAGTTCTTAGTTTTAATTAAAAAAAAGACAAAAATTCAATTCTTATTCAAAAAGGGGTCAACACCCTAAGACATCCCGATTCGATTCTCTCGCACTTTAATTTATTTTCATTATATTTTTGTAAATGCTTCTGGAAGTGTAATAGTTAATTAGGACCTCCTTTATTGCTTTATTTATTTTCCTGCACTTTATTTACCAAAACGGGTTTTTGTCTTTGGCGATGTATAGACCCGCGCCTTGTAATAGCGTAGAATTTACATTTCCGCAATTTATTTTTCGCACTCCTAACTGCTAATATTCCTGCAAGAATGTATGTAAATAAAATCAATCTGTAGCTCACAAATAACATGTACAAGATAACCTTAACTGAAAAACAACACACAAAGCACATGCCACTTCTAGGGTACGCCTCACTGGTTGCCTCGAACGTGGTCATCAAGTATAGGGTGTCTTAGAGGTCGCCCTTTGTCTAAAGATCCAGTTGCCTCGAAACGGTTGCCTCGGATAAAAGGATCTAGGACATTAGGGTTACTTCTAAGATGTCCTACCATTGCTTCGGTGACTACATTGTCCCGATAATCGAATTGACTCGAACACCTCCAACGATGGTGCTACCTACCTCTCAATGGTGGGATAGCGCTATCTAAAGGACTCTTACACAGCCTAATTCCTTAGAGTAGGTAGATTCTCCTGGGTACTTGCTCTCTTCAAACAAAACAAAACAACTTTTCACACCTCACACTTTCTAAAAGATTTCAAACAAATTTTTCATACACTCTTGAGGACAGATACAAGAGTTACTTAGAAATTTTTCAAACGAAACTTTTTCAAACCCACACACACTTGAAAAGCAAACATCTTTTGAAAACATAAGAGCAAGTACCTAAGAGCCCATGGATAACCATGGATAGAAAGGGTGCTAACACCTTTCCTTTCTATAAATCTACCTCCCGAACCGAGAAACATTCTCGAATAAGGAATTTTGTTGTGCTTTTGTCCTTTCCATGTTGGAGAACATAAAAGACGGTGGCGACTCTTGCTTACCGCGACATTTCGCGAAACCAGCTAAAAACAGTCAGTTCTATTTCCACCGGTCACACATAATAATAACAAGTGTTGGCAAACATACAGTAATAACACAATAAATATGTATTAAAAAAACCATACCTCCTTTGTCTCGACCGTTCAGCCATAATCCCCTCTGTCAAACAGCCTTCATCTATATCATGTTTGGCATCACTTAATTATGATGACCAGTACTGAAGAAGTGAAAAACACAAGAAGGGGGGTTAAATTGAAAAACTTGAAATCAAATGCGCAATGACACAATATTTTTATCTTGGTTCGTTTGATCTCAAACTACTCCAGTCCACCCGTCAAGGTGATTTCGCCTCTCCCCAACGAGGTATTAATCCACTAATCACAAACAGATTACAATCACTATGTTGACAACTGTCAAAGTCCTCTTGAGTACAACCACAATCTGGTTAATCTCAAGGAAAACTGTCTTAATCAAAGATACAAGAATTCTATGTGTAGTTGTTTTTCATTACAAAAATAATTACCACAACTGTGATAATTTACACAAATTAGAGCATTGGAATAAGTATGTAAGCTTGCAGCGTTTTGAATTGTATTGCAGTAGCATTGTAAAAATCGTAAAAGATTTGATCTCTTAGCTTGTATTTATAGGTAATGGAATTATGTCCAACTTTAAGCGTGATAAAGGACATTAAAGCAATTTCTATATTGAGAAGATCCTGTCTGAATGAATCCGTTACAATTGATGTTGTCTTGAATGAATAGTAACGCTTCAGAATCTTACAAACTTGTATGTTGCAATTGCTTCAAAACATTGATGACTTAGAGTTGTGAGAATCTGATTGTATCTGAACCTTCTGGTCAGAATCAGAGTATTCTTCACTTCAGTGCATGTTCTGATCATCATTCTTCAGCGCATATTCTGATTACCTCAGCGTGAAAGCTTCTATAGCTTAACTTCTGATGCTGCTTTGGTCAGAACTTTTGAATACACAGTAGCATAATTTTTAGAGTGCATATTTTTTCTTTGTGTTTGTTATCATCAAAACTCTAATAAAGGGTTGTAGAATTAAAATATGTTCTAACAATCTCCCCCTTTTTGATGATGACAAAAACTAAGATTTTCAATGAAAAATATAGAACAAAAAAACTTAAGAGAGACTCCCCCTGAGTTGATTACTTCCCTGAAGTTCCTTATCGTCAGAGCTTTTGATGCATCTCCTTATGTTCTTATCAAAATGTGTTCCTGTTCAAGCTTTTCAGAAAGTAAAGGTTAAAATATTCAGAATGTTTGAGACATTGTCCCGGTATACTGTTATTGAAAATATCTTACTTTCTCCCCCTTTTTGTCAAGTATCAAAAAGCAATATAATCAGAGTTAAAACGATGAATTATATTAAAAATAGAATGCAGTGACAAGTTTCAGAAACCAGGAGGTAAAGATAAAAGATTACAGATAAACAGTTTTTAAAGAAAATCTAAGAAGGAGAGGGAAGACGTGTGAACAACGCTTCCAGCAAGCTCTTGATCTGAGTGCTTGACTCTTCCTGCTTTCCTAGAATATCTTTAATTTCCTTTGTAGTATCTTCTTGTTTATCTAGTATACCCTTGATCTCTTTGTTCGTATCCTCTTGCTTATCCAGTCTTGCATGGATTAAAGCATTCTCTTTCTTCAACTCTTCCAGAGTTTGCATGACTAGAGACGAAGCAGGTGTATCTTCAGGAGTTGCATGTTGTTCAGAATATTCTACAGCTTCTTCTGATTGAACCACTTATTCTGCTACAATCATGTCTTCTGGATCAGTAGTCAGGGAGAGACTATCTGAATCTGGTTCAACAACTTCTGAAGGATGGTGCTCTTTCTAGGGAGCATTATCCAGCGGAAGAATTTCTTTCTTGCACCATTGGCTCAAAACATGATCTTGAAAGGCTTTCAGCTGATCACTGAAGTTCTGATGAGCCCTTTCATAACCCAATTCCTTCATCTTCAGAGTTTCAGAGTTAAGCCATTTTCTGAATCTTTCCCACAGAGAATCAGAAGCATCAGGATTAGAAGTCTCTAGGCTTGCTTGCTTCAAAGAATTGATCCACTCCTGCATTTCTGTTTCAAAAATCAACAGACTCTTACCAACATCTGATTTGGTTGCGGCTGGTTTAGGTTTGAGAATGGCAATTTTGTGTGAGGTGGAAGCTAGTTTGTCCAGCACTAGTGGATTAATGATAATTCTGAGGTTGTCAGCTGGATGGTTTATGGGTGAAGGAGTGGGAGAGTCTTAAATTATAATTGGTGTGTTAGGGGTGTTTGGTGGTGCGGATTCATAAGGTGAAGGGATTTTTGGAATATCATGAATGATGAGAGGTAAACGAACCGAAAGAGGTTATGTTATTCCAAGGATTGGGATAGTGGTTTCATAATCTGAAGGAGAGTCTTCGGATTGGTTTGCGGAGGCGTGTTGAGTTTCTGGTTCAGGAATTTTAGAAGATTGGTTATCAGAAGGTGGAGAGAGAGAGTGTTTATCTTTTGGTTGTGGTGAGTTGGGGTTCAGATGTTCTGGTTGAGGAGAGTGTGGTTGTGGGTTTTCTGGTTGCTGTTGAGAGTTTGGATTTTATGGGAGTGGAGATTGAGTGTTTGGGTTTTCTGGTATTGGTGAGGAAAAATCTTGATCAAAAAGTTCAATGTCAGATAGAACTTTGGCAAGTTCTGGTTGATGATGTCCTGGGTTTGGATTTTGATTGGGGGAGTGAGGTTCATTCAAAAAAATTCCTAGAGATACAGATGGATCAAACTCTATGTCAAAATCCTCAAATGTTTGGGGTGAATGACTTTCTATTGTTTGAGGGGGAATGGTTTCAGATGTTGTAACATGTATTGATTCTATGACAGAAATAGAAGATGAATTACCTTTTGTTTTCGCAGCTTTAGGTGCCTTATGAGAGGTCCTTCTCCTGTTGCTTTCCTCTTCTTGGATTTCTTTAGCACAACCTCTGGAGCTGGCTTGTGCAGATCTTGAATGTTTATTTCTGAAGCAGTCCCATCAGCCTTGCAAGCTTCAAGGTATCTGACGATGATTTCTGGGTTGGCGTCTATCTCAGAAAATAGTGGAAAATCCTTCAGAGGGATTCTCCTAGAAGTAATGGTCTCGTGAGAAGCAATAGTTGGTCCCTTTTGAATGTTCTCAATGATCTTCATTTTCTTCAGATTCTTGGCGTTCAAAGGCTTCCCAGCAGTTGCTTCCAGAGTGCTTATTTCTTGAGCCTCTGTCAGATATTCTATCAGCCTGTTTTCTGTTAGAATATCTGATATCAGTCTTCCTAAGGGAATCCAATCCCTCTTAGTTCTTTCTTCTTCTCTTGTCTCTTTCACACTTGTTCTGAGATGGTTGAAGAGAAAGTGTGGAAGATTTATCTTGGTCTTCTTTGCAATGAAATAGATCAGAAACTGTTGATTAATGTTGATGTAATCAGGAGAGCTTGTAGGCTTCCTGTGATTGATACATCCCAGAATGATTCTGGCCCAGATTCTGTGATGATCCTTCAAGTCTCTGATCTTGCTGGATGGTTGTCCATGAGTGAAAATTTCCTTGGCAATAGATTTTAGGTCAGAACATTTATCTGCCATATCAATGCATCTGACTCCACCACCATTGTATCCAATGAGCTTCCCAATAAGATCTTCTGTAATCACTATTTTCTTTCCCATAACATAAGAAGTAACCTGGAGGTTGGATGATGTAGCGTGAATCCATAATTCTTTGACGAGAATGGGAAACGTTGGACCCAACAGACGGTCAAAATACCTGTTCCAACCCTGTGCAGTTACGTCTTCATAGAGATTGAACCCATTTTCTTATAGACTCTCAAAATCAATGATCAGTTCAGAGAGAACTTCCAGGTTATCAACAGGAGTGAGAAGCGTCCTAATGGGTTCTTCATATTGTTCCGTTGAAGAAGATTCAGGAGCACTAAGATTTTTGAGGTTTGATGATGAAGCCATTGTTCACACAGGTTCATTGAAGAAGATGAAAAGGGTTTTTGAAAACTAAACTTGAAACAAGAGAGAATATAGAAGATAGTAAAAGTGAATGAATGAAATAGTAGATTTGAGTTTAAATAGGTTTTTGAAAATGTGAGCAGTAAGTAAGAAAATAAGAAATGATTATATGCATTAATGAAACCTGAGATTAGGGGATTTAGAAAGATATTTGAACAGTTTAGCACTGACAAGTGTCTCAATGCATCCAATCAGAGCCTTGGACCCTTCAGAATTTGAACGCGTGTTCAGCCTCATAAGGTGGCTTGTGAGAGGATGATAGATGTTTGATGATGTGAACTGCACACCTGTATCCTTGAAATGAAACGTTCAAATCTTCGTGGATAGACTCTGAGGCAACTGTACTTCTAACTTCTGAAGACAGGTTGATCAGATGTTCACAGAAAACAATAAAGTTCTGAGGGTTAAGATATGCAAATAAAACATTTTATTCTGGGTATAACTTCATCCTGAGATGCTTCAGAATGAAATTGAATCTATCTTCAGAAAGAGGTTTTGTAAATACATCATCCCATTGATGGTCTGTGTCAATAAATTTTAAGGTAAGAATTCCTTTCTGAATATAGTCCCTAATAAAGTGATGTTTTATTTCTATATGCTTAGCCCTAGAATGCAAAATAGGATTCTTACTGAGACATATAGTTGAAGTGTTATCACAGAAGATAGGAATGTTACTCTCAAATATGTTGAAGTCTTCAAGTTGATTTTTCATCCAGGGCATTTGAGTGCTACATCCAGCAGCTGCTATGTATTCAGCTTCTGCTGTTGACAATGCTATTGCGGACTGTCTCTTGCTGGTCCATGAGATCAGATTATCTCCCAAAAACTGGCAACTTCCAGAAGTGCTTTTACGCTCTACTCTGTCTCCAGCAAAATCAGCATCACAATATCCAACTAAGCTGTATTCATTGGATTTTCTATAAAATAAACCCAGATTAGTAGTACCTTTCATATACTTGAAAATTCGCTTAACTGCTGTTAAGTGAGATTCTCTAGGATCTGATTGGAATCTAGCATATAAGAAAACACTGAATAAAATTTCAGGCCTTGAAGCCGTCAGATAAAGGAGAGAACCAATCATACCTCTGTAGACTTTCTATTCTACCTTTTAACTTACCTCTTCCTTTTCCAGAATACACGTGGGGTGCATTGGAGTCTTTGAGGGCTTACATTCTGAGAGATTAAATTTCTTCAGAAGTTCTCTGACATATTTGCTCTGATGAATGTAAGTTCCTTCTGTAGTTTGGCGTATCTGAATGCCCAGAAAGAATTTGAGTTCCCTCATTAAGCTCATCTCAAACTCTGCCTGCATGCACTTAGCAAACTCTCTTCCCATAGAAGGTTTAGTGGATCCAAAGATGATGTCATCTACATAAATATGACACACTAAAATTTCATTCTTAAATGACTTACAGAAAAAGGTTGTGTCCACTTTCCCTCTGGTGAATTCCTTTTCTAACAGGAAGTTAGTTAGTCTTTCATACCAAGCTCTGGGAGCTTGTTTCAGACCATAGAGTGACTTCTTTAGTTTGAAAACATATTCTGGGTGTTTGTAATTCTCAAACCCAGGGGGTTGGTGCACATATACCTCTTCATCTATATAGCCATTTAGGAATGCACTTTTGACATCCATCTGATACAGAGTGATGCCATTGTTTACAGCAAATGAGATTAAGAGTCTGATAGATTCTAACCTGGCGACTGGAGCAAAGGTTTTTGTATAGTGTATCCTCTCTTGCTGACTATAACCTTGTGCCACCAGTCGTGCTTTGTTTATGATGACTTCTCCTTGCTTGTTCAGTTTGTTTCTGAACACCCACTTTGTTCCAATGACGTTGAATCCTTTTTGTTTGGGAACTAGATCCCATACTCATTTCTGGTGAACTGATTTAATTCCTCCTGCATTTCCAGAATCCAGTCATTGTCCAGAAGAGCTTCATCAATTGTTGTTGGTTCAATCAGAGAGACCAGTCCCATGAGGGATCCTTCAGAGCTTCTGAATGTTGATCTTGTTCTGATTGGATCATCCTTCTTTCCCAGGATTTTATCTTCTGGGTGAGCTATGATGCTTCTGGAAAGTCTTTTCTGGAGTTGATCAACAGAAGATGCTGGATTGCTTGTAACATTTCTTTTTGACGTTGTTGGAGCGTCTCTGTTGAGAACTTCTGATGATTTATCTTCAGTACTTGTGAATTCAACTTCTATATCTGAAAAGAATTCATTCTGCTTTGACTTTTGAGAGTCAAGCTTATCATTAAATCTAACACTGATTGACTCTTCAACAATCTGTGTTTCTGTATTGTATACTTTGTACCCTCTTAAGCGTTCAGAGTATCCTAACATAATATAGGTTTGTGCTTTAGAGTCAAACTTGTTCATATAATTTTTAGTATTCAGAATGAAACAAGTGCATCCAAAAGGATGGAAATAAGAAATGTTGGGCTTTCTGTTCTTCCACAGTTCATATGGAGTCTTTTCCAGAATAGGTCTTATAGAGATTCTATTCTGAATGTAGCACACTGTGTTATTTGCTTCTGCCCAGAAGATCTTAGCAATGTTAGTCTCATTGATCATGGTTCTGGCCATTTCTTGCAATGTTCTGTTCTTTCGTTCTACAACTTCATTTTGTTGGGGTGTTCTAGGACAAGAGAAGTCATGCAAGATGTCTTTTTCATTAAAAAAATATTCAAAATATTTATTTTCAAATTCTCCACCATGATCACTTCTGACTTTGACAATTCTAAGATCCTTTTCATTCTGAACTTGGTTACAGAATGCAACGAACACAGAGTGTGACTCGTCCTTGTGTCTTAAGAACTTTACCCATGTCCATCTGCTATAGTCATCTACGATCACTAACCCATACTTCTTGCCACTAACAGACGCAGTTTTTACTGGTCCAAATAAGTCTATGTGCATAAGTTCTAATGGCTTAGAGGTGGAAACAACATTTTTAGGTTTAAAAGCAGGTTTTGCAATTTTTCCTTTCTGACATGCTTCACACAGAGCATCTGAGATGAACTTAAAATTAGGAAGTCCTCTGACCAGATTGAGTTTGTTAATCTGAGATATTCTTCTCATATTAACATGCCCCAATCTTTTGTGCCAGACCCATTGCTCGTTGTTAACAGAGAGAAGACATTTTACATTCCGACTCTTTAGTTCAGAAAGTTTTATTTTATAAATGTTGTTTTTCCTCTTTCCATTAAAAAGGATAGTTCCATCTTTCTGACTAACAGCTTTGCATGAATTTTGATTAAAGATTATATCATAACCGTTATCACTTAATTGACTTATGGATAACAGGTTATGCATTAATCCATCAACTAATAGTACATTATTTATAGAGGGAAGATTTCCATTACCTATTATTCCAGAGCCAATGATCTTTCCTCTTTGGTTGCCTCCAAATCCCACGTAGCCTCTAGGTTTAAGTTCCAGGCTTTGGAACATATCCTTTCTTCCCGTCATGTATCGAGAGCATCCAGAGTCCAGGTGCCATGACTGGTGTTTTATCCTTGCTGCTAAAGATATCTGCTACATATATAATTTTGTCCTTAGGTACCCATATCTTCTTGGGTCTTGGTTTGTTAGTTTTACAAAAATTCTGGTTGAATTTTGGTTTGACAGAGTAATTATGACTAGTGTAATTTAGGTCATGTGTGTGCCCATATATGAAGTGTGATTTAAGTGGTGTGTGTTTTATGACTAAGTCCATGGCTTTCTTAGGTGTAGATACCTTACCTTGATATCCTATCCTTTTTATGCCATTTCTATGAACTCCATAGATCATTGAAGCCATTTTGCTTCTATCTATGTTTTTAGTCAGAAACTTCTGAAAGCCGTGATCATACTCTTTGATGATCTCATCAGCATTACTGGGAGTCTCTGATATTATCTCCTTCTGAGAGTTTTGCAAATCGTTTTCTAATTTTGAAACTTTTTCTTTTAACTCAGAATTTTCTAATCTGAGACTCTCATTCTTTTCAGAGTCAGAGACAAGTTCCCTTTTCAGGTTCTTGAATTTGACTCTAATTTGCTGATACCTTTCCAGAATTTCATTTAGACTTTCTGCAAGTTCAGCTTTAGTGAAATTAATAGTGAAGTCAGGGAATACCTCTTCAGTGTCTGATTCTGAGTCTGAACCAGAAGCTTCACTGTCTTCTGATACGTTTTCCATGAGAGCTATGTTTTCTCTTTCATCATATGACTCTGAGTCAGCATCAGAAGTGTCTGAATCGTCCCATGTAGCCATGAGGCTTTTCTTCTTCTCCTTGAAGAAATTCTTTCTGGGCTTCTCCTTCTGAAGCTTTGGACAGTCACTTTTGTAGTGCCCTTGCTCATTGCACTCATAGCAGATGATGTCCTTGTTATTTGACTTTCTGTGTCATGAAGAGCCTTCAGATCTTCTATGTCCAGAGGAAGACGCAGACTTTCTATATCTGGAGGAGGATTCATTTTGATTCTCTGATCTTCTAGGATTTCTGAATTTTCTTTGTCTCTACTTCCACAGTTGATTCACCCTTCTGGAGAGGAGAGACAATTCATCTTCTTCTGATGAGGATCCATCAGAGGTTTCTTCCATAGCCTGCAAAACCTTAGAGTCATATTTTCTGTTAGATTTTAATGCTAGTGGCTTACCTTGCTTTTGAGGCTCATCTTCTTCTAGCTCTATCTCGTGACTTCTGAGGGAGCTGACAAGTTCCTCCAGAGATATCTTGTTGAGATCTTTGGCTAGCTTAAGTGTTGTGACCATTGGCCTTCATTGCTTGGGTAGACTTTTGATGATCTTCTTTACGTGATCAACAGTAGAATATCCTTTGTCAAGAACCTTCAGCCCAGCAACAAGGATTTGGAATCTTGAGAACATTGCTTCTATAGATTCATTATCTTCCATCTTGAATGCCTCATACTTCTGAATGAGCGCAAGGGCTTTGGTTTCTTTGACTTGAATGTTGCCTTCATGCGTCATTCTCAGAGAGTCAAACATGTTTTTTTGTCACTCTGTTTGAGATTTTCTCATATTCTGAGTATGAGATAGCACTGAGAAGTATTGTTCTGGCCTTATGATGATTCCTGAAATCACATTTTTGCTGGTCAGACATCATTTTTCTGTCTATCTTCTGACCACTTCCATCCACTGGATGTGTGTATCTATCAGTTAGCATGTCCCATAGATCAGCATCATGGGCCAGAAAGAAGCTCTCAATTTTGTCTTTCCAGTAGTCAAAATTTTCTCCATCAAAGACTGGAGGTTTGCCACTGATTCTGTCTTTGTCTTCATGATAGTCATTGCTGATGTTTTGGCTTGGTCCCACCATAGTGTTTTTCGGAAGCTTGGATATTGTACTGACACGGTTAAGTGTATGAACTCAGAACCAGACACTCTGATACCAATTGAAGAAGTGAAAAACACAAGAAGGGGGGTTGAATTGAAAAACTTGAAATCAAATGCGCAATGACACTGTATTTTTATCCTGGTTCGTTTGATCTCAAACTACTCCAGTCCACCTGTCAAGGTGATTTCGCCTCTCTCCAATGAGGTCTTAATCCACTAATCACAAACAGATTACAATCACTACTTTGACAACTGTCAAAGTCCTCTTGAGTACAACCACAATCCGGTTAATCTCAAGGAAAACTGTCTTAATCAAAGATACAAGAATTCTATGTGTAGTTGTTTTTCGTTACAAAAACAGTTACCACAACTGTGATAATTTACACAAATTAGAGTGTTGGAATAAGTATGTAAGCTTGCAGCATTTTGAATTATATTGCAGTAGCATTGTAAAAATCATAAACGATTTGATCTCTTAGCTTGTATTTATAGGCAATGGAATTTTGTCCAACTTTAAGCGTGATAAAGGACATTAAAGCAGTTTCCATATTGAGAAGATCTTGTTTGAATGAAGCCGTTACAATTGATGTTGTCTTAAATGAATAGTAACGCTTCAGAATCTTACAAACTTGTATGCTGCAATTGCTTCAGAACATTGATGACTTAGAGTTGTGAGAATCTGATTGTATCTGAACCTTCTGGTCAGAATCAGAGTATGCTTCACTTTAGCGCATGTTCTAATCATCATTCTTCAGTGCGGATTCTGATTACCTCAGTGTGAAAGCTTCTATAGCTTAACTTCTGATGCTTCTTTGGTTAGAACTTCTGCATACACAGTAACACAATTTTTAGAGTGCATATTTGTTCTTTGTGTTTGTTATCATCAAAACTCTAATAAAGGGTTGTAGAATCAAACTATGTTCTAACAAGTACTTCTTGGCAAGATCTATGGATGGATCGATAAAGCTATATGACCATCGCATGCTCCAGAGGGGTGTTGTTCAATCTTATGAAGGGCACGTGAATTCCCATACTCAATACACCTCAGTGTTAACCCAGATGAGAGATATGTTATGTCGGGCGGGGAGGATTGCAAGCTACGCATATGGAGTATAAAATTCGTGGAATTTCTTTTGGAGGATAAATTTTCTAATTCAGTTCTCACCACTGTGTGCTATCAATCATTTAAAAAATTTAAAGCAGAGCAATAAAGCGCACACAAATTGTAAAACCACATACCTTCATAGATCCACTCCTTCCAACCCCATTGAACCACTAGCTACACTGCACCACCACCACCATCCACTCTGTTCCGCCTCACCTTTCTATTTAATAATTCATCAGCAACCCTAACACAATAACAAGAGCAGAACAATAGCATGTGATGAAATCGAAAAACCATAAACTTCAAAACCTACTAGCAAAAATCAAAACATAGTAAAACACGAGAACAACGTTGAAGAAGATGGAGGGGAAGAAGAAGTGAAATGAACATGTTTCTGATGAGTCGAATCAGGATGATAATCAAAGCAGAAATCAACGATTTGCGTGTTTCTCAGGAAGTTGTATTGGCGATTAACAAAGCTAAGAAGAAATTCCTTAAACAATTAGCTTTGGAAGCTTTTACGTATTGTGCTCAGGATCAGAAGAAGTATCTGAGTTACAATCACTTATCCCATGTTGTTAGTAAGCAAAAAATATTTGACTTTCTATCTGATTTTGTTCCCGAGAAATTGAAAGCTGAGGGCGCATTAAGAGAGACAAACTCTATAGAAGATAAAGGCGGTTAGGAAATATAAAGCAAGATAATTGATAATCTAATTTTGTACTTTTGTTTAATATGTGAATTCCACTTCCCAAGACCAACCAGCGGCGCGCCTTCACGTTGTTAGGGTTACCAACATTTTCTTTGTTTAATTCCAAAACCGGGTCAACCCTTTGGGCCTTTTAACCCAATCCAATTATCATCATTCCCTTTTATTTTAATAAAAATGTAATAATAATAGAAAAACAACACAGTTCAGTTGGCAAGGCACGTTTTCAGTAATCTAGAGGACCCGGGTTCAACTCTCAACTAGGCCATTTTCATGTTTTTCTTGATTCTTTTAGCTATTATTTCCCATTTTCATTAATATATGATAACAACATTAGTTTAGATTTCTATTTTTTACCCCATATTATAAAATACAGAAAAACATCCTATTATAATTAATCTTTTATTCGATTTTTGTTATTTACTTAAATACATATTATTCTAACCAAAGATTTATTCTAATACTTTTCCAAGTTAAAGATTTAAAGACCTCTGTTGGCTCATATTAAATCGACCATACATAGCTTTATGTAACTTGTACACCATCCCTTCCTGATTCTTTTTCATAAATCCAGAAGGTTGTGACACGTATACCTCTTCTTACAACGGACTGTTCAAAAATGCATACTTCACATCCAGATGCATCAGAAGCTAATTTCTATTTGCAGCTATAGAAATCACCAGTCTGATTATTTCATGTCTAGCTACAGGCGCAAACACCTCAAAGTAATTTATCCCAAGTTTATGAAGAAAATCCCTAGCCACTAGCCTTGCTTTGTGCTTTCCAATTGATCCATCTGGCTTAAATTTTACCTTGAAAGCCCATCTGATGTTGATGGCTTTCTTCTTATTTGGAAGCTTAGTCAACTCCCAAGTCTTGTTTATTTCTATAGCCTCAAGTTCTTCTTTCATGGAATTCAACCACATGTTCTTCTTGAATCTACTAACATGGTTCAGAATCTACTAACATGACACACTGAACCACTTCTCCTTCAGAATCTACTTTAGTGTTTTGCAACATGTCAAACTCTGTAAACCTTATTGGTATTTGTCTAATTCTTTGTGGCCTCTGAACTTGTTCTAAATATTCTACAGAACCTAGAACAATGTTAGCTTCTGGAATTATTCCAGAACCACCACCTTCAGAAGTATGATCACCTCCAGAAGCTTGTCCTCTAGAACCAATGTCTTCATATTTTTCCCTTCCAGAAACATGATCACCACCAGATTCTAGATCATTGTCAAAATTTAGATCAGAATCAGATGCACCATTTGACTTATCTTCAGAGTCTCCGAAATCATCTTTTGACTCTGACTCTTCTTCAGAAATTTCAAGTTCTGAATCATCTTCAGAATCTTCTGAAGTATCTTCAAAAGTTACCTCTAGTGTTGGTGCTAAACCAGAAATGGATTGAGACTTACTCCAATCCCATACTTCTAATTCTTTTACAATGATGTCTCTGCTGACTTCAACTTTATTAGTTTCTGGACAGTAAAGCTTGTACGCACCTGTACTGTGGTACCACACCAGTAACATCACTTTTCTTCTATCATCCAGCTTCTGTCTTCTAGCTTCTGGAACATGTTTGTAACATACAGAACCAAACACCTTCAGATGGATAACACTTTGCTTGTCTCCAGTCCACTTCTCTAAAGGAACAATTTCTTTTAGCTTCTTCGTTGGACACCTGTTGAGCACATATGATGCGGTGGCAACAGCTTTTCCCCATAAAGTATGAGGTAACTTCTTCTCTTTCAGCATAATTCTCATCATATCAAGCAAAATACAATTTCTTCTTTCAGCAAGACCATTATGTTAAGAAGTATAAGGAACATTAACCTCATGCTCAATTCCATTCTCATCACAGAACTTCTGGAATTCTGCAGAGTTATACTCACCTACACCATCCGTTCTGAGAATTTTCAACTTTTGACCACTTTGTTTCTCAACCTTCACCTTGAACTTCTAGAATTCAGTAAACACCTCATTCTTAAACTTGATGAGTGTTACCCACGTCATTCTTGTGAACTCATCCACAAAATACACAAAGTACTTGTTTCCTTCAAGTGAAGGTTTTGGAAATAGTCCACACACGTCAGAATGCACTACTCCCAAAATATGTTTTGCTCTTGGGATTACTTCTGACACAAATGGAAATCTGGGTTTCTTGACTTTCATGCATACCTCACATGACTCCTCAGGTTTTATAATCTTCAGAATTCCATGCACGAGCTTCTTGGAACTCAGATGCTTTAAACTTCTATAGTTCATATGCCATAACCTCTCGTGCCACAGCTTGCTATCACCATCAGCGCCATCTGCATTAAGACACTTTATTTCAGTTGTTTCTACATTCACCTTGAATGTTTTGTTGCTTCCCTACTCAGATTTCATAATCAACCTTTTATTGGAATCATACAACTTCAAGAGATTGTTCTTCATAATCACTGGGAAACCTTTCTCAATGAGCTGATCCACACTCATCATATTGCTCTTAATTCCAGGAACACACCAGACATCCTTGATCAGAACAGTTTTCTCATTATTCACTTTAACTTTGACATTTCCCATACCTTCTTCATTAAGGTACTTATCATCAGCACATCTGATCTTTGTCCTCCATCTAAGTCAAAATCTATCAGCCATTTTTGTTTCTAGTCAAGTGATTTGAGCAGCCAGTGTCCATATACCACCAGTCTGCCAAGCATCTTTCATCAGACTCAGAAGCCATCGATAGCATAGGTTCATCATCAAAATCTCCTCTGGCTATATTTGCTTCTTCTTATTTCCTTCCCTTGTTTGACCAACAATCTTTAGCAAAATGGCCAATCTGCTTGCAACAGTAACATTGAACCTTCTTCTTGTCAAACTTCTCCTTTCTTTTCTGATGTTTCTTCTCATCAGAAGTAGAGGTTTCTGACTTCTTGAATCTACCATCATGTCTCTTAGTTTCTGACCAAGAATGCTTCTGGTCCTTCTTGACAAAAGAAGCTTTTACAGTCTGCTCAACTTCCCTCTCAAAAGTTCTTTCAGTCAGACGCAACTCTTGCGCCTCTAGACTGCTTTGCAGCTCTTCTATTCTCATGGTGTCTAGATCTTTAGAATATTCAATTGCTACAACAATGTAATCAAATTCAGGAGTAAGAGACCTCAATATCTTCTCAATGATTATTTGTTCAGAAAGGGTTTCTCCACAAGCTTTCATCTCATTAGTGATCAGAATCACTCTGGAGATGTACTCATAAACCTTCTCGTTGTTCTTCATGTTGAGATTCTCATACTGCTTTCACAGGGACTGAAGCTTCACATTCTTCACTGATGCGTCACCACCATAACACCTAACCAGTGTGTCCCACGCAGCCTTCGCCGTTACCGAATCAGCGATTTTCTCAAACACGTTCACATACACACACTGATAAATGTAAAACAACACTTCTGATATTTCTTCCTTTTGTCTCTCTGTGCGGTTCTTTGTTCTTCCGTAGCATCTGTTGCAACTGAAACGTGACCTTCGGTAACAAGCTCAAGAACATCTTGAGCACCGAATAACACGTGCATCTGAATCATCCATCTATTCCAGTGTTTTCCATTAAAAACTGGAAAATGCTCATGTTACCATTTTCGTTCATCTTCAACCTTGTACAAAACTCTCAGATCTCACTAAACACAGTGTTTCCCAATCCCGCAGAATCAGAAAATGTGATTCTGTTTCGATTTTGTTCAAGATTCAAACACGAATTCAAGAACCAAAATCAATCACACAACGCCTCAACGTTTCACTCGTGTTTCCCGTGTTTCTCTGTGGATCCGAACCAGAGCTCTAGATACCAATCGTTAATGCACAAGATGATGAAGACATAACAAATGAAAGAATATATGTATTTATTATTCTACAATGACAGCTACAAAAGTATAAATAAATTATTTAAAAGACAACTACTTATTATTAGTCTATTTATATATAGAAAACTCGAATCACATAGACAACATATTAAATTACTAAATTATTCTTTAATAATTACTCCATTAAAAAATAAAAATAATATTCATTTTAAAATAAAATTCATTTATTAAAATAATAGTGATTTTGAAACGGATGGAAATTCTTACTACTGAAATATACCTACGGATGTTATATACTATTTTCGTACAACAAAACTTATACAATGCAGTGAACTTCGTACCAAAAACTATTGTACTAGCAAGTGATAAATGCAAGAAGAAATGGTCACGTGGGAATCAGATCAAGCTTTGACATGAAAACAGTGAGCAGTTGACGTCTTTAAAATGAAAATTAAAAATATACAAATATCCATATGATGATTAGTACACAGATCCCAAGTTAATTGCAACTAAATCTAAACTAAACATTTTTATTGTATTGCTCTGTTTTCTATCCACAAGAGATAGAAAAATGCAGAATGAAGCCAGATAAGAAAAACAGTATTTGTTGGTTACGAAGGAGGAAATGTCACGTGCTTCACCACCTCTCTTCATGTTTTTCTCAATATTCACAAGCATGGAAATTGATCTTTTTAGCTGTGCCGTCTAATACGGGATTCGGTTTTTTTTTTCTTTTCTTTTTAGGGTTTTAAATTAACTAAACAATGTTTTGTTTGGTTTTGTTCTTTACCCTATCTACATGCTTTGCCCTATGCTTCCATGTGCAAGTTCATAAAGATTCTCCAACACTCATTCATACACCCACCACTCACATACATGCATTATACATCTACTTCCATTAATTGCGGTTTTAATATACACAATTAATATATT
The DNA here is from genome assembly GCA_948472305.1 of Vicia faba. Classification (NCBI taxonomy): domain Eukaryota; kingdom Viridiplantae; phylum Streptophyta; class Magnoliopsida; order Fabales; family Fabaceae; genus Vicia; species Vicia faba. Next base: position 7,059 of record CATIWC010000541.1, on the reverse strand, counting down.
AATCCGTGTATTTTATTTTCATATAGTAATCTCAATTTAATATTTAATATTGAGAGGCATGTGAATTTCTCTTTCCGCCGGCCTGTACTAGTTTCCCCTTACCTTCTTTTGTTTTGTTAAATCGTGTTTTATAATTATTTCCTTTCACTTTTAATTAAATAAGCGAATATTAGTTTGTTAATTATTTAATGAAACGATTCTTTGGCTCTCCGGTAATCATGGTGAGCATTTACGTTGTGATGCAAATATACAATAGTACAGCTTGGAGTGACGATATCTTTATCTTTTTTCTTTCTTTCTTTTTTTTTTTTTTTTTTTGGATAATATTCAAGTTACAATGGTTTGTATCTTTTAAACTCTATTTAAGTTGGTGGTGGATATAATTGATTTTAATATAATTAAATTTAATAGAATTAATTTATTATAATTGAGTTTAATAGAATTGATTTATGTTTAAATATATTTATGTAAAATTGAGTTTGACAATAAATTTTATTATAAAATCATTTAAAATTAATTATGAAAATAAAAAATATAAATTTTAATTTTAAGTAAAATCAATTCTGAAGACAAAATTAATTATATCTTTATCTAACTAAACATTTCAAAATTATTTAAAATTAATTTTATACCTTTAAAATTGTTTTTGACCTTTTCAAAAATCAAACCAAACATGAAGTATCTTCAATTAAGGCCCACAAAAATAAGAGGAATGGTTAATTCAATGGAAAATTAGGGTGTGTTCGAATGATTTTTTATTTTTAGTTTTTAAGAATTATATTATGAGTTATCTATAAAAATTGTTTTTGAAGAAAAAATAAAATAAAATAAAATAGATAATATTATTTTTTTAGATTGTTTTAAAAATTAAAAAAAAACTTGTTTGATTGATTTAGTTTTATACTTGTTTTATACTTAGGAAAATATTTCAGGTATATTTCTCATTACAAAAAATATAATAAAATAATATGTACTGACGTTATTTTCACGTCACAATATATTATTAGTGATGTGAATTTTCACGCGGCAGAAAGACGTATGATAATTAAGTTGCGACGTTATTTTCACTTCACAATTTTGTCACGTGTAATTCACGTCGTAACAGTTCGCACATATATCCAATAAGTGTTAAGAGGACATAGCAGATTTCAGTAGGAGCAGAGAGGGCGGAACAAATGTAAGTAAATTGTAACGTAATTTTTACGTGAAAAAGTCGTGAAGTGATAATCACGTCACTAAATTTAAAAGAAATTGTAACGTGATTTTTATGTGGCAAAGTTTTGAAGTGAAAATCACGTCATAAAATTTTTTTTTAAATAAAAATTGAAAATATGAAACGTTATATTCATTTTATTTTTAATATTCGTAAAATATAATTATTATTGCATAATAATTAATAAATAAAACATAATTATTTTTAATACTTAATTAATAAATAAAATATTACTACATAATAATAAATAAAATATAATTAATAAACTACTAAATAACAACTATAAATAATAAAAAACTATAAAAATAATATTACTAAATATAATATACTAAAATTTTTAATTAATATCTTACACAAATTAAAATTTAAAAGTAACATATAAATAAAATAAATTCTATAGGTCAGGAAACTTGTCAATGTTAAGATCATCGTCATTTTTCTCATTCATCGGTTCTTGACCACCAACTTCTTCATTTCCACCAAACGCTTGATTACCGCTCCTTTAGAATTGTATAAATCACCGCATTTGCTCCTCTATATCATATTGCCTCTTCGCCATTGCCTCTATTTGTCGCGGTTGTTCCTCCATTTGAGCCTTTAGCGTCGCCTCACATTACGCTTACTCACGTCTCGCCTCAGTTAGCGCAAAATATCTTACTGTTTCTACCATTTCAGGTGTAAATTATGGTGGACGTGACATTCATTCTCCATCTCTAACTCTTTGAAATAAAATTCTACCCCCTCTTCTCAGGATGCCCGCCAAATTTCCAGCACAAAAAAACACCCATTAGGTCGCTTTCCGCCATTTATTAAACTTCAAATATAAAAATCCACACCTGGATTAAGCGTCTTTGAACCTCTTGAAGTATATTGAGGATTTTCAACTAAAAATTGTGCGAGCAATTTCTGATAATCCTTCTACACATATAGTGAATATTGTCTATTCTGGTGTTTATCAGTGGTGGTATACAATCGATTTACGTACTAATGTGGATCTTTATACTAGAGCTATTTTTCTATTACACCTACAACCAAAATGGAAACAGGACGTTTCGTGGTTTAAAAATGCTGAATCCCACCTCAATCATCGTTTGTCAAGACTATTTGGAGTCAATTCCTTAACTTGGGCAGGGCATTTAGTCCATCTCTAACTCTTTGAAATAAAGTTCTATCCCCTCTTCTTAAGGTGTCCGTCAAATTTCCAGCACAAAAAAAACACTCATTAGGTCATTTTCCTTCATTTACTAAACTCCAAATATAAAAATCCACACGCGGATTAAGTGGCTCTGAACCTCTCGAAATATATTGAGGATTTTCAACCAAAATTTGTGCGAGCAATTCTGATAATCCTTCTACACAAACAATAACAAAATTAAGTTAAATATAGTTTAAACAACTTTGTTATATACAAGAATTAAATTAAATTAAATAATGAATGAAATATATCCACGTGATTTTCATGCTAGAATATCTCAGTTGCCACGTGAAAATCACGCCACAAAGTTGCCATTAAATAAAAAATTTTAATAATTAAAATAAAATAACCTATGTATTATCGAAAGATAAAATATGGATTGTTTATATGATGTCATGTCATTTGACTTGCAATGTGCATTGAAGCAAACATTATTTTTAACCTTGGTATTATTGGAAGATAAAACATGAATTTTACTGCTACACATTTTTACTTACAATTAATGACTTTACTGCAAACTTGATATCTTGGACTCTTACAAAACTTACATTCCTCCAACAATTCATCATTAGTATCAAACTCATTGTCATAAAAAAACATGTAACCACTATAATGCAACAATCCATCTTTCTTACTTCTAAACTCAACTTCGACGCCAACTTCTTTGCATCATAAAAACTTGTAGGCAAGTTGTCTTTCGTAGGAGTCGCGTCCAACATCATTTTTGTGAAGAATTCTGAATATTGATAAGGAATATTCCAATTTGACTTGGCAGCCAATAATCTCACACACATTGATAATTTTGAGTTCGAAGACCCCTTAAATAACAACATATTCATCTCGTTCAACAACTGATAAAATCTTTGCGCTTCCACATTCTGCCACTCTTCCCCATCAAAATCTTGAGGTTCACCATATGTCATGCTCACACCAAAAGCATTGCCAACCATCTCACTGATCAGATTAAAGTTTTTTCTCATATTTCATAGGTGATCAACTACTTGAATTATACGTATTATTAATCTCTGGTACGTTACTCAATAATTCTTCTCCATTATATGTCCAAATCCAATAATTTTCAATGAAATTCCTTTTCTACAAATAAAGTTCTAAATAAAATAATATATATATTTTGTTTTTAAATAAAAATAATATAATATAATATTTAATTATGTTTTTATTCTGTTTTAAATATATATATATATATATATATATATATATATATATATATATATATATATATATATATATATATATATATATATATATATATATATATATATATATATATATATATATATATATATATATATATATATATATATATATATATATATATATATATATATATATATATAATTTTAAGAATAAAAAATAAAAATAGAAAATATATTATATGTAATTATTATTTAATAAAATAATTAATTAAATTTATAATATTTAATAATATATAATATTCAGTTTTTATAAATTATGTAATAAAAATTTCATTTTAATGAATATATTTAATAAATTTTCGTTTTACAATATATATATATATTACAAAAAAAATACATCTAATCTTTAAACAACAACCAACAACACAATATATATCAAAATCAAAAGAAAAACTTAAAATAATAAAAATATCTCTTCTTCAATCTTCTTCAATCCTCTTGATAACCTCTTCAATCTTGACAAAAAAATTTAAACAAAAATTAAAAACATAAAATATTGTAAAAGTTCAACGAAACTAAGAAAAGAAATTAAACAAGAACCGTGGAAGAAGAACTTACCTTTTGAGACAAAATGATGAATTAGAATGGTAGAAATTGGGAGAAAGTGGAAATATGAGGGAAGAAGGACACATAAGAGAAGAGAAGAAGAATTTGGGAGAGAAAATTGGTTTGAGGGTTCTGGAAAGCGTAGGAAGAGAAAGATTTTGGGAATATATATATATATATATATATATATATATATATATATATATACCAATCAGCGAGTCAAAATCACGTCACAACCTACCGAAGTGATATTCACGTCGCAATGCTGTAACAGTAATAAATTTATGACGTGAATATCATGACACTACTTAAAGGTGTCAATCAACCCGCACCCATTCAATCTTTCTTCAATCAACTTTCCCTCCTTATTTTTTGATTTCTGATTTTAATATATATATATATATATATATATATATATATATATATATATATATATATATATATATATATATATATATATATATATATATATATATATATATATATATATATATATATATATGTTGGAAATCCACTAAATTCTATGATGAATTTCTACCACAATGACAATTTAATTATGAGACAAACAAAGAAAAGAAGACAAGACAAATATTTCTGCAGAGTTTCTCTCTGCTCACAAACTGTGAAAACTTTCTTATTCACTTTGTAACTGCAAAATACTGGAATGACTTGCTTTTAAAAATAGGGGTTACTCCCTCTATTTATAACTGAGCTTACACCCAAAGCCCAAAGCCCAAAATATCTTTTTGTTACTAAATCAAATCAAATCAAATATATTCTGGACTTAAATCAAATCTATTTAAATCTAAAATAAATCAAATCTTCTTTGACACTATGAATTACAATTTAACACACCACCTAATTCATTGTGTCTAAACTGTCTATGTTCATCATGGCTCTTAGCTTTCTGAATACTTCGACTTGCACTCCCTTCGTCATGATGTCTGCAATCTGATTCTCAGTTCTGCAGTGTTCCAAATTCATCTTCCCATCTGCTACCTGCTCTCGAAGATAATGGAATCTCATTTCGATGTGCTTACTTTGACCATGTGCTATTGGGTTCTTTTCCAGATTAATAGCTGACATGTTGTCTATCTTCATGGTAATTGCTCTATGATTTTTCCCTGTTATCTCTTCGACCAAGTTCACCATCCAAGTTGCTTGACATGCACAAAGAGAAGCAGCTATGTATTCTGCTTCGCATGATGATAATGCCACTACTGGTTCCTTTCTTGAATTCCAAGTAATTGGTGCACCACCTAGCATAAACACATATCCTGCTGTTGACTTTCGATCTTCAGCATCACTACACCAACTCGAATCAGTGTATCCCACTAACTTGCATTCTTTTCCTTTATCAACTGCAGGAAACAAAATGACATAATCGAAATTTCCTTTGAGATACCTTAGTATCCTCTTCACTGCTGCTAGATGTGATACCTTTGGCTTCTGCATAAATCTACTTACCATACCTACACTGTATGCTAAGTCAGGCCTTGTATGACAAAGATATCTTAATGATCCAATAAGTCTTCTATATTGGGTTGGATCAACATCATCTTCATCTGCATCTTTCGACAGTTGCAGTCTTGGTTCTGCAGGTGTCGAAGTTGAGTTGCATTCTTCCATCTCAAACCTCTTGAGAATTTCTCCTGCATATCTTCTTTGATGCATCATCAAACCTCTACTGCTCTTGTAGAATTCGATACCAAGGAAATATGAAATCTCACCCAAATCAGACATTTTGAATTCCTTGCTGAGATCACCTTTGAAGTCTTCGATCTCACTTTTACAGCTACCTGTTATCAACAAATCATCTACATAGAGACATAGTATAAGCAATTTACTCTTGCCTCTTCTTACATATACTCCATGTTCAGTTGTGCACTTCACAAATTCCTTCTCCCTTAGAAAACTATCAATTTTCTTATTCCAAGCCCTTGGAGCTTGTTTCAATCCATACAGGGCTTTATGTAGCCTGTACACCTTTCTTTCTTCGTCATGTTTCACAAACCCAACTGGTTGTTTAACATAGACTTCTTCATCTAAGGGTCCATTTAGGAATGCACACTTCACGTCCATCTGACATATGTGCCAACTGTTTATTTCTTCTAGACCAACAACCAACCTTACTGTTTCGATCCTAGCAACAGGTGCAAAAACTTCGTCGAAGTCTATTCCTTCTTTCTGTAGAAATCCTTTCGCCACAAGTCTTGCTTTGTGTCGAGTTACTTCACCTTTCGAATTCGTTTTCACTTTGTATACCCACTTGACATCAATTGCCTTCTTGCCTTGAGGCAATTCGACAAGTGACCAAGTGTTGTTGTCTTCGATAGACTTTACTTCTTCGTTCATTCCTTTCACCCACTTCGAATCTTTTAATGCTTCAGCTGCATTAACAGGTTCGACATCTGCATAGAAAGCATAATGTACCAGCTCACCTTCATTATCTATTACATCATCTGATGTAATCACACAATCTTGCAATCTTGCAGGCATGCGTCTTGTTCTTTGAGGTCTGCTTGTACTTGATATATCTGATGGTTCCTCTTGTCGAACTTCTCTTTCGACTTGAGTTTCTGGCTCTTCGAATAGGATTCCCACTGAATCTTTCTTGACATTTGCAGTCCAATCCCATTCTTTAAACTCATTTATGATCACGTCCCTGCTGATCACAATCTTCTTGTTCTCTGGATCGAACAACTTGTAGCCTCCTGTCGAATGATATCCAACTAGGATCATTTGACTTGATTTGTCATCAAGTTTTCTTCTCAACTGATCTGGCACATGTCTATGTGCAATAGATCCAAATACCTTCAGATGACTCAAGCTAGGCTTCACACCAGACCAACATTCTTCTGGAGTAATTCTTTCTAGCTTCTTTGTAG
>CATIWC010000540.1:0-64841 GCA_948472305.1 Vicia faba | reverse complement strand
ATAAATATCACAAGTTTGAAGATGAATTCTGCCAAAAGTAACATTTACTTTGGGGGGATGACAGCTGATGCCAAAGAGCGAATCCTGCGTATGACTTCCTACAGTGAGGGGACTCTCCCGTTTCGTTATTTGGGAGTGCTTTTGACCAGTAAGAATCTCTCGGTGACCCATTATATGCCTCTTGTGGATAAAATGGTATGCAGGATTACACATTAGAGTGCTAGTTTGTTGAGCTATGCAGGCCATTTACAACTCATCAAGAGTGTTTTACATGCTATTTCTTCATACTGGATGCAGTGTTTTTTATTCCCAAAAGCTGTTTTGCATAAAATTAATGCTATTTGCCGAACCTTTCTTTGGACAGGGTGTAGTACTATGAGTAAAAAGAGTCCTATTGCTTGGGATAAGATCTGTAAACCATCCACAAAAGGTGGGCTTAATGTTAAGGATATGACCTCCTGGAATAGAGTGCTTATTCTGAAGCTGCTATGGAATATTTGTGCAAAGGCTGATAACTTATGGGTTCAATGGATTCATGCATATTATCTGAAGAAAGATGAGATCATGTGCGGAAGTTCCAAATTGAACGATTCAGGTATTTTCAAAGCCATTTTGCAACAACGTGCACTTGTGCCGGATTTTACTTGCCTGTGGGGAAGCATGCTGAATGAGGGTAAGTTCTACACTAAAAAAGTGTACAATGAGTTGACATCATTCAGGGATAAAGTCATATGGTGTAACCTCATCCTCCGCAACAAGGCACGACCCCGGTCCATTTTTACCCTCTGGATGACTTGCCATGGGGGTTTAGCAACTAAGCCTGGGTTGTTCAGGTTTGGTATGATTTCAAACAGCATGTGTGCGTTTTGTGATAAAGAGGAATCTGTAAATCACCTTTTTTTCGAGTGTACTAAGTTGAATAGAATTTGGCAAGCGGTGTTGCATTGGCTCCGGATTATACATGTTCCTGGTATCTGGTATGAGGAAATGAGTTGGTTGCTTAGGAAGTATCGTGGTAAAGGCTGGAAATCTGATTTGGTGAGAATGGCTCTTGCTAAAACCATTCATGAATGTTGGCATTTGCGGAATGATTTCATTTTTCGCAATGTCAGTGAGGACAAGAATATTGTTGAGAGGATTCTGAATGTGATTGTTTACAGAGGATGGAGTTATCCCAAGCTTAGATCACACTTAGCTTCTTTAATGATGCCTTAGGAATAACTTGTTTATTTTGTGTAGTTTTGAGGGCTGGATCCTAGCGATCGCCGTGTATTCATTGTTTTTTTGAGTTAATATATCTTTGATTCAAAATAATAATAATAATAATAATAATAAGTATCATAATAATAATAATAATAATAATAATAATTATCATAATAATAATACTAATCATAATAATAATAATAATAATAATAATAATAATAATAATAATAATAATAATAATAACAATAATAATGATCATAATAATCATAATAATCATAATAATAATAATAATAATAATAATAATAATCATAATAATAATAATAATAATAATAATAATAATAATAATAATAATAATTATAATTATTATAATTATTATTAAGATTATTATGATTATTATGATTATTATTATTATTATTATTATTATTATTATTATTATTATTATTATTATTATTATTATTATTATTATGGCTCGTGGGTGTGGAAGGCCAAAAAAGAAGGCATCTACGCCAATGGTTCGTTCTGCTAGTAAAGATGGTGAAGGGAGCAAAAGCATCTTTGGAAAAAGGAAAGAAGATAAGCAAGTTGATGGTTCGAGGGAAGAATGGGGAGAGGAAATTGAAGCAGAAGAAGCGCAGGTAGAGAGTACGACCCCTATTATGGATAGGAAACTGTGGGTTGATGTGATTAGTGGTAATCGTATCCATGCAAATGGGCTTGTTCTTGGGTTTACAACATCGAAGGTGGTGGAGGGAAAGCCAGTTGTTGTCATAGAGAACACAGACGTGGAGAAGGAGATTATGTACTGGAAGAACTCTGCAATAATCTATTCATTGGGCAAAGATCTGAGCATGAATGTAGTCAAATAGTTCATGCTGAGATACTGGAACTTTGGCATGCTGCCAGATTTATTCTACCATGATGAAAGCTATTTCCTAATGTGTTTCAAGTCAGAATAGGATAAGAACATGGTCATGATGCGAGGCCCCTATACCATTCTTAATGCTCTAGTGATTCTGAAGAATTGGCATCCTGATTTTGATTTCCAAAAAGACATGATAAGAATGATACCAGTCTGGGTTACCTTGCCAAATCTCCTTATTTTCCTTTGGGGAGTAGAAGCTTTGGGGAAAATTGGAAGTTCCATAGGAAAGCCACTACTAACGAATGAATGCACAGCTAATAAGTTAAGAATTTCGTATGCGAGGATTCTAGTAGAGATTGATATCACGAGGCCACAGCTGGAGAGTATTACAATCCAAGATGAGGATGGAGATTGTGTGGAACAACAAGTTGTTTATGAATGGAAGCCTAGTTTCCATGAAACGTGTCAACAGGAGGGGCACAAATGTGAGAAGGGGAGGCTTAGGGAGAAGAAGAAGTGGAAACCAGTGCAGGTCATGTCTGTCCAAACTTACTCGAGGATTGATAGAATGTTGGAAAATGTTCTTTGGCATCAGCAAAACGTGGATAACACTTTAACTATTATGGCGCCATGGGTTTCTGACCATGTCCTGTTATGCTGGCAGGACACATCTTGTAGGAGAGTGGGGCGTAATAGCTTTAAATTCCCTAATGTTTTGGAAAAGGATGAGGGCTTTTTGGCTGTAGTTACTGCTGATTGGGGAAAGGATATCCCTGGGAGACCTATGTTTAGAGTTTGGAAGAAACTTCAAAGATTGCAGGTTGTGGTGAGGACTAACTGTAAGCAATTTAAGGGATTGAAGATGCAAATTGATAAAGCTAGAATTAATCTTGCTAATGCTCAAAAAGACTTGACTGCTGACAGAATGAATGGTAATATGATTCAGAAGGGGAAGGACTGTATGCAGGAAGTTCTTAAGCTAGTTAATGTTGAGGAGGATCTACTTAATCAGAGGGAAAAGGTTGATTGGATTAGGTTAGGGGATGTCAATAGAGCATACTTTTATGTGACCTTTAAAGGCAGATATAAACAAGCGCAAATAAATAATCTGGTGGACATTAATGGCAACATCCTTGTGGATAATGTTCAAATTGGCAAAGAAGTGTACAAGTTCTATCAAAACTTAGTTGGAACTCCAGCTCATGTCTTAAAGAAAAATAATATTGAGGTTCTGAGAGATGGGAGTCAAGTGAAGGTAGATCAATCTCTACAGCTTATTTCTCCTGCGACTTTAAAGGAGGTGCACAAATCCCTTATGAATATGAGTGATCTAACTGCTCCTGGAGTTGATGGTTAAGTGCCTGCTTCTTCAAGGCTTCTTGGCATATTGTTAAAGATGACATATTTGATGCAACCCAAGATTTTTTCCTGAATCGTAGACTTTACAAAGTTGTCAATAGTACCATTGTGACTATCATTCCTAAGTTTGAGGGTGCCTGCAAGATTCGAGACTTCAGACCTATTTCATGTGTTATGATCCTCTTGAAGCTGATTTCAAATGTTTTAGCTAACAGGTTGAGCAAAGTTATTGGAGGTGTTATAGATTTGAGCTAAGCAGCTTTTGTTCCTGGTCATAGTATTCATGATCATATTATGTTGGCCTTTGAGTTAGTGAAAGGATACATCAACAAGAATGGTCCTCCTAGATGCATGCTCTTATTGGACATCAAGAAAGCTTATGATAGTGTGGACTAGAATGCGTTAGAAGACATCATGTCTGAACTTGGTTTCCTTAACAGATTCATCCACTGGATAATGTTAATTGTTAGATCTGTCTCCTACAGGTATAAGATAAACAACATTCTTACTGATCACCTTCCTGCTAAGAGGGGTTTCAGGCAAGAAGACCCCTTGTCCCCTATGTTGTATGTTTTGATCATGGAGTACCTGCACATATTACTTAAGAAAATGGGATGCAACCAGGAGTTCAAGTTTCATTCTAAATGAGAGAAGTTGCAAATCATTGAGTTAAGCTTTGCTGATGATCTTCTAATTTTCACTAGGGGTGATACTGATTCTGTTCAGCTGGTTGTTAATGTAATTGAGGAATTTGGTGCTTCAACAGGGCTAAAGGTTAACCCAGATGAATGCATAATTTATTATGGAAATGTGGAGGATAGGGTGAAGCAGCAGATTCTTATGGCAACTAATTTTGAGTAAGGTTCTCTCCCCTTAAAATACTTAGGTGTTCCTCTGGATAGCAAGAGGATAACTGATGATAACTGCTTGATTCTTATTGATAGAATGGTTCAAATGATTAGACATTGGAGCTTGAGATTGCTAAGCTTTGTAGGTAGAGCCCAGTTGATTCAAAGTATTCTATTTTTTATGAGCAACTTCTGGCTGCACTGTTTTCCTCTCCCAAGGCAAACTATCAAGAGTATTGAGGCAATCTGTCGCACCTTTATGTGGGAAGGTTCTGAGATTGTGTCCTATAAATCTCCTGTCGCGTGGGATTAGGTGTGTGCTCCAAAGGCTAAAGGAGGATTAAACATCATGGCCTTAAAAATCTAGAGCAAAGCTTGTCTTGCTAGGTATGTTTGGAATCTGAATGGCAAAGCGGGTAGTTTGTGGATTAGATGGGTTCACAACTATTACCTCAAGAACAATGATATCATGCACGTGTCTGTGAGAAGTTCAGACTCATGGATATTTAAAAAGCTTCTTAAAGTCATGGAGGAAATTGTTCATCTGCAGGAGTGGACCTCTATGCTCAACAATGCTAAATACACGACAAAGGTGATATATGGAGCGTTCTTTGAGCCGAAAGATGATGCCCCCTGGAAATCTGTTATCTATGGTAATGTAGCTAGGAGGAAATCTATTCATACGCTTTGGATGGTTTGTCACGGGAAGTTGCCTACTAGAGAAAGGTTTCATTGGTTTGGCATGGTAAATACGAATGTCTACTGCCTCTGTAAGGAAATTGAAACAGTTGACCACTTGTTTTTCAAATGCTCTGCCACTAGATGCATTTGGGAGGAAGTTATTAAGTGTATTGAGATTTATCACAGGCCTAAAAATTGATATGAGGAGATTTTGTGGCTGATTGGGATTTGCAAGAAGAAGTACTCAAAAGCAAAAGTGATTCAATGTGCTCAAACAGAGACTGTGTTCGAGGTTTGGAAATACCGTAACCAAGTGTGTTTGAGGCTTCTAATGTCGTAAATATGTCAGTTTTGTTGTGGTTTTCTGGTTTGTTGGACCTTTGAGGTCACTTTGTACTTGAATGTTTTTTTGATTCAATAAAGTATTCTTTGTTTAAAATAAAAAAATCATAATAATAATAATAATAATAATAATTTTAATAATAATAATAATAATAATAATAATATTAATAATAATCATAATAGTAATAATAATAATAATAATAACAATAATAATAATAATAAGGATAATAATAATAATAATATTAATAATAATATAATAATAATAATATTAATAATAATATTAATAGTATTAATAATAATAATAATATTAATAATAATAATATTAATAATAATAATAATAATAATAATCATAATCATGATAATAGTAATCATAATATTAATCATAATAATAATTATAATAAAATAATCATAATAATAATCATAATAATAAGAAAAATCATAATAATAATAATAATATTAAAAATCATAATAGTATTAATAATAATAATAAAAATAATAAAAATAATCGCAATAATAATAATAATAATAATAATAATAATAAAAATAATCATAATAATAATAATAATAATCATGATATTAATAATCATAATAATAATAAAATAATAATAATAATAATTATAATAATAATAGTAATAATAATCATAATAATAATAATAATCATAATAATAATAACAATTATAATAATTATAGTAATTATAATAATCATAATAATAATTATATAATTAAAATAACTAATTATTATAATAATTATAATAATCATAATAATCATAATAATAATAATTATAATAATTATATTAATAATAATAATCATAATAATAATATATAATAATAATAATTAAAATAATTAAAATAATAATAATAATAATAATAACAATAATAATAATAATCATGGAGGTTATGACTAAATCTTCTAGTACTTGGATTATGCGTAAAGTCTTGGACTAGAGGCCTTTCATTCAGTCTAACCTTCTTCTTTGGAACGACATGTCTTCCAAAAGGAATTTTAGTATGTGCCCCTGCTATTTAACTCTTGTTGAAAACACCCGGTTATGTGGAATGGGCTGATGCTGAATAATCCATCTATTCCTAGAGTTTTGGTGATTCTCTGGTTGGCTTGCCACAAGAAGCTTCCTACTAAAAGTCATCTTTGTAGGTTTGGATTCCTTACGCATAATAGTTGTTGCTTCTGTTCTAAAACTGAAACTATTTCCCACCTTTTCTTTGAATGTAATAACATTAAGAGGATTTTATGTGGGCGTGCTTGAGTGGATTCAGATTTATCATCATTTGCCCATGACGTGGGAGGATGAACTTGCTTGGATCATCAAGAATGGCAAGGGTAAAGAGTGGAGATCCTGCTTGTTTAGACTGGCCATTGCTGAAATAATCTATGGTGCTTGGTTGTATCGTAACAGTGCGTGCTTTGGTTCGACATTGGATTTGAATCAAGTGATCAAATCTATCATAGATAATATTGTGTTCAGGGGTTGCCATTGTAAACTTTTAAAAAGTATGATTGTTAGATTAATGCTTGCTTAGTTTCTTTTATTGTTTTGGCTGGCTGGATCCTTGTGATTGTCGTATATCCTTTTGTTTTTGGTTTAATACAAGTCTTTATTCATGAAATAATAATAATAATAATAATAATAATAATAATAATAATAATAATAATAATAATAATAATAATAATAATCATAATAATAATAATAATAATCATAATCATAATTATAATCATAATCATAATCATAATAATAATAATTATTATTATAATAATAATAATAAAAATAATAATAATAATAATAATAATAATAATAATAATAATAATAATAATAATAATAATAATAATAATAATAATCATAGAGGTTATGACTAAATCTTCTAGTACTTGGATTATGCGTAAAGTCTTGGACTAGAGGCCTTTCATTCAGTCTAATCTTCTTCTTTGGAACGACATGTCTTCCAAAAGGAATTTTAGTATGTGCCACTGCTATTTAACTCTTGTTGACAACCACCCGGTTATATGGAATGGGCTGATGCTGAATAATCAAGCTATGCCTAGAGCTTTGGTGATTCTCTGGTTGGCTTACCACAAGAAGCTTCTTACTAAAAGTCGCCTTTGTAGGTTTGGATTCCTTACGGATAATAGTTGTTGCTTATGTCCTAAAACTGAAACTGTTTCCCACCTTTTCTTTGAATATGATAACATTAGGAGGATTTGGTGTGGGGTGCTTGAGTGGATTCAGATTTATCATCAACTGCCCATGACGTGGGAGGATGATCATGCTTGGATCATCAAGAATGGCAAGGGTTAAAGGGTGGAGATCCTGCTTGTTTAGACTAGCCATTGCTGAAATAATCTATGGTGCTTGGTTGTATCAAAACAGTGCGTGAATTGGTTCGGTATTGGATTTGAATCAAGTGATCAAATCTATCATTGATAATATTGTGTTCAGGGATTGGCATTGTAATCTTTTAAAAAGTATGATTGTTAGATTAATGCTTGCTTAGTTTCTTTTGTTGTTTTGGCTGGCTGGATCCTTGTGATTGCCGTATATCCTTTTGTTTTTGGTTTAATACAAGTCTTTATTCCAGAAAACATAATAATATTAATAATAATAATAATAATAATAACAATAATTATAATTATAATTATAATTATAATAATAATAATTATTATTATTATAATAATAATATTAATAATAATAATCATAATAATATTAATAACAATAACAATAATATTAATAACAACAATAATAATAATAATATTAATAACAATATTAATAACAATAATACTAATAATAATAATAACAATAATCATAATCATATTCATAATAATAATCATAATCATAATCATAATCATAATCATAATCATAATAATAATAATAATAATAATAATAATAATAATAATAATAATAATAATAATAATAATAATAATAATAATAATAATAATAATAATAATAATAATAATAATAATAATAATAATAATAATAATAATAATAATAATAATAATAATAATAATAAGGTTGTTTGAGCTCTTGGCTCTGGCGATTTCCGGTGGAAGTTAGGGTTCCAACAGGAAGCTAGCTAGAGAAGATGGGTCGTGGGCGTGGAAGGTCAAAAAAGAAGGCATCTACGCCAATGGTTCATTTTGCTAGTAAGGATGGTGAAGAGAGCAAAAGCAACTTTAGAAAAAGAAAAGAAGAGAAGCAAGTTGTTGGTATGAGGGAAGAATGGGGTGAGCAAATTGATGCAGAAGCAACTGAAGAAGTGCAAGTAGAAAATATGATCCCTAATATGGAAAGGAAATTGTGGGAAG
This sequence comes from Vicia faba, assembly GCA_948472305.1. NCBI lineage: Eukaryota > Viridiplantae > Streptophyta > Magnoliopsida > Fabales > Fabaceae > Vicia > Vicia faba. Next base: position 56,230 of record CATIWC010000540.1, on the reverse strand, counting down.
ATGTGATTAGTGGTAATCGTATCCCTGCAAATGGGCTTGTCCTTGGGTTTACGACGCCGAAGGTGGTGGAGGGGAAGCCAATTGTTGTCATAGAGAACGTATATGTGGAGGAGGAAATTCTGTACTGAAAGAATTATGCAATAATGTATTCACTGGGAAAAGATCTGAGCATGAATGCAGTTAAACAATTCATGCTGAGATACTTGAATTTTGTCACGTTGCCGGAGTTATTTTACCACGATGAAGGCTATTTCCTAATGTGTTTCAAGTCAGAGAAGGATAAGAAGATGGTCTTGATGCGAGGCCCCTAAACCATACTTAATGCTCCAATGATTCTAAAGAATTGGCATCCTGATTTTGATTTCAAAAAAGACATGATAAGGACGATTCAAGTCTGGGTAACCTTGCCAAACCTCCCTATTTACCTTTGAGGAGCAGAAGCTTTGGGGAAAATTGGGAGTGCCATAGGAAAGCTATTACTCACGGATGAATGTACAACCAATAAGCTAATAATTTCATATGCGAGGATTCTAGTCGAGATTGATATCACGAAGCCAAAGCCGGAGAATATAACAATCCAAGATGAGGATATGGATAGTGTTGAGAAATAGGTTGTTTATGAATGGAAGCCCAGATTTTGTGAAATGTGCCAACAGGTGGGGCACAAATGTGAGAAAGGGAAGCTAAAGGAGAAGAAGCAATGGAAACCGTTGCAGGCCAAGTCTGTCCAAATAGTACCAAAGGTAACTTCGCCTAGCAATTCCAATGTCATTACTACCCCTAATAACCCGATAGAGCCTTCAGTTGGAAATTGGATCCAAGTAATTCATAACAGAAGGATGCATGGAAAAGCGGTTATGTAGGATGAGATAATGAAGGTCCCTTGTAACAATGGTTTTGATGCCCTTTGGATTGGGAAAGATCCAGGGGTGGACACAGAAGGTGTGTCATGATTGTGTCCTGAAATCTTAAAGGGTTGAACAGAACAGGAAAATGTAGAGAGATAACAACCCGCCTCAACCACCTACATCCTTATTTATAAAAGAAATTTACTTTTTAAAGACATTGAATAAATAATATACTTGGATAATATATAGACCAAAATGAACAATAGAAGTCTAATGCAAAGAGAAAGCATTTTAGTTTAACAAAAAAAAAAAAGTGAAAACAGTTCAACTAAGACATCCACGTAGAAAATAGATGGACAGAGTAATATTTTCAACAATCTTATATGATAGATTATTCTCTAAATTTATTGACAAAATTATTCAGTGGTCAAATTTTATAGAAGAGTGACCAAAATTTAAATCTTGAGGCTTAATATAACGTTATTCGAATTAAAAAGTTATAATATTTTTATCAACAGATAAAAGAATGGTGGTTTTTTTCATTGGAATTTTTTTTATATGTTTTTTGATACCATTATATAAGTATTATAATTATAATATTTATGTAAATTTTTTCATTATTTGTATCAAATTTTACAAATGAAGTGTTTAGTGGTCAATTTTTATGGTTTAGTAATCAAAATAGAAGTCTATAAGTGATACTTTTCTGATATAGAATACTTTTATAAATAAAAAGCAGCCACATATATTACAGCACTTGAACCATACACATGGAAGATTTATTTAAATTTGGGATGGTTATCTAAGAAATCCAACTCATATGTTGGAAACAAAGACTTTTTATTTAAAGTACTAGACTAGATAGGTTCACCATGTCTTGCATACATGGTTTTGTTCTGAATATCAATATTTAGCAGTGGAAACACTCTTCAACAAGTCTTTTGGGGTAATCTTAGAGAAAATGTCTTCTGCTTCAGATTTAGAGGAAAAACACCATCCATATTCAATATCAGGATTAGGATAATGACCGCAATATTTTCCACTTCCCTTTTTCTCACAATCGGCATCAGATTCATATAAGTTAGGGTGTTCATCATTCGTCCTCAATAAAAGTCTAGATGGATATCTGCAATAACCTATAACTAAACCAACAGGGATACATCAACAGTCTCTAGATCCACATGGAGGCATCTCAAATGGGGAACAAACCCCGTTACAGTTTGATGCTCTTACATTCTTAGTCACGAACATGCCTGGAATTGACAAAGTTAACTAAGATTGGAACAACATAGACATAAATGAATATGCGTGTTTAGAGATGAATAAAATACGTACAGAATGTGGCAAACAAGAAGACCAAAGATACGAGTTTTAGAGAAACCATTGTTTGATCAAAAGAAAACCAGCTACATTTATTTATTATGAGAGCTTTGTTTTAAGTTGCATTGAATCAATATTGTGTGTTGCAATTTATAGAGACATCTTCATACACATAATTATATTTCAATGCTTGCATGATTATTTTGGAGGTTAGCAAGGGTGGCAATATACCAAAGCAATGCATGAATAGCTTTTTTGGAAGCTAACTAGGGTGGCAATATACCAAAGTAACAAGTGTCCATGGTGTTTTGTGGACTAACAAGTGTCTAATATTTATAATGCTTAATCTTAAGTCATAATAATAATAATAATAATAATAAAAATAATAATAATAATATTAATAATAACAATAATAATCATAATAATAATAATAGTAATCATCAAAATAATGATAATAATTATAATAATAATAATAATCATAATAATAATCATAATAATAATAATAATAATAATATTAATAATAATTGTATTAATAATATTAATAATAATAATAATAATAATAATATTAATAACATTAATATTAATAACAATAACAATAATAATAATAATAATAATAATAATAATAATAATAATAATATTAATATAAATAATAATAATAATAATAATAATAATATTAATAATTATAATATTAATAATAATGATATTAATAATATTAATAATGTTAATATTAATAATAGTAATATTAGTAATATTAATAATAATAATATTAATAATATTAATAATAATAATAATATTAATAATGATAATATTAATAAGAATAATTTTAATAATATTAATGATAATAATTTTAATAATAATAATATTAATAATACTAATATTAATATTAATAATAATAATAATATTAATAATAATAATACTAAATCATATAATAATAATAATATTAATAATAATAATATTAATCATAACTATAATAATAATCATAATAATAATAATATTAATCATAATAATAATAATAATAATAATAATAATAATAATAATAATAATAATAATAATGATAATAATGATAATATTAATAATAATAATCATAATAATAATAATAATAATAATCATAATAATATTTATAATAATAGTATAAATAAAAATAAAAATATTAAATATTAATATTAATAACAATAATAATAATAATAGTAATATTAATAATATTAATAATATTAATAATAATAATAATAATTATTATTATTATTATAATATTATTAATAATAATATTAATAATATTAATAATAATAATATTATTATTAATACTAATAATATTAATAATACTAACATTAATAATAATAATATTACTAATATTAATAATAATAATATTAATAATAATAATGATATTATTATTAATAATAATATTAATAATAATAATAATATTAATAATAATAATAATAATAATATTAATAATAATATTAATAAAAATAATATTTTTAATAATTATATTAATTGATTTTATCATTATGTTTGGTCAAAAATTTTCTGCTCAACATTATTTTTTAAATAAGTTTTAATCATTTTGAAAGGCAGTTTTTATTTGGGGATCTATTCACTCTCCTCTAGATCCGGTACCGTAGTCTAACAAGTGGTATCATAGCTTCGATGCCATACCCCAAATTTGCCCCATCAAATCCCATGATCATATTATTACTATGTTTATAAATTATAAACCATATTGTGAAAATTTTCCTGTTTTTAAGTCTTTTTTTAATAGGGATTTAAAATCATAAGAGAGGTGTACTATGGACCATCAAAATCTGATGGCCCATTAAGCTTTTGGTTCCATTTATAAATTAAAAGGTTTTTATTATTATTTTATTATAAATAATTAGAAGAGTGTGTGATTCAATTAAGAGTTTATGAGCTTTTTAAATAAGAAAGACCCATTTAAATCTTTTAGTCCGTTCATAATAACAAAAAAGGGGTGTGCGTTTTCAGATTTTCTGTCTCATTTTTAATCTGAAGGACTCATTCAGCTGATAACCCATATACTTTTGTTTTTAGATAATAAGGGAGGTGTGTTTTTAAAGAATTGTTTCTAACATATTGGGTCATGTTTTTGGAAGGCCCATTAAAATTTTTAAACCATAGTCCACTTTCATTTTTTTACTGATTTGTTATTTAATTGTTATTCCTATCGTAACTATTATCTATACTACTATTATTTATTGTTTATTTATACTATTAATTATTATTATCATATTTTAATCATTAATTATTATTATTAAAATTATTATTATTATTTAAACATTATTATTTATAAAATATTATTGTTCGTTGACTGAAGTCAAAATTGGAAAACCCTAATGGCCCTAATCTTGCAAGCCAGCGGCAGCCATTCATCACCCTTCATTTCCAAGCTACCCATTTCATCGTGTACCCTAAGTCACCAAAGTCCATAAATACTAAAAAGCCCAGGAATATGAAATCAAAAACGGATCGAAATCAATCAAATATTAACAAAATCAATTACAACGCATAATCAATAGCTGAATCAAATCATTGAAACAAATCTCAGAAAGCAAGATTGAATCAAATATTTTCAAAATTGTATCAAATTAAAAATTAAATCTTGGTGTTGTATCAATTACTGAATCTAATCAAATCTAATTATAACACTAATTTCTAAATCAACCTAATTTTATAACAAAAATCATAACAAAAATTCCTAATCTATTCTCTAATTTACACTATATAAACCCCCAAGTTTCTAAAGAAAATGGGGAAGAAATTTTGATAGGATAAAGATATGGAAAATTTTATAAAGGAAGAAAAGATTAAGAAGAAAGAGAAGAGGGATCTGAGTTTCAATTTCTGAAACCCTATATCTGATAAGCCGTCGTCGCCTCCAAACCCTAGATCCTTCAAGCTCTTGAGCGCCTCCATCTTCATACATGCAAATAGAAAAGAGGAAGGAGATCAGAAGAGGAGATCAGACCAAAGATAGAGGAATCACGACAAAGGAAGGTAAAATTAACTTAGCTTGTATAATTTTTGTGTTTGTTTCGAGGGCTATTAGGGTTGGGTCATGAAATCTGGAAAACGTAATGAATTTCCCCATGGAAGTTCATCGTTTGTGATGAACCATGGCGTTTATTATGGAGGTTAGGCGGAGGATATTTGGGTTGTGTTGGATAAAGGAGAAGAATGAAAGAAGCAGAGATAAAGAGAGAGGAAATATTATGCAAACAAAATGGAATGAAAATAAGAAGAATGAAAAATATAACTCTCTTTGTGATTGTTGTACCCCAAAATTTGCCCTCGCATTTTTCCCCAAGAAATCTCAGCTTCAAACATTCCTGACTTTCCAAACTGGCTCAAGAATCGGACAAACGGACTTTTCTCGACAGTCAAGCAAAATTAGGGTTTTTACTGATGTTCAGAGCTCTGATTTGTCTCATACAGTTGGCTTAGGGTTGGGATGATTTTTGGTTCAATTTTGATTAGGCGAGCGTTATCTAGCATTTAATCAGAAATTAAGGTTTTATGGGCATATTCTCAGAAGAATTTAAATTCTACCACACTTTGCAGTTTATTCCGAGATTCGGGTTAAAATTTGCATTATCATGATTTAATCAGTAAATGAGGCAGTTGGTTTGAATTCACCAGTCAAAAGGGATATGTGCAATGTGGAGTTACAGTGCTTGGTAAAAGAATCAGTGAAAAAAAAGGATTGCATCTGATTAAGTTTTTGTGTTCGACTGTGCGTTGCTTTGAATAATGGATATGTCGAATTCATTTATTTTGATCATTGAAGGTTTAGTTGATTATTTATGATTCTAGGAATTAAAATATTTGAAGTTTAAACCTTCATTTTATTTTATTTTAAGGAACTATAAATAACAAATGAACAATTAAAGAAAAGGAATTGAAAGAAAATTAAATATCAAATGAATTTTTATTTCACATTTAATAATTGTTACAATTGTTATTATTTGGATACTAATATTTATTACAAAGTATTTAAATAATAATAATGTACAAGAATTAAACTGAAAATAAAAATTCTATCCTATTTCTAAATTCTTCATTCTCCACTTCATGCCGGTGCTCCATATTTTTTTATCTGCAAAAAGAAAGAGGAAGTCAGAAAGCAGTTAATCAAAGACAGTTAAAATTGCTCATCATTAGGGGCCACTGACTGGGATCAGTTGACCCTCTCTGCAAATCACGGGATTTCTCCCGGTTCACAGAGAGGGAAGATTTTTTTTATTATTATTCATGAAATGCAAATGTCAAAAGCATAAGTTAACAAATTCAAGCTGCATAGAATCTCAATTTCAAATCCAAAGTTCAAAACTGTATTAGTTCAAATCCAATTCCCACTTCCTATCAAATGCCAAAATATACTCAAAGATATCACAAAGAAATCAAGGAAGTACAATTACTGCACAGTCAAAATCCCAAGATATCAAAGAAATGCAAAAAGTGTAGCAAAGCTGTCAAAAGCAGGATAAAAATGCAGAGAAGTATATGCAAGCAACTTGATCCTTTTCATCATTTCCCAGCATGAGAGGGGGCCCCTTCAGAACCATAGTACAATAAAAATCATATAATAACTCTAAAACTGTACTTTGGAGAGGAAAAAGAGAGATAAAGCAGCAGAGTTCAGGTCTTAGGCATAGGCAGTATAACAAGACAGAAAAGATATACAAAAAAGAAGACACAATTCAGCATTGTTCAAAACTACACAGCATGGACAGTTACCAAAAATGGAAAAGATGCCAAGAAATTTTGTCAAACTACCCAGCAAGCGTGGATCAAAGAGAAGACCAAAGTTTGAAATAAGGTTGGGCGCCAAAGACCAATAGAAAAAAGACAAAATAACACAAGAAAACATACTGATTGAGCCAAGCACCAATATCACCTCTATAACTCAGAACTAAACCAAGATAGGCCAGAAGCTCATACCTGTCTAAAAAACACAAGTTATCAAAACGCATATCAAACCTCATACCAGAAAAAAGGAGAAGACCTCACATAACCTGCTAATGCTCCAATAACCTGCCTACTGTCCAGATTAAACACAAGCCCATTAGCAAAAATCTCACAAAAACCATAACCTGAAAATGCCATAACCTGCCTACTGTCAAGAAAAGAAACAGAATTTCAAGCCAATAAAAGTCCATACACCACTACCTACATCAAAAAAGCCTAACCACATCAACTTGTCACAAAGCCAAGCTAACATAAAAACCTGCTAATACCACAGTCCTGCCTCACCATATACCAAACTGATAAAAACCATCCAACCTCTAAGCCTCAGATTTTATTCATCATAGGCAATAAATATTCAAGACATCCAACTCAACAAAAGCGTCAAGGGCATCAATCTCAGAAAGCATTCAAAGGTCTAAAGGCCAGCAAACACCTCAGTAAGGCACATCTCAAGCATACAGGCAACAAACACGAGCCCCTCAGAACTGTAAGTTCATCATGGGGGGAACAAATCAAATCATATAGCGTCAAGCACGTAAGCAAGGGCAACAGGAGAGAAGAAGAGAAAGTTTATCAAGGAAACAATAAGAAGCATGTTCAGGGCAACGTAGGCAACAACATAGGCAGCAATTCAAGGCAACCTAGGCCCTCAGACCTCTGAGGTCATCACTGGGCAATACAAACAAATAATACAGCATTCAAGAAGAAGGAAGCATTCAAAAATCATTCAGAAGCAAATATTCAAAGGCAACAGTGGCATAGAAGAAGAAGATAAAGAAGTGAATTTTAAGAAGGATTTCTCAGTACCAATCTGTCATCATCGAATCCCTAAAAGAAGGAGAAAGATAAAAGTACCAAACTTTCCTAAGCCAGCTTCCAGCTTCGCCACCGGGCCTCCACCTCAACGCCTCCAGTTCCGATTCCTCTTTCTCCGTCCTCAAGATTAAGGTAGCTTTTCGTTCTTCCTTTTTTCTCAAATCTCAGAAAAATAAAAAAAAACAAACAATAATAAACGTGTGAAACTACAAGTCAAACTAAGCATGCAAAGAAGAGTGAAAACCCTAATGCATAGAGAAGGTGAGAGCGTTACCCTATCCGTTTAGGTTTAGTCCAACCGCGGAGATGAGTGGAATCGGAGGTGGCGTTGGGTTGGCTCGGCATCATTAGGCATCACATTCAGCATTCAGGGAGATGAAGAAGAACGGAGAAGACAAACTTATGAACGGCGCCGCTGCTTTCCCCAAACTGAACAAACAAATGTGAAACCCTAAAATTCGTTTAAATCCAAACCTGGGCCTGACCCGCTTCACCCTTTCTGAAGCCCATTAAGCATTTCTTTCCTTGTTTAACAAAATTATACTAACACATTTTACTAAACTCATTTTATTTTACAAACATTTTTTTTATTACAAAATCACATAAATAATATCATACCTTTTTTTTGTTATCATATAGTTAAACATCTTTTTTTTATTATGTATATTTGTATATAAAATAATAAGATACTTTTTATACATAATTAATTTGAAAATATTTCTTAATACACATTAAAATATATTTGTATATAAAATAATACATATCATTTTTATCATATAATTAAAATTGAAAACCTTCTTTTAATTAAAATACATACTCATACATAATACAATCCAATTTAATTTCTGAACATACCTTAATTAGAACATTTTTCCCTTTTGTACATAATTAACATATAAATCAAAAATACAAGATTAAAACATGTATCTAGGTCAAAAACCCTAATACGTTTCAATTCCACAATTCGCGCCTGTACATAATTGCACAATTCATATACATATACACTTGTACACTTACACAAATACATTCACATTGCCTTATATACATTTTTATCTTATATTTGCATATTGGATATTTACATTTTGATTGCGAATTCGATTTGGTTGTAATTTATTTGGATACTATAAGTCTCATCCCCTTGTACATTTATACCCCCACTCCCTGATACTACTTTGTAATAGCGTAGATTTTACATTCCGCAATTTACAGTTTTCCAATTATACCATGGTTAGACCTAGGGTTTGTATGTACATAAAATCAAACGCTAGATAACCTAATACAAGACAAATACATGTAATCAATACACAATCACACTTGCACCCTCTAGGGTAATCCCACATGTTGCCTTCCAAAATGGGCCATGCTTGCACGTCGAGTATCTTTGGCAAAACAAAATCAAATGATCATAAGTCCCTCAAAATGTTGCCTAAACGGAATGATCATAGTCCCTTCAAAGCAAATTGCCAAAGACACTTGGCATCATTGCATTCATGGTCCATACGATGACCCGCGCCCGTCCCAAATAAACTTCCTAAAATGCAAGATTGTCTACCAATTTCAATGGTAGAACAAAATTGTTAAAAGGGGTTAAAACACGACAAAAATCTTTGAGAAAGATTTAGGGTAGATAAACTCTTAAGTACTTGTCAATTTGCAAAGAAAACACTTGCCTAATTTCAAAACCCATTTCACCAACACTTTCAAAAATCAAACTTTTCAAACCCTTGAAACATCTTTTTAAAAGATAAAACACCTTTTGTAAAACATTCGAGTAAAGAATTGTTACAAGGTTAGCCTAGCACAAGGCATCTTTTCAAAACATTTTCAAAAAACAACACACAAAGCACCATTTCATACAAATGAAAACCAAGGCAAGATTGATCTAAGCAAGTACCTAAGAGCCCATGGATAACCATGGATGAAAAGGGTGCTAACACCTTCCCTTTTCATAATCTACCCCCCGAACCCACGAAATATCTCAAAAGGTTTTTGCTGTGCTTTTTTAACCTTTCCTTTAGGATAAAATAAAAAGTCGGTGGCGACTCTTGCTCAACCGCACAAGTGCGAATACGAACGCGAAACACTAGTCAGTTCTCCCACCGTATCACTAGTGATCCTGTGCGGCACCTCTATCATACACCCTTAACATTTACCCTTTTGGTCAAGATCAACACCCTATATCACACGTTCTCACCGTATCCACATAGACACTCGCCCACACAAACCAAATAGACTCCCTTCATATTGCGTTTGGGCCTAAGGCCTGCCCTATTCGCACCCCTAGCCCACTGTTCTTTTGCTTACCAGATCAAATCAACACCCCCTGCTTATTTGGGCCAAGTTCAATTTCTGAACTTGGGCCCCTGCTATGTATACCTCCTAGATTTACTACCCAGTTACAACCCGCACTCCCTTGTGCAATTGGGCCAAATCCAATATCTGAATTTAGGCCCTGATATTCACACCATGGTTTTTGCTACCCAAGCTAAATCTACACCCCTTCTTTATTTAAATTAATTATTAATTATTTTTTAAATTCTATTAATTGATTTTGATTTCTATTATATTTTGTTTATCTATTTTTATCATCAAATATGTTTTTGCATTAAATTGTATTCTTTGCATTTTTATTATAAATATATTTTAATAAACAATTATTGGAATAATAATAATAATATGTAGTATATTTTTAACAATTATAAAAAGATATAGTTATTTATTAATTAATTTTTTTTAAATGCTAACCCTATTTGCATTAATTATTTTTCTCATGCATTAAAACTTAATTTTCTCATATTGCCTCATATACTCGAAAACATCTAACCAATCAATTACTAAGTTCTTTTTACTAACTTAACTCAAATTTCAATATTATTTTCAAAAAGGGTTGTATATATATTTCTTATCAAATGTGAATTACATCTACGATTCCGTTATTCATAAACTCAGACTTGGTTCAAGGAGAATTCAAAATATTTCGACAATCCATAAAAAAAACTAACCAAACAACTACGAACTACGAATTGAGACTATGATTCCTCATGAGAGGATACGTGGCCATACAACTTAAAATCGTGGCGAGTTCCCCAAACTAAAAAATTAAAACCCTATTCCTAAACCATAAACCTCAACCCTAGTATTATTGTGAACAAGGTGAATGAAGGGTGCCTAACACCTCCCCTTCGTCTAAAGTGAGTCAAGAAATTATAATCTCTAAATAGATTTAGGATTATTCCATTAATCACCCATCTTTAGGATAAAAATTAATGGTGACGACTCTATATTTGTTGCCGTTTATTACATCTGGTTAATTTCATGCTTCAAAACTCTTATTAGAAAATGGCGTACGAACCTAAAAGGATTTACAGAGTAACCCTAAATGTTTTTTTGGAAGCAAACTATAGTTATTGGAAAGCTTGTATGCATATTGATATTAATTCATATGACAAGGATATGTGTGACGCTATTACTCAAAACAATGCTAATGGCGTTGTCACATCTAAGCCGGAAGCACTATGGAATAATGATAATAAGAAAAATTCATCAAATCTCATTAATTATTTGAATGCACTTGGTATACCTATTTCCAATGCAATTGCTACTAACAAAGTTTTGAGATGTCTTATTAAGAATTAAAAACCGAAGGTCACTTCGATCAAGGAAGATAATGACCTTACAATACTTGACCTTAATACATTGATTGATAAGTTTGAAGAACATGAGAAAGAACTTACTTGCTTGGACAAGCATGAGAAAAAGTGTGAGAAGAAGAAGAGAAAGGATAAAGACATAAATAAGGAGGAAAAAACAAAGCCTAAAGCTCTTAAGGCATGAAGTTCAAGGTCCTCATATTGTGAGCACGTATACGATAGTGATGGGGAAAATTTAAATTGTCACTATGGTTGTATGATTCCCCAAATGCAACCAATTGTTTCACTAATCCCCAAGGACTCAATGAAGATTGAGTACCTAGCTTGTCTTGTTGTTTTTATAGGAATATTTTTTTGACTCTATAAAGAGAATATGAGTTCTCATTTAAGGTGATCAAAGGCATATGAACATATTCTAATTCTATTGTATATGGGGAAAGATGATGGATTATGTGATCTAGAAAGCAACAACAAGTTTTGTGTTATTGGTAAAAGATGACACAGAAAATACTCGAAAAAAGGTATTTCATTTCATGATGTAGGTTTATCTTCAAGAGACATACTCAATGATACCGAAGAAGGAATCGATCAATCCAAATCGCTGAAACATGAGGAGGAGAAAGGTAACTAACAAGTAAAGGATAAATGTTGAGAGTTCAATCAAACTGAATGGTCATCAAATTAATGACCTCCTTGGACTCATCACAAGTTATACTTTTGGGTACTTTGTCAAAGTGAAAAGTGGTAAGATCGTGTTGTTCTAAAATATTTGTGACATACTTTGCATTTGGTCGAACTTTCTTTCGAGAGTCCCATGTGAAATGCAAGTGCATTCTCCGTCATATTGTACGGTGAGGTAGTATCGATTTAACTTTCACTTTGTTAGTAAGTTCTCTATTTTACTTGTTTATTTTTCTAAATACATGACATACTTGATGTATGGTATACATATTATGAGTGTTCATTTGCAACATAATTATTAATTTATAATCATAGTGAGTTATTAATTTATATACTTGAAATGACTTCATCACATTATATTTTCATGTATTTCTTATAAACACTTATGTGTACATAGCATGTTTTAGCTTCGTTAAACATCAAATAACACATTTGATATTATATCATATTTGATTCTACTAACATGCGACTTATCAAAGAATTCTATAAGCTTATGCAGGGAGTATTTGAAATGAATCTTATGGGGAGTTGAATTACTCTCCATAACTCCAAATAAAGTAACTCAAGGAAGGAACACATACGTGGGGAATTACCTTCACGATCATGTTGAAAAAGGGGATGTTGTGTTCGTGCATCTTGATAGTGAAAATTAACTTGCCGACATTTTCACAAAAGGTTTAAAACCAAACCGTATTTCAACAAACATGTGGAATTGTGGATTATTACTGTCTCCAATGTTGCTTAGTGCACTTTTATACTTTTTCTCTAACAACTCGTTTGAGTATTTTACATCATGTGAGTGCAACTTCCATTCCATCAAGAATGGGGTAATATTGTTCCAAATCTCTCCTTGAATATAAGAAGTTTTTTAGTACATGTTTTAGTTGATGAAAAATTCTTGCTATTTTTTTCAAATGATAAAAACCATGAATGTTTATTTCCAAATTTTTTGATTGATAACCATTGCATGTTCTCAATCTACGTGCTTATAATAACTTCATGTATTAATTCTGTCACACTTGTATAAGTTTCTTATTGTATGTACAAGTATGTGTTTTTATTATTATTTCTTGCATTTTTGTATGAGTTGAATGTAAGCATGTTAATTGCATGTAAGGTTCATGTTGTAGTTGAGTCACATTTTATGGCAACATTTTCATTCTGGATTGACTAGTGACATGTTCTTGTTACTATACTAGGCACATGCGTGTGCGGTATCGGGAGTTCCATTATGCTGTATTATGAAATCGTGACACTATAGAAGTAACTTAACTAGATTGCTCTTGCATCACATTCATTATTATTCATGCAATTGCAATACATGTTTGGTAATATTTTATACTTGTTATCTATTTTTTTGCATCATTGCATATATATAGGGATATGTAATTGTATGTTCTTCTTTGCAAAAATGCCTCTATGTGATATATTATTATTGGTATGAGAATATGACACTTCTTATGATTTTCCTTATTTCTTTTTGATGTTGTAAAAGGGGGACAATAATATGCAAGATGAATATGGGAATCACAAAGTCGGGGGGAGCCTTCGATAACTACATGAAATACATCTTCGTAAGTTTTTCCATCATAACAAAGGGGGAGTTTGTGAGTGCAACTTCACTATTAGATATTTTACATGATGTCTGTTGTACCCCAAAATTTTCCCTCCCATATTCTTCAAGAAATTGCCAAATCAAGTCTCAAGATTTCCCAAGGGTTGCACAATCAAAGATCTCCTATACAGTCAAAACTAGGGTTTGTGTTCTGATCAAGAAAATGAAGTTTTCAAAGGTCCAATCAAGTCTCACATGCCTACAAATATGGTCAAGTATCCTCATGTCAAGCTTCAAGACATTCAACACAAAATTGTACTGTCAAAACCCTAAATTGCACTACAGTCAACTGTAGGGGCAAAATGGTCATTTGACAGTCAAAAGTTCAAATTTTTGGTCAACATATCATTTTGAATCCACAAACATAATTTGATCAATTCTTGATCATGATTCTCAAAGCTTGGCTCAAAAATCATCAAAATGCAAGAGTTTCCTTATTTGGACAGCTGAAAAAGTCAACTGAAATTGACCAGGGCATAACTTTCACATGGATTATCAAAAAAATTCCATCTAAAGCTCATTTTGAAGAGAAAGACATTTCCTACAACTCATATTCATACTTCAAGTCCAATAAATGCTCTCACAAAAAGTTATCAATTTCAACATTATAGGTCATTTTCAAAAGTCAACAAAAAGGGACTTTAAGTCAAAGGCCATAACTTGATATTGGTAAATCAAAATGACATGGGACCAAAAGCATTGGTTAGCGGACTCAAAGACCTTTCCAAAATGTCCAAGAACATGAGAAAAGCTTAAAAATTGAGCAAGTTATGCCTTGTAGAAGTTGGGAAATTTTTGGATATTTTGAAAAGTCAACATTGATTCAAATGACCTAAAATTGCTAATGGGTCCATTTTTCTTCCATAATTCATCATCCATGACATATGCACGACTACTTGGCCCAAAGGAAAGTCTTTATTCATTTTTTATTTATTTATTTGAATTTTATTCATAATAATTCATTTAAATCAAATTAAATATATGAAAAATGTCTAACCTAATTTTTTTCAATCTTTTTGTGCACATTATATCATCAATAATTCGTGCATATCCCAACATGGAAAGATTTGGATTGAATTGATCATAATTGATACAAGAACACATGGAAAAGATTGAAAAAGATCCTTAAAAATCAAATTTCCAAAAACCATGAATGCATTGGATTTGTTCTATTTTTCTTGACCTAATTGACTTAATACATAAGCCTGAATACAACCCTAGTGCAAACACACACTGAGCTGCGCCCAAAAGCCATTATCAAACTTGGAAAATTTTGTCTAAAACTGAAATCTGAAAATCACATTGGAGGGCGATTCAAGGTATAATTCTTATTCCATTAGCTTGCTGAAGGTTCACTGGACATATTCCAATCAAAGACAACCATCAAAACTCAAGGAATCGGTATACAGAATTCAAGATATTTCATGAAAAATTCATTATCGTACTTTGAAATCTATGCATTTTTATGGCATTTCAATTATTGATTCTTATTCCTTGAATGATTCTGAAGCTAACCAACATATTTAATTGTATTTTTATACACCACACGCGATTCCACCATTGTTGTTTTCTAGGGTTACCAAGCTTTCGATTTAGGCGTTTTTACATGCTGTAAAATTAGGAGTCCTCAGTACCATGAACGAAACCAGCTCGCTTGGACGAAAATAATGGCATGCTCGCGCTGAATTTATATGCCAAGGGGACCTATTCGCTATTTTCCCAAAACATGCCTAAGAGAACATATAAAAAACCGTGGCTTAATGTATTTGTGTTTCAGGAACATGAAGAAGATGAATTCGTGGCAAGATGTGATAGGGCCGTTTGAATTTCACGCGCAGTGTCCACTAACTCCTTTGTTTTCTTTTATATTATTTATTCGTTATTAATATATCAAACGCATAAACTGGCACGGTTGGAAAGCGAAGTCATTGGCAAAGCACATGACCTGGGTTCGAGCCCCAGGTCTTCACCTATGTCCATATTATTTTTCTATAAATCTTCCTATGCAGCGCCAATGTTGAATACCATGGTACACCTTCAGAACCAAGCGTACACGCGCCCCAGTGAACCAAATCAAAGGCATAGATTGGAGGAATACCCTAAACCCTAGTCAAAGGTGCCACATGGTGTCTGGAAAAGTCAGCGGACCTGAAGGTTATTGGGCTCAGATTTCTTGGGCCATACCTCCACTTTGGGGACTACCACCCCCCTAGGTTTGCATATTTTTCACTTTCTTTATTTTTTATTTATTTATTCAACTCTATTTTCTTTTAATTATTATTTGTTTAAGTTAATTACTTATTTTCATAAATATAAAAAATGCATAAAAATCAGAAAAGATAAAAAATATAATAAATATTTTATTTTAATACTTTTTGTAAATAAATGCAAATAATTATTTAGCTTTAAATTAGGGTTTAAGTTAATGTTTTCATAATAAAAATCTAAAATAGGCATAGAATTAGGTTTAATGAATTTTGCATCCTTTTCATTTTTTTTCTTTCAAATAATTAAATATTTATTTTATTTATTTTTGCATGTAAAAATTAGGTTTAATTTAGGTTAAAAATTTCAATATTTCTTAATAAATTAAAAAAAAACTAGAATTAGGGTTTGCATCTTATTTTGATTTTAATTAATTCTCCCTTTTCATATTAAATCTTAAAAACATAAAATACCAAAAAAAAACAAATCCCTTCTTTCTTTTTAATTAATTAGTTCCTTATTAATTTTAATTTTGCAAAAGGGTCCAACGCCCTCGTTCTTAATTTCTTATTTATTCGCATATTTATTTCGTTTGAATAATTATGTACCTCTCCCAAAGCCTTGTAAATAATTGCTCGCACTTTTAATTTCTTCATTTATTTTCTGTCAAATCGGGTCCTGGTTAACTTTTGGCGATGTGGACCCGCGCCGTTTGTAATAACTTAGAATTTACTTTCCTTGCAACTTTTAACTGTTAATCAAATGACATGAAAGAATGTATGGACAAAATAAAAACGAGCGTAGAACACCAATAAACATGACAAGATAAATGCAAATGAAAACGACACACAAATCACACACACCACCCCTAGGGTACGCCTCACTGTTGCCTTGCCTCGAAAGGTGATCGTCGAGTAGAGGATGTCTTAGTAAGTCCTCATGATCCGGGAACCTGGCATGAGGGTAGCTTCTAAGGTGTCTTCCCATTGCTCTGGTGATCACCATGTCCCGAACCTCGAATTGACCCGAACACCTCCAACGGTGGTGCTACCTACCTCTCAATGGTGGGATGGCATTACTTTAAAGGACATCTACACAGACGAATTCCTTAGGGTAGGTAGGTTCTCGTAGATACTTGCTCTAATTCAAAACAAAACAAATCAAAAATACTTTTCACACCAACACATTTTCAAAAAGCTTTCGAAAGCAATTTTTCAAACACTCTTGAGGACCGATACAAGAGTCGAACTGAAATTTTCAAAGAAACTTTTTTTTAAAACCCACAATTGAAAAGCAAACAAACCATTTTTGAAAACACAAGTGAGCAAGTATCTAAGAGCCCATGGATAACCATGGATAGAAAGGGTGCTAACACCTTCCCTTTCTATAACCTACCTCCCGAACCGAGAGCAATCTCTTTAAGGAATTTTTCTGTGCTTTTGTCCTTTCCATTTGGAGAAAATAAAAGACGGTGGCGACTCTTGCTTCCGCGACATTTCGCGAACCAACGTTAAACAGTCAGTTCCAGGTCCACCGATCACAGAACTGGCGACTCTGCTGGGGACTTAACTTAAAGTGAGGTGTACCTTAGGGTTAGTTCATAACTGTGTTTTCAATTGCTTTCCTTGTTTGCTTTAAATTGTGGGACTGTCTTGGGAGTTCTATAGATCCTAACCCGGATCTGGGGATACCTTCTTAGAAAGTAGCAACAAGGCTGTGAGGGAACTTTGCGGGGTATACCGACATGGTTGAAACAGTCTGCTACATTGATGTGGCACTTTGGTGTGTATCGGTAACCCTTGAGTTCAGTCAAGGAGAGTACGGGGCCTCCGCGTGGTGTCGTGAAGCATCAACAGACCTTAGGAACCTTAATTGAACTATCTTGGCCTCTTTAGGGTAGTGAGATAACTGACTTTGGTGCAGTCCGAGGTTGGTTGATACTCGATACTACACTCAATTGAGGGTTGCTTTCCTGGAATATTTCGGTCGCCAGTTCAGTGGCTAAATCGAAACGATGAACAATGAAAGCAATCCAATGATATTGGGACCCTTAGAACCCGATTACTTCTAATAGGACAGGTATGAACCAACAAACTGAAAGAGGGTAATGCCTAGACCTCATGCTGGCCTGAACTCTAAGGGTTTCTCTTGTGTGACTTGTGTGCCTTCGTACTTGACTACTTGCATGCTTGTTATCTGACACATAAGCTACTTGCAGGTTTTGTTTATAGTCCTTAATTGGGACCCATAACAAAGTATACTGAGTTTCTTGCAGGTTTTGTTTATGTCCTTAATTGGGACTCATAACAGGGTTTACTCACATTACCCCATGCATACCATAACATCATACCATTGCATACATCCTAACTCATTTCAAGGATCTCAAGGGCTTGTGATGCAGGTCATGATGAATCAAACATCTAGCAAGGGGCAAAGAGGATTTATTTTCCTCTAGCCAAGGTTGTCAGGGGCTATGACACACTTGATATGGTGAGCTCTGACTCTTGAAGAAGGTTCCCCTAACCAAGGTTGTTTGGAAATCAAAACCACACATGATGATTAAAGTCAGGGGCTATGACCCACTGGATATGGTGAGCCTTTGACCCTTGAAGAAGGACTCTCAACCACATGAAGTACCTTCAATCAAGTTGCAGCTTCCAACTCTAACAAGTTTCTCTGTTTACCCCGCGAGGTCCTTGAAATCATTGCATGCATATCATACATATCATTGCATAATAAGTACCCTTTCTCTGCAGGTTGCTTACCTTCTTCGCTGTTTATTTCAGCAGTCTCGTCATGAATCCTGAATCCTCAACCGAGCACACTATCAAGGCCCTCCAGGCTCAGAACGCCCAGTTCCAAGGGCTGATCATGAATTTGACCCAGGGGCAACAAGATCTGAAAGCTCTGCTCTTGAAGAAGGAAAAGAAGAAGAAGAGGACTGTTTTGTTCAGCCCTAGACGCAGATCTAGGAATACACTGCAGGATGAAACTGAGAGGACAACTCCATCTGTGGGGAAAGGCAGTCATCAAGAGGAAAGGGTTCCCAGTCCAGTGGCCTCCGACAATGAGACAGATTTCAACGACGAACAGTACCCTCCGGCTGAGGATAGGTACAAACAGTTGGAAGACCGGCTAAGTGCTATGGAGATACAAAAAGTGCCTGGCCTGGACTTCGAGGATCTAGGTCTGTCTTCTGGGGTAGTGATCCCGCACAAGTTTAAGGCACCTGCCTTTGCTAAATACGACGGGGCATCCTGTCCTAAATTGCATCTCAGGGCTTACACAAGGAGGATCCAGCCCTATACAGCTGACAAAAACTTATGGATCCATTTCTTCCAAGAGAGTCTTTCAGGGACTCAGCTCGAGTGGTTCTATCAATTAAATGGAGCCAACATCCATACCTGGGAAGACCTAGCCACTGCTTTCTACAAGCATTACCAGTACAATGCCGACCTTGCTCCTACACGTACCCAACTCCAGGGTATGTCGCTGGGGTCAAGTGAAGGTTTCAAGGAATACGCGCAGAGATGGAGAGACCTTGCCGGAAGGGTGCAGCCTCCATTAACTGACCGGGAACTCGTTGATATGTTCTTGGGGACCCTATCCGGGCCATTCTTCAATCATCTCATTGGTAATTCATCTGCAGGATTTACCGACCTCATCCTGACTGGCGAAAGAATTGAAGCTGGTATCAAGAGTGGGAAAATCCAAGAGGCCACACCTTCTGACACTCATAAAAAGCCTTACACGGGAAAGAAAGAATCTAATGCGGCATACAGCCAAAAGAGTCGTCGTGACCAACATGCAGGGGCAGTCATGATCTCTGGTTCTGCACCACGCCGTCAACCACAAAAGGGAAATCAGCGAAGGCCGGATGAACCTAAAAGACAATTCACCAACATTAACATGCCATGGTCACAAGCATTGTAGCACATGTTGAAAATGAACCTGATTGCGCTGATCAACCCTCCTGCAAATCCCAAGACCTCCTCTCCAAGCTACAACCCAGAAGCGAGGTGTGCTTATCATTCTGATAGCCCAGGGCACGATACTGAGGACTGTTGGGCACTGAAGTACAAGATTCAGAACATGATCGATGCCAAAGAGATCGAGTTCGAACCTGCCGAGACCCCCAACGTGATCACTGCTCCCTTGCCAAAACATGGCTAGGCTTGAGAGATTTTTGTTCATTTGAATTCAAGTTGTATCTTTCTTTTCTTATTCAAACAAACAATTATCATGTTAAACTCTTTTATTTCATGAATGCATTACACATGTCTGTCTTGAATTAATTATGTTTACTGTACTTAAAACTGCTTTCATATTTTGTGATGATCAACTCTCGACTGAAAATTCTAAACCTCTTGAGGGAGGATGACGAAAACGATACCATAATCTACAGTATGCTTTTGAACAGACCCCGCTGATGAGGTACATGCATTGTTTCAATCCCTAAACACTGGAGTCATAAGGAAGATAATCCCTCGTCAACCCTTCTGAGCCAAAGAAGTAGGAGTTTTTCTTTTCGAAATTTAAAACCCTTAATCATAACCTGGGGCAGGGTAGTTCTTTCAGTTGATCTAAGTGCATAACGAATGGCACCAAAAAAGGTCCTTACAAAACAAAGAAAGACAGTGATGGGTCAGAACAATCATAAGGACAGGCAGTCATTATCAAAAAAAAAATCATAAATGAAAAGCCCAAAAAGTCAAAACCTATAAAGGGGACTTACGAAACTGGGGCATCCCGCTGACTGTAATCACAAAAGAAACAGTTCAGGCAAAATTTAGGGATAACAAAAATCAGACAAGAAAGAGGTCTTACAAACCCTCAACAAAAAAGGAATGACTGCCTGTTCAGAATAAATCATCAATATCTGAACCATCACTGGAAAATCAGAGCAAAGACTCAAACAAGGTCTAACGTATGATCAACTGAGTTTAGGTTTGGAGAACATCACGAAGAGCGGGTGGGTACAAATAATTTGAGCCTTTATCCTTTGTTTCTTAAACCGTGAACCAGGCCACGATATAACCCTTAAAAGTCCTAGCTGAAGCATGGGTTAGTTCGAAAGCATACTGTTACGAAAGGTATCCTGACTCCTTAAGGCCTACGATAAAATAACGAGTTCACATCACATTTTACAAAATCCACTTGCCTTGAAAAATGCATTTTCAAAAATTTCAAGACAGACATAAACTTTGCATTCTTAAGATAACATTGCTTGCATATGATTATTTGTCTGAACAGCAAAGAACTTTGCGCAACGAATATCCGATGAACGAAGATCTTCTCAATAAAAGAGTCCCTCTAGTGGAAGGAGCACTTTCAATCAAGGGGCATGGCATGATCAAAGACTATCATCTGGGGCAGTCTAGTCACAACCTGGAGAATCACTCAAGATGTCCAACAACAGTGGCAACTCCTTACATTCTGAAGCATGGACATAGTCGAAAAGATACTACGCATGAACAAAAGACCCGCTAGGTTGACACACCTAGGCAAAAATCAGGGCTTCCCGGCGAACCAAAAGGGTTCGGGCAAAAATAAGGGATGAAACGGAAAAAACCTGTACACCCGGCAAGTCGAAAACCTGAAAAGGCGGCTTGGGAAAAAATGGGTATCCCGGTGGACTGAAAACCCGAAAGGGCGGTCCAGGCAAAAATTAGGGATTTAAGCGTACAACTATGTCTCGGCATCTCGTCACTTGTCTGCCAGAAGAGTTGTCAGATCACCTCCAAGGTATCTTCTCCCTTCACCTCAGAAACAGGGGCAATAATGATTCGTCCAGGCGATCTGGTTGCTCTGTCAACCAAAACACTAAGGTCAATATAAAGATGATTACCATTTACCTTTACGAGTCCCAAATCAGCATTAAAAATCAGGTAGCCTAACCCCGGTTCCTCCAGAAGTCTTACATGGACCTATCTCAAGATGACCTTACCTCGGTTTATCAAGAAGTTTTTACACAAACTTATCCTGCCGTAACCTAACCCCGGTTCCTCTAGAAATCTTACATGGATTTATCCAAGTAACCTTACCCCGGTTCATCCAGAAGTTTTACACGAACTTACCCTGAAGCAACCTAACCCCGGTTCCTCTAGAAATCTTACATGGATTTATCACAAGTAACCTAACCCCGGTTCCTCCAAAAGTCTTACATGGACCTATCTCAAGATGACCTAACCCCGGTTCATCAAGAAGTTTTTACACAAACTTATCCAAGTAACCTAACCCCGGTTCCTCCAGAAGTCTTACATGGACCTACCTCAAGATGACCTAACCCCGGTTCATCAAGAAGTTTTACACAAACTTATCCTGCCGTAACCTAACCCCGATTCCTCCAAGAGTCTCACATGGACCTATCTCAAGATGACCTTACCTCGGTTCATCAAGAAGTTTTTACACAAACTTATCCAAGTAACCTAACCCTGGTTCCTCCAGAAGTCTTACATGGACCTACCTCAAGATGACCTAACCCCGGTTCATCAAGAAGTTTTACACAAACTTATCCTGCCGTAACCTAACCCCGGTTCCTCCAAGAGTCTCACATGGACCTATCTCAAGATGACCTTACCTCGGTTCGTCAAGAAGTTTTACACGAACTTATCCTGCGGCAACCTAACCCTGGTTCCCCCCAGAAGTCTTACATGGATTTAGCTCAAGATAACCTCACCCCGGTTCATCAAGAAGTTTTACAGGAACTTACCTCACCAAGCAACCCTACATCGGTTCCCTCTCTTCAAGATGCAGTTTTACCTGGACTCGTCACCCAGAAACCCTACACAGGTTCTCCCTTTCCAAAAACGAAGTTTTACACGAACTCATCATCAAAGTAACCCTACACAGGTTCCTTCTCCATTTCAGATGCGGTTTTACATGAGCTCATCAGCAGGCAACTCCACATAGATTCCCTCTTTCAACTTACAAAATTACAGTTCAAAACCTCCCCAGGAGAGTCCAATCCAGTTCCCCAGGAAAATTGGAGTTCATCTCCCCAAGCAGTAAGCTTATCCCCGGTAAATTCTGGAAGCTTATCCCCTCGTAGAGCACGAACACGTCGTCCGGCTTTATTTAAAGAGTTATTTCCTTAACAGGATATAACTGGGTTATCCTCAGCCAAAAGCCACGGAAAGAGCGTCCTCGACGAAGTCTTCTTACCCCAGCAAAGTCCATCAACACTTCCAACAACAAGGGTATCCCCAGCAAATTATTATCAACACTCAGCAAGGCATCCCTCTTCCCACAGGGTATTGCTTCCCAGCATGGTCGCTAGAGTATCTTTTCTCCCCGCAGAATCTTCCATTTGCCAAGTTTATTCCGCAACGGAGTCATCTTCTCCTACCGGTATTCTTGCAGTTATCATCCCCAGCGGAAGCAAAATCAATACTTCAATATCAGCCCAGGAGTGACTTCCCGGCACCCGTCAAGGATCTACTTTCCTAGACGAAAACATACATACATAAACATCACATACATCATTATAGCATGCATAGACACATTATATCATACAAATCTCATTTATGTTGAGAACATCATTGCTTGATCCATATCAGGCATTGCATATGACTGACCTTTACCTTTCAGGAAAGATGCAGTTGAAATTCTCAATCATATTTCAAGACCTAGACCGGGTCAGTTAATCGACTCCAAAGATTTCTTATCCAGTCCCAGGCCTTCTCTAGTCCAGCTAAATCGACTCCCAACAGATTTTTATGATAAAGACTCAGTAGAAGTTATCCCAGGTTATAATTTCCTATTGGTTCCCTCTCCGACGGTGAGTGAGGTGATAATTCCTTTTCCTATGGTTCCCTCTCCGACGGTGAGTGAGGCGATAATTCCTTTCAGATTATAATTTCCTATGGTTCCCTCTCCGACGGTGAGTGAGGTGATAATTCCTTTCAGATTATAATTTCCTATGGTTCCCTCTCCGACGGTGAGTGAGGTGATAATTCCTTTTCAGATTATAATTTCCTATGGTTCCCTCTCCGACGGTGAGTGAGGCGATAATTCCTTTCAGATTATAATTTCCTATGGTTCCCTCTCCGACGGTGAGTGAGGTGATAATTCCTTTTCAGATTATAATTTCCTATGGTTCCCTCTCCGACGGTGAGTGAGGTGATAATTCCTTTCAGATTATAATTTCCTTTGGTTCTCTTCCCGATACTGCGAAGATGGTAATTCCCACCAAGATTTTCTCAGCGAGCGTTGTTGAAGTTAAAGTCACCCAAGGTTCTCTTACCGTTCATGCTAGGTTAGTAATCGTCCCTGGTTCATTCATCGCTGTTTGAAGCTCCAAGACTCAGCTCTTGTAACCAGTCAGGACACATCCATACCAAGCATCTGAAAACCAACTCCTGCAACGTGTCAGGTACTCATTTTTCTTTTGCAGGTACGCATGTTCTCGCTAAGAAATCTCTTATGCGATCAACATCCAGATGGCATCTATAAGACCATCATCCTGTTCACCAATCTCTAAATGGCATCTATAAGCCCATTCCATCATCACTACCACTATGTGAGCGCAAATTTCTGGGCACTCTAGTGTTCAATCATCTTCCACCCTCGGATTACGAAAGGCACGTCAGCCAATCTGCATCCTCAGGTCTAAGAAGATTTAACAGGGGCAACTGTTGTACCCCAAAATTTGCCCTCCCATATTCTTCAAGAAATTGCCAAATCAAGTCTCAAGATTTCCCAAGGGTTGCACAGTCAAAGATCTCCTATACAGTCAAAACTAGGGTTTATGTTCTGATCAAGAAAATGAAGTTTTCAAAGGTCCAATCAAGTCTCACATGCCTACAAATATGGTCAAGTATCCTCATGTCAAGCTTCAAGACATTCAGCACAAAATTGTACTGTCAAAACCCTAAATTGCACTACAGTCAACTGTAGGGGCAAAATGGTCATTTGACAGTCAAAAGTTCAAATTTTTGGTTAACATATCATTTTGAAGCCACAAACATCATTTGATCAATGCTTGATCATGATTCTCAAAGCTTGGCTCAAAAATCATCAAAATGCAAGAGTTTCCTTATTTGGACAGCTGAAAAAGTCAACTGAAATTGACCAGGGCATAACTTTCACATGGATTATCAGAAAAATTCCATCCAAAGCTCATTTTGAAGAGAAAGACATTTCCTACAACTCATCTTCATACTTCAAGTCCAAGAAATGCTCTCACAAAAAGTTATCAATTTCAACATTATAGGTCATTTTCAAAAGTCAACAAAAAGGGACTTTAAGTCAAAGGCCATAACTTCAGATTGGTAAATCAAAATGACATGGTACCAAAGGCATTGGTTAGAGGACTCAAAGACCTTTCCAAAATGTCCAAGAACATGAGAAAAGCTTAAAAATTGAGCAAGTTATGCCTTGTAGAAGTTGGGAAATTTTTGGATATTTTGAAAAGTCAACATTGATTCAAATGACCTAAAATTGCTAATGGGCCCATTTTTCTTCCATAATTCATCATCCATGACATATGCACGACTACTTGGCCCAAAGGGAAGTCTTTATTCATTTTTTATTTATTTATTTGAATTTTTATTCATAATAATTCATTTAAATCAAATTAAATATATGAAAAATGTCTAACCTAATTTTTTTCAATCTTTTTGTGCACATTATATCATCAATAATTCGTGCATATCCCAACATGGAAAGATTTGGATTGAATTGATCATAATTGATACAAGAACACATGGAAAAGATTGAAAAAGATCCTTAAAAATCAAATTTCCAAAAACCATGAATGCATTGGATTTGTTCTATTTTTCTTGACCTAATTGACTCAATACATAAGCCTTAATACAACCCTAGTGCAAACACACACTGAGCTGCGCCCAAAAGCCATTATCAAACTTGGAAAATTTTGTCTAAAACTGAAATATGAAAATCACATTGGAGGGCGATTCAAGGCATAATTCTTATTCCATTAGCTTGCTGAAGGTTCACTAGACATATTCCAATCAAAGACAACCATCAAAACTCAAGGAATCGGTATACATAATTCAAGATATTTCATGAAAAATTCATTATCGTACTTTGAAATCTATGCATTTTTATGGCATTTCAATTATTGATTCTTATTCCTTGAATGATTCTGAAGCTAACCAACATATTTAATTGTATTTTTATACACCACACGCGATTCCACCATTGTTGTTTTCTAGGGTTACCAAGCTTTCGATTTAGGCGTTTTTACATGCTGTAAAATTAGGAGTCCTCAGTACCATGAACGAAACCAGCTCGCTTGGACGAAAATAATGGCATGCTCGCGCTGAATTTATATGCCAAGGGGACCTATTCGCTATTTTCCCAAAACATGCCTAAGAGAACATATAAAAAACGGTGGCTTAATGTATTTATGTTTCAGGAACATGAAGAAGATGAATTCGTGGCAAGATGTGATATGGCCGTTTGAATTTCGCGCGCAGTGTCCACTAACTCCTTTGTTTTCTTTTATATTATTTATTCGTTATTAATATATCAAACGCGTAAACTGGCACGGTTGGCAAGCGAAGTCATTGGCAAAGCACATGACCTGGGTTCGAGCCCCAGGTCTTCACCTATGTCCATATTATTTTTCTATAAATCTTCCTATGCAGCGCCAATGTTGAATACCATGGTACACCTTCAGAACCAAGCGTACACGCGCCCCAGTGAACCAAATCAAAGGCATAGATTGGAGGAATACCCTAAACCCTAGTCAAAGGTGCCACATGGTGTCTGGAAAAGTCAGCGGACCTGAAGGTTATTGGGCTCAGATTTCTTGGGCCATACCTCCACTTTGGGGACTACCACCCCCCTAGGTTTGCATATTTTTCACTTTCTTTATTTTTTTTAATTTATTCAACTCTATTTTCTTTTAATTATTATTTGTTTAAGTTAATTACTTATTTTCATAAATATAAAAAATGCATAAAAATCAGAAAAGATAAAAAATATAATAAATATTTTATTTTAATACTTTTTGTAAATAAATGCAAATAATTATTTAGCTTTAAATTAGGGTTTAAGTTAATGTTTTCATAATAAAAATCTAAAATAGGCATAGAATTAGGTTTAATGAATTTTGCATCCTTTTCATTTTTTTTCTTTCAAATAATTAAATATTTATTTTATTTATTTTTGCATGTAAAAATTAGGTTTAATTTAGGTTAAAAATTTCAATATTTCTTAATAAATTAAAAAAATAACTAGAATTAGGGTTTGCATCTTATTTTGATTTTAATTAATTCTCCCTTTTCATATTAAATCTTAAAAACATAAAATACCAAAAAAAAACAAATCCCTTCTTTCTTTTTAATTAATTAGTTCCTTATTAATTTTAATTTTGCAAAAGGGTCCAACGCCCTCGTTCTTAATTTCTTATTCATTCGCATATTTATTTCGTTTGAATAATTATGTACCTCTCCCGAAGCCTTGTAAATAATTGCTCTCACTTTTAATTTCTTCATTTATTTTCTGTCAAATCGGGTCCTGGTTAACTTTTGGCGATGTGGACCCGCGCCGTTTGTAATAACTTAGAATTTACTTTCCTTGCAACTTTTAACTGTTAATCAAATGACATGAAAGAATGTATGGACAAAATAAAAACGAGCGTAGAACACCAATAAACATGACAAGATAAATGCAAATGAAAACGACACACAAATCGCACACACCACCCCTAGGGTACGCCTCACTGTTGCCTTGCCTTGAAAGGTGATCGTCGAGTAGAGGATGTCTTAGTAAGTCCTCATGATCCGGGAACCTGGCATGAGGGTAGCTTCTAAGGTGTCTTCCCATTGCTCTGGTGATCACCATGTCCCAAACCTCGAATTGACCCGAACACCTCCAACGGTGGTGCTACCTACCTCTCAATGGTGGGATGGCATTACTTTAAAGGACATCTACACAGACGAATTCCTTAGGGTAGGTAGGTTCTCGTAGATACTTGCTCTAATTCAAAACAAAACAAATCAAAAATACTTTTCACACCAACACATTTTCAAAAAGCTTTCGAAAGCAATTTTTCAAACACTCTTGAGGACCGATACAAGAGTCGAACTGAAATTTTCAAAGAAACTTTTTTTTAAAACCCACAATTGAAAAGCAAACAAACCATTTTTGAAAACACAAGTGAGCAAGTATCTAAGAGCCCATGGATAACCATGGATAGAAAGGGTGCTAACACCTTCCCTTTCTATAACCTACCTCCCGAACCGAGAGCAATCTCTTTAAGGAATTTTTCTGTGCTTTTGTCCTTTCCATTTGGAGAAAATAAAAGACGGTGGCGACTCTTGCTTCCGCGACATTTCGCGAACCAGCGTTAAACAGTCAGTTCCAGATCCACCGATCACAATGTCAAAATTCAGAAAGCTAGCATTTCAGTATGGTGGACGATATCCTTATGTCTTGTGGCACCCTTTGTATTAAAGGTCTCAGGAGTCATTTAAAACAACTTTAAAATTGATCCTAATAATGAAAAACCAGTTTTTGCACAAAACCAACACTTATGTGTCAACCTGAAATTTCTATGTGTCGACACATAAATTCTGCATTTCTGCATTTTATTAAATGTTTCAATATGTGTCGACACATACGATTTATGCATCGACACGTTGTTGGCTCCTAAATTCGACACCCTTGTTGGTTATCATATATAGACCATTAATTATGAGTCAAAAGTGTTTCCTACATAAGAAGGCTTCGACCAGCTGATCCTGTCGAAGGCTCATCAAAGAATGACAAGACACTTAGGGAAAATTCCTTTAAGTGGGAATCTTGTTGTCTTCGACGTTGAAGGACGCACTCGACAAAGGTACCTGATGCCCAAGATCGAACGGTTTGAGATTTGAATGCTTGGAGGGAAAACGGTTCATAGCAGTTACCAAGTGCAACGTGCCGAGAGTAGAAGCGTCGAAGGCTGTGAGCGTGCCATGTGGCGTCATCTCGAAGTAGCGTAACTTCCCAACGGTTACTTAGGATTTGTTTTAGTATAAATACTAGTTGTTCACGTAGTTTTCGCGTGTGTTCATCATCTTATACAAGTCACTCATCTAGATTCAAGTACCCAGCATGAGCGAAAGAATCGTTGAGAATGTATGTGTGAAACACCATTTAAATTAATCAAAGTCTTTTATATTCAAGTAATTTATCACTTTTCATTTACTTATCTCCGTCGAAGTCTTTTACTTAACGCTTTTATTTATTCTATCAAGCTTTTCTTCATGCAATTTACTTAAAGTGTCTTTACTTTACTGGCATTAATCACCATTAGGATTAGTCAAACTCCAGAAAATCAACCATGTCTTAGGATCAATCTGATCGATCCTGCGAGTCACCAAATAAGTAACCTTTTGGAAGATCAGCGGTTGTTTACCAATTTCAACGGTAAACAAATTGGCACACCCGGTGGGACCTTGTGTTGATTTTCATGTTTAACCGTTTTATATAAAATATCCTCCTTTTTTGAGAGTATTGCATGTTATTAAGAAGTGGTAGAATATACACCAACGAAACCAATACTAGGAGAAGAAGTGAAGAGATGGCGAATCCGCCAAACAATGGAGAAATCCCACAAACAAACGTGGGAGCAACGGTTATCCCAACCGTAAGTGAAGTGGTAAGCGCTGGTTCAACACCAACAGTAACGGTTACACAGACGGGGCCATTACCTCCATTTACAGGCCCCATAATGCCTTTGGGAACTCCCCCACCAAGGGGAAACCAAGGAACTAGGCCATATGTTCCCCCAGGTTTTTTGACGGTCGTTCTAAATCGAGAACCACTCTATGGCATGCCAACTTCTGAATTGGCTAGCCTGACGAATGTTGCGTCCACTTTTTCAGATCCCTTTGTGAGCGCCTCTTCGCCACTCCAAGGATCTGGGGTTGGTATGGCGAACAGGGGTAGGACCCAACTCTTAGGAGGAACGTCCCAAGTAATGCCTGGCCTTACGAATGCCTCGACAACAGTCTTGAGGCAGCAAATGGACGAAAGCAACCACGATATGGTTCAAATGTTGGCACAAACTTTAAGCACAGTGCTAAATCCTCTAATACAAAATACCACCCAGTCGAATCAGCAAATGACAGCGCAAATGGCGCGTCTGGCTGACTTTTTTGGGGTACCCCAATCTATTCGACAGCCCCAAAGGGCACAGATGAGGGGAAACCAATGTATACTTCTAGAGGAAGAAACCAATATTAACCAAGTCCAGCAGCCTGTCGAAGAAAACCTTAGGGTACGAATGGAACAACCTGGGGTCGAGGAGCCTAGAGTCATAGCCCCGGAAGTAAGAATGGTTAATAGAAACCAAAATGCTGACGAAGTAGTTCAGCAAATCCAATACCAGAATATTGGTTTGGAGAATAACTTGACAGCCATGATTGAAAGAATCATGATGCAAAATGGGATGAATACGGGCCTCCGAAGGCCCAACTTTACATCCCCACTGTCAGAATATGTGTTACAAACGGACTTGCCTCCTAGATACAAAGTCCCTAAGTTCACCAAGTTTTCAGGGGACACGACAGAATCCACTGTCAAACATGTGGCAAGATACTTGATTGAAGCAGGAGACATTTCAAACAATGAGAACCTGAGGATTAAGTATTTCCCAAGTTCCTTAACAAAGAATGCGTTTACTTGGTTCACAACTCTCCCCCCCCCCCCAATTCGATCCACCATTGGACCCAGTTGGAGAGATTGTTCCATGAGCAATTTTACATGGGACAAACCAAGATAAGCCTGAAAGAGTTGGCCAGTGTAAAGAGGCGATTCACTGAACCTATAGACGAATATCTAAATAGGTTTAGGTTGCTCAAGGCAAGATGCTTTACGCAAGTGCCAGAACATGAGTTAGTCGAAATAGCCACAGGAGGTCTAGATTACTCCATTAGGAAGAAATTAGACACTCAATACCTGAGAGATATGGCCCAATTGGCCGATAGGGTTCGACAGGGAGAACGCCTTAAAGCTGAAAAAGCCAAGGCGACAAAAACTCATAAAAGAGAAAGGATAGCGTATGTCAAAATGGATGATGAAGATCCAGAAACATTCTACGAACCTATAACCGTCGAAGAAAGTGAGGTCGATTTAGCTGAGTTAAAACAAGGGCCACCATACTCTTGCAAACTACTAGTCCCTCAAGTGGAAAAAACCCCACTGGTCTTGAAAGGGCCAATGATAGGTTCCCTAAAAAGACTTACAGTTTTGATATTACAAAATGTGATGAAATTTTTGACTTACTCGTAAAAGATGGCCAAATGATAATACCCCCAGGGGTAAAAGTGCCTCCTCTTGATCAAAGAAAGAAAAGAGGCTTTTGTAAATATCATAATTTTCTAGGCCATAAAACATCTCAATGTTTTCTTTTCAGGGATCTCGTACAAAATGCTATCGAGGAAGGGAGGTTGAAGTTCGCTGATAAGACCCCCATGACTGTGGACTCTAACCCTTTGCAGGCAGAAGCCCACTATGCTGAACCTTCAGAGGTGAATGTGATCGAGGCTTCTAGGAGTCAGGTGAAGAGGCCAGGAATAACTATGGTTGAAGTCACCAAAGATCATATCAACATGCCAATATTTGGCAGTTTTTCTGGGAATCTTTCTAAAAAGACAATCGAAGCAGTCCAAAAAGCTGCTGAAGGCCCGAAACTGGAGACAGGTGGAGCCTCAAAATCTGGAGCCAAACCCATTTCCTACTTGGCTGCAGCACAAGGTCATACAGAAGACCTGGAGGCCCAGATGAAACAGATGACTCTTGCTGCTAAAGACAGCATGAATGTCAACATGGTCGAGATCTCTGAATCAAAGGCTTTAGAGGAGGCCATGAGGCAAGAGCAAGCAAACAAAACGGCTTTCCCCCGGGAAAACGAAAATCTGGCAGATTTCCTGCAAAGATGCCAGAAGAAGAAGTCAGAAGTAATGCTTTGTCCTCGATGCAGTTCTATTTTCGATAAGAAAGCTGCTGAACACATCCAAGGTGTGAGAGCAGCAAAAAAAAGAAGGGAAGGTGTTGATGTTCGACATGACCCCAGAAGAACCTACCAAAAGGGTTCAAATCAAGAAATGAGGCCACTAACTTTCAGGCCTCCAACCAATGTGCCAGTTGATACGTGGCTCAAAACATCGAGTCGAAAGAGACCGAGTGAAGAAAGGTGGCACTCCTTCGAAATGCCAAGGGGTTCATATTTGACACTTAAGAAAGAACCTCATGTTGTTGCCTCCAAAGTGACCCAGGTATCAAGTAACTACAAGGGAAAGAATTTAATGACTCGATCCCAGTGGAGAAGATACCAAAGGCGGCGCAAGGCTGAGAGGGAAGCTGTCAACGAACCAAAGCCAGAATCAAGTTCAAATGTCCCTTAGCGAAAGCAGAGAAAGCCTCTGGAGAGGCAACCAGTGACCAATAGACTGGTATGGCCTAACCAAGGCGAAGTTGGTGACGAAGATGGCTCTGAGTCTGATGACACCCTAGATATCATGGTGAACATAGTCTCAGTTTTGCCAAGAGAGTTCAACCTCCAGATGGAGGTCGAATCGAACGACTGGGAAGTCGAACAAGAAATGGCCAAGCATAGGCCAGTATGCTACTTCGTCATGGATAATGGTTGTACTGAAGAGCAAAATGGTTTCTTCGAGCCACCTACTGAGGCGATGAAAAGTCACCTCAAGCCTTTATTCATAAGGGCAAAACTCGAAGAAGCCACCGTAAACAAGATCTTGGTGGACTGTGGGGAAACCATCAACATAATCCCCCACTTCATGCTAAGAAAAATAGGCAAGAGTGATGAAAACATCAAGCCTCATAACATGGTCCTGTCGAATTATGAAGGCGGAATAAGGACCACTATGGGTGTGATCCAACTAGACCTCAAAGTAGGATCCATCCTTCGACCAACTATGTTTATGGTCATATCGGCTAAACCAAATTATAATATATTGTTGGGCCGAGAATGGATACATGGTGTTGGAGCAGTACCATCATCAATGCACCAAAGGTTAATATTGTGGCGTCCTGATGGAATTGTCGAAAATATAGAGGCTGATCAGAGCTACTACTTGGGCGAAGTAAATCACCTGGGGAGAGCTGACTTCGACAAAAATTTGGCTCACATTGGGCCATGCCCAGCACCTGACTTCGACATGGCGCCAGCGCCAAATGCTTTTTGTTCCTTGTACCTACACCCTAAGCATGGTTTTCAATGGGACAGAGAAGACTTGTCCCACATTAATTTCAGTGGGCTAACAGACATCCATCCAACTGGTTGGGGAAGTGAATTCAGTGATAATGACTGAGTCACAATCACTACAGTGAATTTCGGCTTACGTAGCCGAAACAAGGATGATAGCGGCTCTCGAAGCCAAAGTAAAATATATGGCCACCCAGGCCAATGACCAAGAGATATCTTCTGCAGGTCCTGGAAAAGATTTTGACCCAGAACCACCAGATATAGGCCCTGGAAAAGATTTCGATCCAGAACCTCCTGATATCATGACAGAAGGAATGCAGGATCAAAGGCTCGATGCCATCTATGACGATGAGCCTTTGGGATTCGAAAAGGACCCCCTGGCGAACAACATCAAAATGTTAGCACAGGATCCTTTAGAAGAAATCAACTTGGGCGAAGGGTTAGAGAAAAGGCCAACTTACATCAGCGCCAAAATAGACCCAGAGCTCAGGGTTGAAGTGATCTAGTTACTAAAGGAGTTCAAGGACTGCTTTGCATGGGATTACGACGAGATGCCTGGTCTCGACAGAGGATTGGTAGAACTTCAGTTGCCAATCAAACCTGGAAAGAAGCCAGTCAAGCAAAGTCCAAGACGCTTCGCTCCAGAAGTACTGTCGAAGATCAAAACGGAAGTCGAAAAACTGCTGAAGTGCAAATTCATACGAGCTACGAGGTATGTCAAATGGATTGCAAACATTGTGCCAGTAATTAAGAAAAATGGTACGTTGAGGGTATGCATAGATTTCAGAGATTTTAATGCTGCAACACCCAAAGATGAATATCCTATGTCTGTGGCGGAAATGCTGGTCGATTCTGCCGCTGGCCATGAGTACCTGAGCATGCTCGATGGTTACTCAGGGTACAATCAAATTTTCATTGCTGAAGAAGATGTGTCGAAAACAGCTTTTTGATGCCCCGGGGCTTTAGGCACTTACGAATGGGTAGTGATGCCTTTTGACCTAAAAAACGCTGGGGCAACATATCAGCGAGCGATGAACTCTATCTTCCATGATTTTATTAACACTTTTATGCAGGTATATATTGATGATATTGTTGTAAAATCTATTTCCAGGAAGAACCATATAGACCACCTTCGGCAATCATTTGAAAGAATGAGAGAACATGGTCTGAAAATGAACCCTTTGAAGTGTGCGTTCTGTGTGAAAGCTGGAGATTTCTTGGGCTTCGCCGTCCACAAGAAAGGAATCGAAATCAACCAGAACAAGACGAAGGCAATTTTAGAAGAGAAAGCGCCAACGAACAAGAAGGAACTGCAATCTCTGCTGGGCAAGATAAATTTCTTAAGGAGATTTATATCTAACCTAAGTGGAAAAGCTCAAGCCTTCTCACCCTTACTTCGATTGAATAAGGAAGGATTCAAGTGGGGGCAAGAGCAACAGGAAGCCTTCGACAAGATCAAAGGGTACCTCACCAAGCCGCCTATTTTGGTGCCTCCTTGTACCAATAGGAGTATGAGATTGTACATAGCTGCATCCGACAAAACTTTGGGAAGTATGTTAGCCCAAGAAGATGAAAATGGAGTCGAAAGACCCATTTACTATCTTAGCAGAGTTTTGAACGATGCAGAAACTAGATATAGCGAAGTTGAAAAATTATGTCTATGTCTTTATTTCTCTTGTACAAAGCTCAAACAATATATAAAACCAGTTGATGTGTATGTTTCGTCTCATTTTGATGTTTTCAAATACATGTTGTTGTTTACCGTGGTTATTGGTAAACAACCGCTGATCCTCCAAATGGTTACTTATTTGGTTACTCGCAGGATCGATCAGATTGATCCTAGGACATAGGTTGATTTTGAAGTTTTGATTAAATTGGATATTGGTTAAGTGACAATAAAATAAAGAGGCTTTAAGTAAATTGCATGAAGAAGTAGGCTTGGTAAAATAAATGAAGGCTTAATAGTAAAGGATTTCGACAGGAAAGTAAAGAAGAAAGCAAGTAAATTTCTGGAAAAGTAAATGACTTTGATTAATAAAGTTGGTGTTTCACACATACATTTCTCAACAATTCTTTCTCACACGCTGGGTACTCGAATCTATATGAGTGACTTTGTATATAATTGTGAACACACACGAGAAACTGTGTGACTACTACTATTTATACTAAAACATCCCAAGTAACCGTCGGGCAGTTACACTGCTTCGAGATGATTCCACTTGGCACGTTCTCAACGTTCGACGCTCCAGATCTTTGCACTTTGCGCTTGGTAACCGCTGGAAACCGTTTTCCCTCCAAACGCTTGAATTTCAAACCGTTCCACTCTGAACCATCGAACACCTTCGTCGAGAAGCATCTTCGATGTCGAAGGCAACCAACTTCTCCCTTAGAAGAAATCTTCTAAGTACATTGCCATCTTTCGATGGGCATTTCGACAGACTCAGCTGATCGAAAACAACCTTCAGCTTTAATGGCTGATATTAATGAAACAAGGGTGTCGAATTTAAGAGCCAACAAATTGCCCCCCAAGAATGCCTTATTTCGACTCTGAAAGAAAAAGGCATTCTTTGAAACGCCATTCGACACCTGTCTTTTCATTCTTAGTCACAAATTAAATTGTGCACTTTTTGTTGTCTTCTACCAACCACTGACAATCCCAAGAAAAACCATCATTTATCCGTACCTAAGACGTCACCTCAGTACGGCGTGCAGTGTGCCAAACGTCATTTCACAAATTGTCATCATGACAATTCCAAAAAACGAGGGCGCACGCTGCACCCCTCCATTTCTGCAGAATGGCTAAAACAACAGGGAGACGCCACGTGTCCCACTACCTTCTGCAACATTAAATGGCATTTAATGTCCTCGATTTTGGGGATTTTCCCCCACTACTATAAATAGCAGTAAGTACCCATTGTGGGACTTTTTACGCTATCTAGCTTTCAGACTTCTCCATTTGCATACAAACTTGTCAACTTTGCAAACCCCTTTTCTTCACTTCGTCTTCATCCTCACCATTAACAATGGCATCTGGTTCCTCCAATGCTCCTAGCGCCACCGTACCATCTGGAAACGTCAAACCTAGGGTGTTCTCGACCGCTCCAGTAGTAACTCCCACGGGCCAACGAAGGGTCCCTGAACCTTTGGACATCGCTGTTCGTGATGCTTACTCAAGCCACCTTATGATCCCGGTTGGATATTCCAACCAGATCTTTGCTATGTCTGGCCCATTGTACCCAAGCATTGCTGAGGCCATGAAGATCAAGAGTTATTTTCCGGTAGTTGAGAGACTCAAACCGGTTGCATGCGCCAAGAAAGATGCAGAGGATAATGAAGACCCTGCTAAAGAGAAAATCGACCTCCGTTTCTTCAACAAAGGTGTTAGGGCTTTCAGGTCTGGCCCCAGCCTTACTCCTGATTATAGTGCTTGGCTGGAAAAAATGGAGAAACGCCAAGCTTCGATCTGGAAAGATATGGGGATTTTCGACCTGGTTATGCTGTCGAAGACAGGCCTCAGATATTCCCCAGAGATGTTGATAGCTTCTCTACTCTTCTGGGACTACTCCCACTTCACCTTCCATCTTCCCTGTGGAATGCTGACTCCCACACTCTTCGATGTGGCCGCCATCACTGGCCTTCGACCTACTGGGGACTACTTCGACCCGGAAGAAATGTCGGAGGATCAAATCAGATTTTCTGCCACAAAACCAACCTACACCACCTTCATCAATCACTACCACGACAGGTCGACAGATGCTGTGTCGGATGTCGAACACATTGCGTTTCTAGCCTTATGGCTGACACGCTTTGTGTTTTGCTCCAAGTCCTTGCAGGTGACCAAGAAGATGGTCACTCTCGCCACTCAACTCCATCATGGCCAAAATATCTGTTTGGCAGAATTGATTTTGGCTAGCCTGTATGAGTCGATTAGTAATGGAGCGACTCTTCTGAAGATTATCGAGAACAGGGCCAGTTTGCTGCTTGCTGGACCTTTTTGGCTGCTCCAACTGTGGCTCAACGCCACCTTCGAATCTTTCTTGCCTAAGAAGATTCAGATAAATGAGCAGGCTCCAGAGATAGCGAACAGACGTGTCGAAGGAACCAGACTGGCTCTGTTGACTCCAATGGAAGATGGACTGGAGCTTCAGCAAACTTTCACAAACTTCGTTCTGATGTTTGCTAGAAGGAAAGAGTTTGCTTCGACTATGGCTCCGTTTGCTCGACGGAAGGTAGGCCCAGCATGGTTCACAAGGCCACATCCTAGGACGTCGAGTGGTCCTCAGGTTGACGAACATACAACAATGTGGGAGGCGTTCCTTACACCAAGAATCATGCCTCTTCGATTCAGGAGCTCTAAGACTCACTTGAGTCTGATTGCATATCAACCAAACCTGGTGTCTCGCCAGTTTGGTATTATTCAAACACTACCTTCTCCAATTTTTCCAAGGGAGAAGTCTATGTTATACTTCTGCAACGACTACATCGAAGAAGCTGCCACTAAACATATCGGAAGATATGCTGGTCGAACAGTTCTTTCGTTGTTTGACTACCAGCTCAACTTTCTTTGCTCACCATCCTTCAAGGAGTGGTGGAAAAGTTACTACGCTGAGGAGTTTTTCGACGAGAAGGACTTCGTGGATGAGCTTCAGAAATCTTTTGTCCTTGTCTTGGACAAAATAAAGAAATGTAAGTTCATCCTTTCGAATTACTTTGTCTTTATCTTTCGACTGCTAGCCTGTTAATTATTTTATCTGCTTTCAGTTGTTCGAAAGCCTGCAGCCAAGAAGGCCGCGGAAGGCCAACAGGGAGGAGGCCCCTCAACAAAACCTCCACCGCCGGCGAAGACTATAGCGCCAGCGAAGACCACAACAAACCAACAGGGGGAAGGCCCTTCGAAAAAGCCTTCTGTATCGGTAACCAGACTTTCATTATTTTCTTCTGGCTTTTAATTTTTTGACTTTCGATGCAATTGCTAAATCGAATTCCCATTGGTTTTTTAGGCACCTTCGCCCAAGAAACGGCCAGCACTGACGGTCGAATCCGGGAGCGATGAA
Organism: Vicia faba; assembly: GCA_948472305.1. Classification (NCBI taxonomy): domain Eukaryota; kingdom Viridiplantae; phylum Streptophyta; class Magnoliopsida; order Fabales; family Fabaceae; genus Vicia; species Vicia faba. Next base: position 17,876 of record CATIWC010000540.1, on the reverse strand, counting down.
GAAGATGATTCTCCCCCTGCTCCTCTAAAAAGGCAAAAGCTGACAAAGGACGTTCCTGCTCCTGAGGGTCGAACAATTAGAATAAAGGTTGCTGGGAGAAAGCCCAGGCCACCTCCAGTGATCATTGAGGAGCCAACGGAGGAGGAATTAAACGTTCTTCTCAATAAGCCTGTCGAAAGCGACAATTCCAGCCCTGGGGCTGAAGCAAATTTACAGGTAATCTCCTAGACCTCTTTGTAACTCAGGTGTAGATACCTACATTCGACTATGTCTCTTTCGAATTTTGAAGATTCTTCTTCTTCCTTTTCAGGACACCACTGAAAGCTCACCGCCAAGGACTTCTGAAACATTGGAGTCTGCTGAACTCAGCAGGCCACAAGAAAAAGGCTTGGAGAATGACGAAGCCCATACTGAAATAAATGAGGCCAATGCTGAGACGGCAGAAAAACCAGCAGAAGATCCTCAAACAGAAGAGCAACAGCCAAAAGAGATTCAGGTGGTGGATCTGTCGGAAGAGAATCGTGACGAAGGGGACCACGGCAATGCTGGCGAAGAGGATCAAGGTGCCGCTGGCGAAGAGAACCAAGGTGACGCCGGCGAAAGACACCAAGATGACGCTGGTGCTGCCACAGTCCGAGTCGAAGGGAATGAAGTCGAGACAACTGTCATTCAACAGCCTCAAACCCAAGACAATGTTGTTGCAAGGGCTGTTACCTCAACAAAGCACAGGTCGAAAGAGGACTTAGAACTCTTGAAGCAAACTGACCCTGTTAGCTATCTCAACGCCATCATCGAGAGTAAGAGTTCGTCTGATGCTAGTCAGGAGGTTCCTACCCTATCGGGGAAGTCCACTGAAACTTCTCCTCTCGATGAGGCTTTGACGAAGGTTAAGGCTTAGTTTTTCAATAAGGACTTGATGAAAGCTTTGGAGGGGGACCCTACTGCTCCATCATACTTGACGGATGTTTTGAATGCTGTAGACTTGTTAGCTGTAGCTCCAGAAGTTTCAGGCTTGATCATGGAGTTACACTCCATTATTGATCAAGTCTCAGCAGATTATCGGCGACAAAGGGGCTTTAATAGTCAGCTTGAGGTGTTATATGGCAAAAGCTCTTCTGCATGGACTGCTGTTTCGGAGACAACTTCTCGAATTGCGGAGTTGTCGAAGCAAAAATCATCTATATAAGAAGAAGTTGATGCCATCGATCGAGAGAATGCTTCCTTCAGGGCGCAAATCGAAGAAATAGAGGCTAAGATAAATGCCAATACTAAGCGCAGGGAGGAACTTCTCTCGACCGTCCCAGACACCGAAAGTCAAACTGAAATCAAACAAGGCCTAGAATTTGCTGAGAAAGCCCAAGGCTTCGACGATCAGATTGCCAAGCTTGTGCAGGCGAATGCCTGGTGCACCAAAAGATTGGAGCTGCAGCAAATCAAATACCTTCGACTCAAGGACTCCATTCCCTTCTGATTGATTCAGCTTTTTAACCATATTTTGTAATATGTATTCGACAACATTGCCATCTTGGCTAAAATTATAAAAATTTTCCATTTTGGCTTTTTTATGGTTAATTCAGTCTTGTTATTTTATTTTTATCTCTTGGAGTGTAGGTTTGTATTTTTTCAAATATTTACCATTTACTCTCAAGAGCCTTTTATCTTCACCTAACTCTTCGACTTCATAGGCTCCACTAGAAAAAGTCTGGATGACTCTGAATGGTCCTTCCCATTTGGGTGACCATTTTCCCATGCTTCGATCCCTTCGATCCATGGGAAGAATCACCTTCCAAACTAGTTCTTCAGGAGAAAATACCTTAGGTTTCACCTTTTTATTATAAGAGTCTTCTACTCTTTTCTTCTGAAGCCTGAGTAGGTCAAGAGCGCGCAATCTTTCTTCGTCTAAATCCACTAGTTCGTCTAACATCATATTCCAATAAATTTCAGAGGGAATATCATAATGTCTCTGAACCCTTGCAGACTGAAGACAAATTTCTGCTGGCAACACTGCATCATGGCCAAAAGTTAGCCTATATGGTGTTGTACCTGTGGCTTCTTTTGGGGACGTTCGACAAGCCCACAAAATCTGGTCTAACGTCTTATGCCAATTCTTTGGTTTCTTCCCAACATGCTTTTTTATCAAGCCAATCACTACTTTGTTTGCTGCTTCGACTTGACCATTTTCCTGTGCATAATAAGGCGTTGATGTTAGGAGTTTGAAACCTGTTTCCTGAGCGAATTCCTGCATCTTTCGACCAGTGAAAACTGATCCTTGATCAGTAGTTATAGTCTCAGGGATTCCATACCTATAAATAATGTTCTTTTGAATAAATTCAATGACATTTTCTTGGTCTACATTGACTAAAGGGATAGCTTCGATCCATTTAGTAAAATAATCAATGCCTACCAGTATATACTTCTGACTCTTTGATGATGCTGGTCGAATCTCTCCAATGAGGTCCAACGCCCATCCTCTAAAGGGCCAAGGTTTCACTATCGAGTGAAGTTCGCTTGCTGGTACATGTTGGATGCCTGTATGTACTTGACATTCTTGGCAACCTTTGGCGAACTCAACACAATCTTTCAGCATAGTGGGCCAGTATAGTCCTTGTCGAAACAACAACCATTTCATCTTATGGCCTGCTTGATGAGCCCCACATGCCCCAGCGTGCATAGTCGAAAGGGCTATGTATGCCTCAGTTTCACTTAAGCACTTTAGCAATACCCCTTCAGGCGTCTTCTTGAATAACTCATTACCCATGAGTACATAACTCAACGCCCTGTACTTTGTTTTTCGTTCTGTCGAAGCTCCTGGATTTTGAAGATAATCTACAATGGGTTTCCTCCAATCTTGCTCTGACAAATTATCTATGAACGAAATTTCGAAGTTACTTTGATCAGCATATCCTAGCCTTGTCGATTCCAAGTCTGTTGGTGATAGACAAGTTTCTTTTATCTTTTCTCGAACTTCGATTGCTCTTTGTAATCTCGTTTTTGAAATCTTATACCCAGATGCAATCTGTGCCAAGTCGTTGGCTATTTGATTTTCGACTCTGGGTATGTGTCGAATATTGACCGTTTCAAATTTTTTCAATAAACGATTTGCTATCACAAAGTACATAATGAGATTTTCTCTTATGCATTTATATTCCTTTGTGATTTGCTTAATGACTAACTCTGAGTCTCCCATTATTTCGACTCGAGTTGCCCCCAATTCCAACAATATCTCAAGGCCAGTAATTAAAGCTTCATACTCAGCCTCATTGTTCGAACAAGAACCTGATATCTTGTACTTGAATGTTGTTGGAATTTTTTCTGGAGAAATGATCAAGACTCCTACCCCTGTTCCATCTTTATGGCTGGAACCATCGAAGTAGAATTTCCAAGGCTCTATCTCCACATAATTAATATCCTCAACTTGAATTGAGTGGTCGACTATAAAGTCTGCAACCACTTGTCCTTTCACTGCCTTAAGAGGCATAAAGGTCAAGGAGTATTTAGTTAATGCTAATGCCCATTTGCCAATTCGACTGTGCAAGATAGGTTTCGACAACATATACTTGAAAACATCAAAATGAGACGAAACATACACATCAACTGGTTTTATATATTGCTTGAGTTTTGTACAAGAGAAATACAGACATAGACACAAATTTTCAACTTCACTATATCTAGTTTCTGCATTGTTCAAAACTCTACTAAGATAGTAAATGGGTCTTTCGACTCCATTCTCATCTTCTTGGGCTAACAAGCTTCCCAAAGTTTTGTCGGATGCAGCTATGTACAATCTCATACTCCTATTACTACAAGGAGGCACCAAAATAGGTGGCTTAGTGAGGTACCCTTTGATTTTGTCGAAGGCTTCTTGTTGCTCTTGCCCCCATTCGAACCCCTCTTTATTCAGTCGAAGTAAGGGTGAAAAGGCCTGAGCTTTCCCACTTAGGTTAGATATAAATCTCCTTAAGAAATTTATCTTGCCTAACAGAGATTGCAGTTCCTTCTTATTCGATGGCGCTTTCGCTTCCAGAATTGCCTTCGTCTTGTTCTGGTTGATTTCGATTCCTTTCTTGTGGACAACGAAGCCCAAGAAATCTCCAGCTTTCACACAGAATGCACACTTCAAAGGGTTCATCTTCAGACCATGTTCTCTCATTCTTTCGAATGATTGTCGAAGGTGGTCAATATGATTCTTCCTGGAAACAGATTTTATAACAATATCATCAATATATACTTGCATAAAAGTGTTAATAAAATCATGGAAGATAGAATTCATTGCTCGCTGGTATATTGCCCCAGCGTTCTTTAGGCCAAAAGGCATCACTACCCATTCGTAAGTGCCTAGGGCCCCAGGGCATCGAAAAGCTATTTTCGACACATCCTCTTCAGCAATGAATATTTGATTATATCCTGAATAACCATCGAGCATACTCAGGTATTCATAGCCAGCGGCAGAATCGACTAGCATTTCCGCCACAGGCATAGGATATTCATCTTTGGGCGTAGCAACATTCAAATCTCTGAAATCTATGCACACCCTTAATGTACCATTTTTCTTAATCACTGGCACAATGTTTGCAATCCATTCGACATACCTTGTAACGCGTATGAATTTGCATTTCAGCAGTCTTTCGACTTCCGTTTTGATCTTCGACAGTATTTCTGGAGCGAAGCGTCTTGGACTTTGCTTGATTGGCTTCTTCCCAGGCTTGATTGGCAACTGAAGTTCTACCAATCCTCTGTCGAGACCAGGCATTTTGTCGTAATCCCAAGCAAAACAGTCCTTGAACTCTTTCAACAATTGGATTACTTCCAACCTAAGTTCTGGGTCAATTTTGGCGCTGATGTAAGTTGGCCTTTTCTCTGACCCTTCTCCTAAGTTGATTTCTTCTAAAGGATCTTGCGCTAACATTTTAATGTTGTTCGCCAAGGGGTCCTTTTCGAAGCCCAAAGGCTCATCATCATAGATGGCGTCGAGCCTCTGTTCCTGCATTTCTTCTTGCATGATATCAGGGGGTTCTGGATCGAAATCCTTTCCTGGACCTGCAGCAGATAACTGTTGATCATTGGCCTGTGTGGCCATGTACTTTACTTCGGCTTCGAGAGCCGTTATCATCTTAGTTTCGGCTACATAAGCCGAAATTCGCTTCAAAGATTGTGACTCAGTCATTATCACTGAATTCACTTCCCTAACCAGTTGGTTGGATATCAGTTAACCCACTGAAGTCTATGTGGGACAAGTCTTCTCTGTCCTATTGGAAACCATGCTCAGGATGCAGGTATAGGGAACAAAAAGTGTTTGGCGCTGGCGCCATGTCGAAGTCAGGTGTTGGACATGGCCCTATGTGAGCCAAGTTCTTGTCGAAATCTGCCAGCCCCAGGTGATTCACTTTGCCCAGGTAATAGCTTTGATCTGCCTCTATGTTTTCGACCATCCCATCTGGACGCCATAGGAGCAGCCTCTGGTGCATTGATGATGGCACAGCTCCAACACCATGAATCCATTCACGGCCCAACAAAAGATTGTAGTTAGGTTTGGCCGATATGACCATAAACATTGTTGGTCGAAGGATAGACCCTACTTTGATATCTAGCTGGATCACTCCCATAGTGGTCCCTATGCCGCCCTCATAGTTCGACAGGACCATGTTGTGAGGCTTAATGTCCTCATCCCTTTTGCCAATTTTCCTTAGCATAGAGTGAGGAATAATGTTAATGGTTGCCCCACAATCCACCAATATTTTATTCACAGTAGTTTCTTCGAGTTTAGCCCTTATAAATAAAGGCTTGAGGTGATTTTTCATCGCCTCTGTGGGTGGTTCGAAGAATCCATTTTGTTCCTCAGTGGTGCCATTGTCCATGACGAAATAGCACACTGGCCTATCTTTGGCCATTTCTTGCTCCACTTCCCAGTCACTTGCTTCGACCTCCACCCGTCGGTTGAATTCTCTGGGCAGCACTGAGACTATATTCACCATTATGTCCAAAGTATCATCAGACTCAGAATCGTCTTCGTCCTCGACTTCACCTTGGTTAGGCCAAACTAGCCTGTTGGTTACTGGCTCTCTTTCTAGAGGTTTCCTTTGCTTCCTTTGAGGAACATTCGAACTGGTTTCTGCCTTTGGTTCGTTGGCAGCCTCCCTCTCAACTTTTCGTCTCCTTTGGTATCTCCTCCATTGAGATCGAGACATGGGATTCTTCCCTTTGTAGTTGCTTGACACTTGTGCAACTTTAGGTGCAACAACTTGAGGCTCTTTCTTTTGAGTTAAAGAGGAACCCCTTGGCACGTCGAAAGAGTGCCATCTCTCCTCACTTGGCCTTTTTCGACCAGAGGTTTTGTACCAGGTATCTACCGGCACATTTGTTGGAGGCCTGAAAGTCAATGGCCTCTTTTCTTGGTTTGAACCTCTTTGGGAGGCTCTTCTGGGGTCATGTCGAAGATCAACATTTTCCCTTCTCTTATTCGCTGCTCTTACGCCTTAAATGTGCTCAGCAGCTTTTTTGTCAAAGATCAAACTGCATCTTGGACACAGCATCACCTCTGACTTCTTTTTCTGGCATCTTTGCAGAAAATCTGCCAGATTTTCATTTTCCCGAGGGAAAGCAGTCTTATTAGCTTGTTCTTGCCTCATGGCCTCTTCTGATGCTTTTGGGTCAGAGAGTTCGACCATGTTGATATTCATTGTATCTTTGTTGGCAAGGTTTAACTGCTTCATTTGGGTCTCCAAATTCTCCGTCTGGCCTTGAACTGTGGCCAAGTGGGAACTGGGTTTTGGTTCAGTTTTTTGTGCTTCGACGGTCTCCAGCTTTGGGCTTTCGACCGCTTTCTGAACTGCTTCAATTGTCTTTCTGGATAAATTTCCAGAAAAACTGCCAAAGATTGGCATGTTGATATGGTCCTTTGAGACTTCGACCATTGTGATTCCTGGCCTCTTCGACTGGCTCCTGGTTGCCTCTATCACGTTCACCTCAGAAGGTTCAGCATAATGGGCTTCAGCCTGCAACGGATTTGAGTCGACAGCCATGGGGGTCTTGTCAGCAAACTTCAACCTCCCTTCTTCGATAGCGTCTTGCACAAGATTCCTGAAAAGAAAACATTGAGAAGTTTTATGGCCCAAAAAATTATGATATTTGCAAAAACCTCTCTTCTTTCTTTGATCAAGAGGAGGCACTTTTACCCCTGGGGGTATTATCATTTGGCCATCTTTTACAAGCAAGTCAAAGATCTCATCACATTTTGTGATGTCAAAACTATAAGTCTTTTTGGGGAACCTATCGTTGGTCCTTTCTGGACCAATGGGATTTTTCCCACTTGAGGGGACTAACAGTTTACAAGAGTATGGTGGCCCTTGTTTTAGTTCCGCTAAATCGACTTCTCCTTCTTCGACAGTTATAGTATCGTCGAAGGATTCTGGATCTTCGTCATCCATCTCAACATACGCTATCCTCTCTCTCTCTTGTGAGTTTTCGTTGCCTTCGCTTTTTCAGCTTTGAGGCGTTCTACCTGTCGAACTCTATCGGCCAGTTGGGCCATGTCTCTCAGGTATTGGGTGTCTAGCTTCTTCCTAATGGAATAATCTAAACCACCTGCGGCTATTTCGACCAACTCATGTTCTGGCACTTGTGTAAAACATCTCGCCTTGAGCAACCTAAACCTATTTAGATATTCGTCTATAGGTTCAGTGAAACGTCTCTTTACACTGGCCAATTCTTTCAGGCTTATCTTGGTTTGCCCCATGTAGAATTGTTCATGGAACAATATTTCCAACTGGGTCCAATGATGGATCGAATTGGGGGGGAGAGTTGTAAACCAAGTAAAAGCGTTCTTTGTTAAAGAACTTGGGAAGTACTTGATCCTCAGATTTTCGTTATTCGAAATGTCACCTGCTTCGATCAAGTATCTCGCCACATGCTCGACAGTAGATTCTGTCGTGTCCCCAGAGAACTTAGTGAATTTGGGGACTTTACATCTAGGAGGTAAGTCTGTTTGTAACACGTAATCTAACAATGGGGACGTAAAGTTGGGCCTTCGAAAGCCCATGTTCATCCCATTTTGAGTCATGATCCTTTCGATCATGGTTGCCAGATTATTTTCCAAACCCATGTTTTGGCATTGGATATGCTGAACTACTTCGTCAGCATTTTGGTTTCTGTTAACTAACCTTACCTCTGGGGTTATTACCCTAGGTTCCTCGACAGGTTGCTCCAATCGTGCCCTAAGGTTTTCTTCGACAGGATGCTGAACCTGATTGATGGTGGTTTCTTCCTCTAAGAATATACCTTGGTTTCCCCTTATTTGCGCCCTTTGGGGCTGTCGAATAGGTTGGGGTACTCCAAAGGAATCAGCCAAACGCGTCATTTGTGCTGTCACTTGCTGATTCGATTGAGTAGTGTTTTGTATTAGAGGGTTCAGCACTGTACTTAAAGTTTGTGCCAACATTTGCACCATATCATGGTTGCTTTCGTCCATTTGTTGCCTCAAGACTGCTGTCGAGGCATTTGTAAGGCCATGGGCTACTTGGGACGTTCCTCCTAAGAGTTGGGTCCTATTTATATTCGCCATACCTACTCCAGAGCCTTGGAGTGGCGAAGAGGCACTCACTAAAGGGTCTGAAAAAGTGGACGCAGCATTCGTCAGGCTAGCCAAATCAGAAGTTGGCATGCCATAGAGTGGCATAAATCCTGGGGGAACAAAAGGCCTTGTGCCTAAATTTCCCCTTGGTGGGGGAGTTCCCAAAGGCGCTCTGGGGCCTGTGAACGGAGGTAATGGCCCCGTTGCTGTGACCGTTACTGCTGGTGTCGAACCAGCAGTTGTCGCTTCGCTTACGGTCGAGATAACCGTTGCTCCCACATTCGTTTGTGGGATTTCATTATTGTTTGGCGGATTCGCCATCTCTTCCCTTCTTCTGGAAGTATTGTTATCGTTAGTGTATATTCTACCACTTCTCAATAACATACAACGCTCCTCGAAAAGATGAGATTATTTTCAACAATCAACACACTGTCCCACCAGGTGTGCCAATTTGTTTACCGTGGTTATTGGTAAACAACCGCTGATCCTCCAAATGGTTACTTATTTGGTTACTCGCAGGATCGATCAGATTGATCCTAGGACATAGGTTGATTTTGAAGTTTTGATTAAATTGGATATTGGTTAAGTGACAATAAAATAAAGAGGCTTTAAGTAAATTGCATGAAGAAGTAGGCTTGGTAAAATAAATGAAGGCTTAATAGTAAAGGATTTCGACAGGAAAGTAAAGAAGAAAGCAAGTAAATTTTTGGAAAAGTAAATGACTTTGATTAATAAAGTTGGTGTTTCACACATACATTTCTCAACAATTCTTTCTCACACGCTGGGTACTCGAATCTATATGAGTGACTTTGTATATAATTGTGAACACACACGAGAAACTGCGTGACTACTACTATTTATACTAAAACATCCCAAGTAACCGTCGGGCAGTTACACTGCTTCGAGATGATTCCACTTGGCACGTTCTCAACGTTCGACGCTCCAGATCTTTGCACGTTGCGCTTGGTAACCGCTGGAAACCGTTTTCCCTCCAAACGCTTGAATTTCAAACCGTTCCACTCTGAACCATCGAACACCTTCGTCGAGAAGCATCTTCGACGAGAAACACCTTCGACGTCGAAGGCAACCAACTTCTCCCTTAGAAGAAATCTTCTAAGTACATTGCCATCTTTCGATGGGCATTTCGACAGACTCAGCTGATCGAAAACAACCTTCAGCTTTAATGGCTGATATTAATGAAACAAGGGTGTCGAATTTAAGAGCCAACAGTTGTCGAAACCCATCTTGCACAGCCGAATTGGCAAGTGGGAGCTAGCATTAACTGAGTATTCATTGACCTTTATGCCTCTTAAGGCAGTAAAAGGGCAAGTGGTAGCAGACTTTATAGTCGACCACTCAATTCAGGTTGAAAATATAAATTATATGGAGATAGAACCCTGGAAATTCTACTTCGATGGTTCCAGCCATAAAGATGGAACAGGAGTAGGGGCCTTAATTATTTCTCCAGAAAAAATTCCAACAACATTCAAGTACAAGATAAAAGGTACTTGTTCGAACAATGAGGCTGAGTACGAAGCTCTAATTACTGGCCTTGAGATATTGTTGGAATTAGGGGCAACTCGAGTCGAAATAATGGGAGACTCAGAGTTAGTCATTAAGCAAGTCACAAAAGAGTACAAATGCATAAGAGAAAATCTTATTATGTACTTTGTGATAGAAAATCGTTTATTGAAAAAGTTCGAAGTGGTTAACATTCGACACATACCTAGATTGGAAAACCAAGTAGCCAATGATTTGGCACAAATTGCATCTGGGTACAAAATTTCAAAAACGAGATTACAAAGAGCAATCGAAGTTCGAGAAAAGATAAAAGCAACCAGCCTGTCTACAACAGATTTGGAATCGACAAGACTAGGGTATGCTGATCAAAGGAACTTTGAAATTTCGTTCATAGACAATTTGTCGGAGCAAGATTGGAGGAAACCCATTGTAGATTATCTACAAAATCCAGCAGCTTTGATAGAACGAAAAATAAAATATAGGGCGTTGAGTTACGTACTCATGGGTAATGAGTTATTCAAAAAGACGCCTGAAGGGGTATTGCTAAAGTGCTTAAGCGAAACTGAAGCATACATAGCCCTTTCGACTACGTATGCTGGAGCATGTGGGGCTCACCAAGTAGGCCATAAGATGAAATGGTTGTTGTTTCGACAAGGACTATACTGGCCCACTATCTTGAAAGATTGTGTTGAGTTCGCGAAGGGTTGTCAGGAATGTCAAGTCCATACGGGCATCCAACATGTACCAGCAAGCGAACTTCACTCAATAGTGAAACCTTGGCCTTTTAGAGGATGGGCTTTGGATCTTATTGGAGAGATTCGACCAGCATCATCAAAGAGCCAGAAGTATATACTGGTAGGCATTGATTATTTCACCAAATGGATCGAAGTTATCCCTTTGGTCAATGCAGACCAAGATAATGTCATTGAATTTATTCAAAAGAACATTATCTACAGATTTGGAATCCCTGAGACTATTACAACTGATCAAGGATCAATGTTTACTGGTCGAAAGATGCAGGAATTCGCTCAAGAAACAGGCTTTAGACTCCTAACATCAACGCCTTATTACGCACAGGCAAATGGTCAAGTCGAAGCAGCAAATAAAATAGTGATTGGCCTGATAAAAAAGCATGTAGGAAAGAAGCCAAAAAATTGGCACAAAACATTAGACCAGATCTTGTGGGCCTGTCGAACATCCCCAAAAGAAGCCACAGGTACGACACCATATCGGCTAACTTTTGGTCATGACGCAGTACTGCCAGCAGAAATTTGTCTTCAATCAGCAAGGGTTCAGAGACATCAAGATATTCCCTCTGAGGTTTATTGGGATATGATGTTAGACGAACTAGTAGATTTAGACGAAGAAAGACTACGAGCTCTCGACCTACTGAGAATTCAGAAGAAAAGAGTGGAAGACTCTTATAATAAAAAAGTAAAACCTAAAGCATTATCGTCTGGAGAATTAGTTTGGAAGGTGATTCTCCCCATGGATCGAAGAGATCGAAGCATGGGAAAGTGGTCACCCAAGTGGGAAGGACCGTTCAGAATAATTCAAAATTTTTCTGGTGGAGCTTATGAGGTCGAAGAGTTAAGCGAAGATAAAAGACTCTTGAGGGTAAACGACAAATATTTGAAAAAATATAAACCTATGCTCCAAGAGATCAAATAAATAACAGTTAATGACTAAGTTAACCATAAAGAGCCAAAATGGAAAATTATATATTGATTAACCAAAATGGCTGCATTGTATTACAAAATTACAATACATGGTCAATGAGGTGCTGAGCAAATTAGGAAGGGATGGAAGCTTTAAGTCGAAGATATTTGGCTTGCTGCAACTCCAGCCATTTGTTACACAAGGCAGTCGCTTGAGAAAGTTTGGCAATCTGGTCATCAAGGGCTTGGGCCCTTTCAGCGAACTCTAAGCCTCGAGTAACTTCATCTTGGCTCTCTGCGTCCGAAACAGTCGAAAGGAGTTCCTCTTTGTGCTTAGTGTTAGCATTTAACTTGGCCTCCAACTCCTCGATCTGCGCCCTTATAGAGGCGTTATCTTGATCTATGGCTTCGATTTCGTGCTGCTTGGACGTCTTCTGTTTCGACAATTCTGCAATTCGAGAAGTCGATTCAGCTACTTTGGTCCAAGCAGAATAACTCTTGCCATGTAGTGTTTCGAGTTGGCTGTTGAACCCCCTTCGACGTCTATAGTCCGCAGAGACTTGGTCAATGATGGAGTATAACTCCAAGATGAAGCTAGAAATTTCTGGAGAAATAACAAGCAAATCAACTGCACCCAGAACAGCTCCTAAACAAGACAGGGCAGTATGATCCCCCTCCAAAGCCTTCATTAGATCCTTCTTGAAGAACTGAGCCTTGACTTTCTTCAAGACCTCATCAAGAGGAGAAGTCGAAGTAGACTTCCCTGATGCAGTAGAAGCATCATGGCTAGGGTCAGATGAATTCTCCCTCCTCTCAATGATGGAATTCAGATATCCAATTGGATCAGTTTGCTTCAAAAGGTCCAAGTCTTCTTTAGACCTGGGCTTTGTCGAGGTGATCATTTATGCAGCAGTGGTGGCTTGGGGCTGAGTATGTTCAGCAACATCAGCATCAACATGACCTTCTTCGTCATGTTGCTCTTCTGTCTCATTGACCACTTGAGCTTCCTCCTGGTGGTGTTCCTCTATTTCAGCAAGGACTTCATCATCCACCAGTTCCTCCTCTTGTTGTCTGGTATGGTCGGCAGAGTCTTATGGCTCTGAAGTTTGATTTACTTCGTTAGCAGAACCAACGAAAGAAGAAGGATGATGAATGGGTTCTCCTGCGCTACTTACAAAGGTATCAGAACCTTCGACAAGATGCCCAGTTGGTGCTGAAGTTCCAGCTGTCTCCTGAAAATAGAAGAGGAAAAAACATTCTGATTAGGGAGATACACAATCGAAGGGGCTCATTGACACCTAAGTTAAGATTGGTCGAAGGCACTACCTGTAAAGGAACTTCAGCCCCAGGGCTAGAGTTGTCACTCTCAACGGGTTTGCTGAGCAAGACGTTTAGCTCCTCCTCCGTGGGCTCTTCGATGATCACATGAGGTGGCTTAGGTTTATTCCCTGCGACCTTGATTCTGATCGTAGGCCGAGGCTCAGGAGCAGGGGCAGCCTTCTTCAACTTTCTCCGTTTGAGAGGAACAGGGGGAGATTCGTCCTCGTCGCCACTCGAAGATTCGACCGTTAATGCAGGTCGCTTCTTAGGCACAGGACTCTGAAAGCCCCAAATGGAGTTGGTTTAGAATGCAGCATTGAAAACCAGGATGTTTAAAAACCATCAGGAAACAAGAAAAATTTTGTTACCTGTGCTGGAGGTTTTGTAGAGGGGCCTCCACCCTGATGGCTGTCTGTGGCTTTCTTTGCCACAGGTTTTCGAACAACTGAAAGAAGACACATTCACAAGTTATAAATTGACAGTTATAGGTCAAAATGGAAAGACAATTATAATTTGAAGAGGGAACATACATTTCTTTATTTTGTCGAGAACCAAGACGAAGGACTTCTGGAGTTCGTCTGCAAAATCCTTTTCGTCGAGGAACTCTTCGACATAATACCTCTGCCACCAGTCTTCAAAAGATGGTGAACAGAGGAAGTTGAGTTGGTAGTCGGACAATGATAGTACGGTCCGACCAGCGTACCTACCAATATGCTTGGTAGCAGCATCCTCAGTGTAATCATTACAAAAGTACAACACTGATTTCTCCCTAGGGTAAATGGGAGAAGGAAGCGATTGGATAATGCCAAACTGTCGAGAGACAAGATTCGGCTGGTAAGCAATCGGGCTCAGATGATTCTTTGAACTCTTAAAGCGTAATGGAATTATCCTTGGAGTGAGAAACGCTTCCCACAGTGTTGTGTGCTCTTCGAGGTGAGGATCCTCTGATGACTTGGGATGGGGCCTGGTGAACCACCCTGGACCAAACTTTTGACTGGCGAAAGGAGCCATGGTCGAGGTAAATTCCTTCCTCCCTGCAAATATCTGAACGAAGTTTGCAAGGGTCTTTTGGAGTTCCAGCCCATCCTCAGTGGGAGTCAATAAGGTAAGCCTGGTGCCTTCGACACGCCTTCTGGCTATCTCAGGAGCCTTTTCGTTTATTTGAGCCTTCTGGGGTAGAAAAGACTCAAAAGTGGCGTTTTGCCATAGTTGTAGTAGCCAGAAGGTTCCAGCAAGCAGCAAGCTGGCTCAATTTTCTATTATTTTTAATTGAGTCGCTACACTGCTTATTGACTCATATAGGTTCACCAGTATTAATTCGGCCAAACAGATGTTTTGACCGTGATGAAGCTGGGTAGCAAGGGTGACCATTTTCTTCGTCACCTGTAGGGATTTCGTGCAGAACATGAAGTGTGACAGCCAAAGGGCTAGGAACGCAATATGCTCCACATCCGTCACTCCAGCTGTTGATTTGTCATGGTAGTGGTTGGTGTAGGTGGTATAAGTGGGTTTAGTAGCTGAAAACCCAATCTGGTCTTCAGACATTTCCTCTGGGTCGAAGTAATCCCCAGTTGGTCGGAGACCAGTAATAGCAGCCACGTCAAAGAGAGTGGGTGTTACCATTCCGCAAGGCAGGTGGAAGGTGAAGTGAGTATAGTCCCAAAATATCAAAGAAGCTATCAGCATTTCAGGACAATAGTTGAGACCAGTTTTGGACAGCATGACTAGGTCATAAATCCCCATGCCCTTCCAAATCGAAGCCTGGCACTTCTCCATCTTGTCGAGCCAAGCGTTGTATTCTGGTGTAAGGTTAGGGCTAGACCTAAAAGCCCTAACCCACCTGTTGAAGAATCGGAGATCTATCTTTTCTTTTGCAGGATCCTCGGGATCTTCTGTCGCCTTCTTGGAGCACCCAATGGGCTTGAGTGCCTCATGCACAGGGAAGAAACCCTCGATTTTCGTTGGGTCAGCAATGCATGTAGATAGAGGACCGGACATGGTGAAAACCTGGTTGGAGTATCCAACAGGAATCAGCAGTTGAGAAGAATAAGTTTCACACTCAACATCTCCCATGGGTTCGGGAACCCTTCGCATTCCCATGGAGTTAACTATTGGAGCGGTTGAAAAGATTGCCGGTTGAGCAGTTTTAGAGGGACTGCTAGATCTGGGGACATTGGAAGAACGAGAACGTGAGGCCATTTTTTTTTGGTTTGAGATGAAGATGGATGAAGAACAAAGGTTTCTGGGTTTTGAGAGGAAGAAGCAAAGGTTTGCTTGCAGGAATTTTTGTTCGACTTAAGGCTTGGGTGAAGGAAAGCATAAAGAGTCCAACAAGGGGCACTTAGCGTTATTTATAGTGATTGGAAAATCACAAGACTCAAGGTCATTTAATGTCTCAGACAAGAGTGGGGCACGTGGCGCTCAATTGGTGATGTAGCCATTCTGAAGAACGGAAGCGGTGCAGCGTGCGTCCTCGATTTCGGGAAATAGTCATGATGACAATATGTGAAGGGACATCAGGCGTGCCAAACGCCTTACTGAAGTGACGTCTTGGGAGTAGGTGAAATGATGACTTTTTGAGATTGTCAGTTGGTTGGTAGGAGACGAAAAGCGCACAAACTAATTTGTGGCTGAGAGTGAAGGATAAGTGTCGACTGGAATATCAAAGAATGCGTTTTTCTTTTTTAGCGTCGAAATAAGACATTCTTGGGGGGCAATTTGTTGGCTCCTAAATTCGACACCCTTGTTGGTTATCATATATAGACCATTAATTATGAGTCAAAAGTGTTTCCTACATAAGAAGGCTTCAACCAGCTGATCCTGTCGAAGGCTCATTAAAGAATGACAAGACACTTAGGGAAAATTCCTTTAAGTGGGAATCTTGTTGTCTTCGACGTCGAAGGACGCACTTGACAAAGGTACCTGATGCCCAAGATCGAACGGTTTGAGATTTGAATGCTTGGAGGGAAAACGGTTCCCAGCAATTACCAAGTGCAACGTGCCGAGAGCAGAAGCGTCGAAGGCTGTGAGCGTGCCATGTGGCATCATCTCGAAGTAGCGTAACTGCCCAACGGTTACTTAGGATTTGTTTTAGTATAAATACTAGTTGTTCACGTAGTTTTCGCGCGTGTTCATCATCTTATACAAGTCACTCATCTAGATTCAAGTACCCAGCGTGAGCGAAAGAATCGTTGAGAATGTATGTGTGAAACACCATTTAAATTAATCAAAGTCTTTTATATTCAAGCAATTTATCGCTTTTCATTTACTTATCTCCGTCGAAGCCTTTTACTTAACGCTTTTATTTATTCTATCAAGCTTTTCTTCATGCAATTTACTTAAAGTGTGTTTACTTTACTGGCATTAATCACCATTAGGATTAGTCAAACTCCAGAAAATCAACCATGTCTTAGGATCAATCTGATCGATCCTGCGAGTCACCAAATAAGTAACCTTTTGGAAGATCAGCGGTTGTTTACCAATTTCAACGGTAAACACACATGTACTTCAATATTATAGCTTTTAGCATTTTTTTCTTCAAAACACAGGCACATGTGTCGACACATACGATTTATGTGTCAGCACATGTACTGCATTATTAAAGCTTTTAGCCACTGTTTTGCATGTGTCGACACATAAACTTTTCAGGTCAACACATACAATTTTGTAAGTCATTTTTTCATTCCGAAACTACCCTCTTTTACCTAAAAAGAGTCCAACTATAAATATAGCATTCATGCATCAGTCCAACTTGATGATACCATAAAATTAGCCTAATTTTTCTCTTCATCTTCAACCTTCAAATCTATGCATATACACCAACATTACATTGTGATGATGTTCTGTCGAGGTCCCATATAGATGAAGAATTGTGAATTTCCAATTGGTTTGATTGACTTCTTGTAGGGGTCTTCATCCGGAAAAACCATCGGGTTTCTCCTCCAACATCATTTGTTAAATTAGGGACTTTCATGCAATATCGTGCGATAAGGAATCGTTCATGTGAAAAATCCCATGGAGTGTTTGAAATCTTTTCAAGGAACCTTAGAATGTTTGAAATCTTTTTAAGGAAATAGAAAGAATTGGATGATAAAATCGATGATCTTGTGTTGATAGTGTGCAATCCGATTTACTCGAGTGAAAAATCCCTTGGAGTGTTTGAAATCTTTGCAAGGAACCTTGGAGTGTTTGAAATATTTTCAAGGAAGTAACTTAAGCGGCGAATAGGTTTCATCTATCGGTCTTGGTCTTGTTGAAGATCAAAATAAGAGAACTGGTTGAATCAACATCAAACAGTTATGGTTTGTAGTATTGCTCTTGAACACTTCTCTTGTAACCATACTTTTGCAAAGTAAGAAATTATCGTAATTCCAAATTTGTAATTAGAGGGAGATGTAGCCATAGCAAGGACCATGTTTGTCAAACTCGCTGGTAGACTCGTAAACTTGTACTAGTTTACGAGTCTTGGAAGAAAAAACGAGTATACTCACACATGAAATCATTTTTTGATACACTCGAGTAGACTCGGGTAGACTCACACAAACTCGTATAGACTCGCGGGTCTATGGTGACTTTACGATTTTGTAAGTTTTTCAGAATTTTGTTTTTTTTTTAAATAAAAAATTCCCAAATTCCCCAAAAATTTTATTTTATTTAAAAAAAACATTTTTTTGCTTGTACGATGTAAAGTTACATTAACTTATGAAATCAAGCTAAATTCTCATCATCAATTCATGATTCAACATAATTCGACATTACTCAACATTAACATCCTTTTACGGATTAAAGAATCAAGCATATTCTCAAAATTC